>OZ038484.1:22251733-22326733 GCA_964036315.1 Acanthosepion esculentum
TTTTACACCTATATACCATTTTTCATTTATATCTGACTCAAAAGGTATTATGATAATTCATTCAAATCATCTCACTTATGTTTTTAGTCATTTCCAACAAATATCCCCTGGCTACAGGATCTCAACACCAATATCCTAATTGCAACTGTGGCTTGTCCTCAAAAATGGTGCAAGTACGAAAAGATGGCAAAAATAAAGTAAGTACTTTTAAGTATTTGATTAAATATTCAGCATTAAAACTCAAGCACATTGATCCACACAAAGTAAATGATTCATTCTTTTTTTCATAATAATCTAAAAGGCCAATTTACACCTGATGATAGTCACTTTTATCATAATAACAACAAATAAAAAATAGCTTATTGTGTGATAATGTAACATCAAATGGCATCAAAACTTTAACTGAGAAACCACAAAAATAGAATTCTATCCCAACTCCTATTTTGATAATTAACTATTCTGTACAAAATCCTATTTTCTTTGCCTTGTAACTGCCTAGAATAAAAGTGTTGCATGAGCTATTCTTACTGGGAAGCTGAAAGTAGGAGTTTGTTAACTTGAATTTTAAGATTTCATTGAATATCTTCAAGTTATTAAAATATTTGAAGGAAGATGTTGCCTAGTTTTTGTAAAAGTAAAAAAAAAATCATGAAAATATTATTTTAACATGAACAAGATATAAAATTGTCAATTACGGGCAGAAAAAATTTTAATGTTCACTTTTGTTTTTAATGAAAAATCTCTTATAAGCAAGCCTTTCTATTATAAATATTGACATTGACTTCTACTTTCTATTTTTTTCTATTTACAGGGGAGATTTTTCTATACATGTGCATCAGCCCAGAATCATCAGTGCAAGGTAAAACAATTTCTAGTCAAAATTTTGACTGATTTCTACTTATCAAAAAATCAAATCAAATCAATTTTTTAAATATAATCATCTAGTACAATAATTTGGAGAAAATGTTTCAGATCATGGCACAGTTATTGGAAACTTAAATTGGAGGCTTTCGAACATATTTTGATATGATATTACAACACATAAGAAGTTCTTTAAAGGACCAAGTTGATAAATGGTCTAAAAACCTGATAATGGATCTAGAAGGAATAAAGAAAACACATCTTATGATTGATTTTATTAAATTTTTTACAACTTCATTTCCTTAAATGAAATTTTCTAAAACCTTTTAAGGAATGCATGTTCCAATTTCTTCAGATATATTTTACATTTCCACAACCAACATCATTGACTGAAAATCTCAGTCCCTCTAATATAGCAGACAAATCTTGATAACAAATTCTTATTATAACTAATATCATAGCAAAAGTTTGTGCCCAATTAGAAAATTAAAAACAAGATTTTACATACACACAAGATATTTATTAGTTAAGTACATAGTCCCCATTGTTTTTAACAACAGTCTCCCATCATTCTATAAGCCTGTTGATGCCATTTTTATTGTGTTTTTGTTGGAAGAAATTTATGAAGTAGTCTTTGACTGACTGTACAGTCAAATATTTTGTCATTTAAACAGATCTGTAGAAACGGAAATAAATAAAAATCTGAAGAAGCAAAAGTCAGGAGAATACCATGGGTACTGGGAGGTTTCCCATTTCAACTCTTTAAGCTTCTGCAAGAGTTTGTTTTGCAATATGTGGTCTTGTGTTGCTGTGGTAGAAAATGACACATTTTTGATTTGCCAATTGTCTGTTTTTTTTAACCCAAGTCTCTTCAAATGGCAAAAGGCAGTTGAGATATCGATTTTCAAACTCTTAATAATCTCTTCCATCAAAATTTTTGGTTTATTCTCCATGATGGAATGCAGAGCATTTCATTGACATAGGAAGGTTGCCCAGAGCATGGTTGATCGTTTAGGTTAAAATAACCCTGACAAAATCTGCCAAACCACTTTTTGACTACCCAAAGAACTGGAGCATAATCCAAATAAACCATCTGAATGTTTTTTGCCGTCATTCCAATTCTTACTCTTTTCCGAAATTCATAGCACATAATATGGAGAAAGTGCAACTTTTCATCTTCCATCTTTAAGGCATTCATTTGTGGGCAAAACATCAACATTCAACAAAGTCTGACTTGCAAAGGAACGATGCAAGTTTTCAGTCTAAAATATGAGAAATCAGCAACAAAACAAACACCACAGTCAAGTTACAGTCATTTTATATTAACAATGAAAATTGGGTACAAACTCTTGCAATGATCTGATACCAGCAAGAATAAATTTTGTTTGTCTTTTGATCATTTTCAGACTTGATCTTGAAGTCAGTACAAAATAATCTGGAATTATGACTTCTACACCATCTCATGTGCAGGATATGCATACATTACTAACTGTATCATCTTTTTAGGAACATAAGTATAATCACAAAGTTTCTAATAAAAAATTTTCACTTAAAAGAATTGTTATTGTCAGGGCCATCTTAACATCATTATGGTCCCCTGGGAAAACCAGTGTGCTGGGGCCCCTACAACAACCACTCACAAGAATAAAAAGTAAATTGTCGATAATATTAAACATAGATTTATTTTAGTGACACTTCAACAAAACTGGTGTTAAAGCATTAAAAATATTCTGTACAGCAGCAACTAATCAACATGATAAATATTTGAACAATACACAAGGCTTAAAATACACAATAAGTAAACCACACAGATTAGATGGCATAATATGAAATTACTACAAACTTCTTATTATAACAAGCATTTGCAACACATTTCTTTTCAGATAATTGCTTTATTATTGGCTTGAAGTCAATGGTCTTCAGAAATAGAATGTCATTTTCTATACACATGAGTGAAAGCCAGTTCAAACGATGCTGCCCCATTGTGCTACAAAGGAGATTTTTTTAGAAGTTTCAGTCTTGAAGAAGAATGTTTTCCTGTACAGTTGGTTGCCATCATGCACACGAGCACTCTGAGTCCAATTTCAACATTTGGGAATACAGATTTTCAGTTGTATAAGATTATTTTTCTGTTTAGTGCAGAGAGCATCTCACAATTTTCATCAAGAGCAATGTAGTTCTTGAGATGCTCACATTCATTTAAAAGGTTATCATAATTCAGATCTTTGTGATATATATTAACCAGTTGTTCACATTTTTTCTTTAGTGCATCAGAAGCAATAGTTTTCAATTCACTGAAGAAAGAAAACAGATTTCTAATCAGTGAATAAGCCTCTGCACATTTTGTCAGATTAGAATGTCCAGAATAGGGAGGAATGTTTCCACCTTGAACTTTTTGGTTTTACTGAGAAGTACCTTTTCTGCTGATCCATCTTATCTATTAAGATGCACACTTCATTTTTGTTCCTGTTTTTCCTAACACTGTAATCTGTATCTGGACACACAATTCTGGTTTTGAATTCATATTCACTAAATTTGTCTCTAGTTTCCTGAAGATAGGTTTTCATATACTCAAGAAGTTTTGTGGTAACAAGGATGTTTACATCCTTTGATTGGAGGACCTTGCTTGTTTTGTTCATTCTTTCTAGCATGTCATTGCAAAATAATTGTGAGAAAGATTGTTTCCAGGTTTTCCATTTTTTGCTCAATCCTTCTGCCTCTCACTGTGTATTTACTTACTGTTCATTGTCAGTTGATAGAGAATCCAGTGCATGTTTTATTTTCTCAAAACCCCGATACAAACCATAAACAGCATCAAAATGTGCTGATCATCATTTGTCAGACAGACATTTGACCATAAAATCTTTTCCTAGAGATGATGTCAATAAAGTCAAAAAATTTTACACTCTGTAGACAACACTGCTGCTTTTACTTCCACCAAGTTCAAGCTGTGTCCAGCACAGGGGACTTAGTTTAGCAAACTCATTCAGTTGGTGTATCCAGGCATTATTGTATGACTGACCACAGCAGTTTGATAGTGGAATTTTGTTCTCATTAAGAAAATCTACAACAGTGTCTGTTAGATCCTTTTCTCCATGAGAATAGATGGGGATGAACATCAAGAAATGTTCCACAAGCTCACAGCCTTCAGTCTATCAGACAGAGACAGTAAATGTCAGTTGATCTGTGTGTGAAATGTCTGAAGTGGAATCTACATATCGAATAATACTTTGACTCTTTTTCTTTTTCAAGAATAGTACTACGGACATGTTGTCTCATTAATTCAATAAATTCCTCACAAATATTTGCAGAAAAATATGACAGATTCCCTTTTCTAGGATTTCCATATATTTTGAGATGTTCTTCCAATAAATGGTTAAAATCACTCAGTAGCTCTAGTATACCAAAATAATTGCCATTTTTTTCTGATCCAATAATCTGATTTTCTCCATGAAATGGCAAACCTCTGGAGGCAAGGAAGTGAATTACAGAAGCCACACATCAACATTTTATGCCAGTATTCCTTCTCTGAGCAGTGTTGCCCAAGTAATAAAGAATCTCCACTCCCAGTTTCTTTATGCCTTATCAAATATGCTGTCATGCACTTTCAATGGTCTTCTCCATTTTTATTTTCTACAATAACATTGCTATGCTTCTAGTTATTGAACCCCAATGTAGCAAAGGGAGATTCTTTATTGGACAATAGGCAACAAAGCAGTACAAATGACCTTGGGATGGTGAATATAGTAGCCATTCACATTTTACACACTAGGCATTCCACAGTTCACATTTGAACATATTGTTTGATAAATGCCTTGCCTTCATATTCTCTACTTCAGAGACTGTTTTATACACTCTGCATGAGTTTGAACAGTTTCTATCATGATTCTGACATGTTGAGGGCCCACTATGAATCCAGTAATCTATTGTGTTAGTATCATTAATGTTCCATAGCCCTAGATCTGTCTCTTGGATTGCAAACTCCTTCACTGTTAAAGATTTGGGTATTTCCTTTTGTAAAATGTCACCAGCAGCAACAGGCAATGATAGGATGTCTGCCGAAACTGGATGATTGGTAGCTGGAATGAATGTAGATGTGGATGCTATATCTGAAGTAACAGTACTAGTGACTGGCATTGCAGGAGTGGATACCAATGTGGATTGCTATGTTTGAAGGAATGGTATGAGTTGTTGTTGTTGCACCTGTGTTGAGCTACGATGTTAATTTTGGAAGTTTTCCTATTTTCTCCTTCTCCTCTGCAGCTTTCTTCTTCTTGTGCTCCACTTAAAACATTATGTTTCATTTCTGCTGTAAGAGTTATTCACCTGGAAATATATATCTTAAATATTTAGTATTTAGTCCCATACCAGGATGTAAGGTTATATTATATAAGTGTACTTGCAACAAGACGTAAATATTTAAACATTTTGCTTCCATAATAAACATGTCCTTCCTTTAATTGTACGAACAGTATTTATTCTTATCACAAACTCTCTACTGTGTGCTGATTGACAAAACTGCTGGACATGACCTAGATGTAGCTTAGTGGCATAGCATTGATCTAGCCTCATCTATGTATAGGTCTACAAGGCTACATTCAATACTTTTCTCGGTTTGCACAATTAAAAAGCTTATCCATTCATATATCCACAAACTATTAATACCTGGTAATTAGTACTGCATCATAAATTCATAATCTTAAATAACCACTACATCTTTATCGTACAAGTGTTCAATGTTGTGAATGAATTTCAGGTTCAATCACTAATAATCTGTGCATAGTTCTATACCTGTATATGTATAAATATATCCGATAATCATGTCATTGCTATTAATAGTACTACTGTAGGTCTAATTTTACCTCTGCTTTTTTCATATTTGCATTAATATTTAAATCAAAATATGTAGCTAGTTGCAATAATTCTGATTTTTTTAATAAGTGAAACTCTCCATCCAAATTGGATGAAGAAAGAAATTCCTCAACAGAAAACAACATTTTTAAACAAACACAAATACAAAGTCAGTTTTAACAAAAAAAATATCTGAAGAGAAATATAAATTACTTTCTTTATTTTGAAATGAATATCGAATGAGTAAATTATTTGTTTTAGTTAAGACAACTGAATTGCTGTTATTTTTTAAATGAACATCAAAGTTTAGGGCAACCCCCATTTTGTCATGGTTGAGACAAAAAGAAAAAAAAGAGAAGGTGAAAGAAAAGGTGAATAAAGAAATACTATAAACACTAGAGTTTTATAATGATAAAAATAATTATTTAGAAAAGTAAAATTATAAATATATTATAATTAACCATTGAAAACAATATTGATTCAGGGGAAATTTAAGAATTAAAACAAACGAGATAAAAAAATAAGATAATATTATTGCCAACAGAAAGTAGTCTTGGTCACAAGTATTAAAAGATAGAAATGAGAGTTTTACCGGCGAGTCTGTGCTAGGACTGTTTGAAGTGAGATCATCAGGAATCAGAGTCAGTTCTTTGATCTTTTCCGTGATAGCAAAATTGTCTGCAAGTGAGCTGAACAGGCAAGACAAACCAACCCTTCTGTTTATATAAGTGGGAGGCCTCTTTGAAGAAAGTCCTCGCTATTTCTGGTGTCTTCTAGGTCAAAAGGAGGACATTCTCCCACTTTCTTTTTTATTTAAGAATCTACTCAAATGAAACAGATCTTTCAATTATGACATATATTTTCACCAATCACAATATTCATGGCTTGTTGTAGTAATTCCTATTTTTAATATTTCCTAAAAAGAGGCTTCTGTAACACAAGTCACTTAATATACACAGATTAGCATGGAGCCTCTATGCTTGTGGGGTTCCCAGCATGTGCCCATTTGGTCCATACATTTAGACAGTTCTGGTTATTGTTACTACAAAATTTAATAAGTACAGCTGTATTGACACATATTTTTCTCACTGTTTTGTGCTTTTTTTTTCAAATTATGTTACAATCAGTTTGTTTATTATCTCAATGTATCACAGAATTATTTTGAAAATATTGTATAGTCTCTAATCCATAATTTCTAATGCATAAAGTATTATTTAATGATTTTCTTTAAGAAAACATTGAATTGTTTTATTAACCTCCAAACCACTGCATTTGTAGAGTCTAAATCCATCTTTTTTTTAATTAATGCAATGTGTATTCTCATCTACAAAAATCTAGAAACAAAATTTTCTTGAGTTTCTTTTCATTGTGATTTTCTTTTCTATATTTTTCATTGTATTTATTTGAATTGAGAGTAGTCACTTGTCATGAATGAAATAAAATAGTGTTTCTATCTGTTAATAAAGGTAGGTATTATTGCAATGCATACTGTTGGGAATATCTATCATTAGGAAGTCAAATGAAAAGGAAGTTAGCTATTTGCAAATAAGATTTGTTATAAATATCTTTCATCTATTTATTGTAAAAAGACAAAAGGTTAATCATCAGTGTTAAAATAAAATGTCAGAAGCCAAACAAATGTTTAAGATTGTGGAATTCTAAACTTGTATAATTTTATCCTCTTGTTATTCATGTGTTTTATATGTTTGTACTATTTGCAGTCTTTGCAAACAACTTTCTAATTATTCATACTTTCATTTGGCATTGGCTGTCAGTTTTTTCAGTGGGCAGATCACTTTGATCAGCAGATACCCAGGACATCATCTTCACCACTGACTCCCTTAAGATTACAGTCATCTAAATTGTGTGATGGAAACAGTATTAATCTCTACCTTAGACATTGTCACATCATGTTTTATTGTGAATCTCTCTTTGTACGGCAGAGCCCCTGGGAGAAGAAAAGCAGAAAGTATCAAGTAGGTTCCCTTTAATTACAAGCAGCATTTTTTTATATTGAAATTTTTTACATATTTGGTTAATTACGATGGCACAATAAGTTTCTTTGTTGTTTTTGTGGGTAAAATGTTTATTTTAATATGACATCAAATCATGCAAATCTAAAACATAAAGAATAAAAACTCAAACTCAAAATGTCTGCTTATCGGCAATCAATCAAGAAAGCAGAAAGAGAGTTTGAGTTTGTTAACATGCTAATCTTTATTGAGCTTTATTGATATGATTTTAGAATTAATTTCATTTTCTGTCTGAAATGTAATAAGAAGAAAAACTTTAGAAATAAAAGATATTTGTTCTTCAATGAGAATAAAATAACTTATAATGAAGCCCTCAAAAAAAGTAATTTCAGACAACAATTAAGTTACCAGGAAACTTTGAAAAACAATTCAACTAATAAAACCAAAAACAGAAAAAGAATGACAATATGGTTTAACCTACCTTTCTGTAAATTATCTAATATTAATATTGGCAAATATTTTTTAAATTTAATAGACAAACATTTCAATCATAACAACTCTTTAAAAAAAATTTTAATAGAAAAACTCTAAAAACCAGTTATTCCTGCACTAGTAATATACACAGTATCATTAACTCACACAATAACCTTTTATTAAAAAATGTTACAACAGTGAAACACAGGAAAATAAGACTACTTGTAATTGTAAAACCAGAACTAACTGCCCTTCTAAAAATGTAGTATACAAAGCTACTGTTTTTCTGAAGGAAAATATCAGTCAAAAAAAGGTATGCATACAAATATCCGCTGGGACTTGTAAGCAGAGAGTTTAAAATCACCAGCATTCCTTCACCAATGCATTTTTAGGATATCAAACTGCTCTCTCTAAACATTACTGAAATCTTAAAGATGAAGGCTTCACCCCACAAATCAAATGGAGGATCATCTGTCAATCACAGACTCCCAACAACTTCAGGGACAGATGCAATCTGTGCATAAAAGAAAAAATCATAATGATTATGTATAAAATTGCTGATGAATTATTGAACCAACAAAACAAACTTATTTTCAATTGTAGACACAAGAACCGTTTTCATATATATATATATATATATATATATATATATATATATATATATATATATATATATATATATATGTGTGTGTGTGTCTGTGTATGAATGTGTGTATATATATGTATACACACACACACACATATATACATATATATATATATATATATCTTTGCATATTTTAGGTTTTTTAATTACTTACAATGGTCCTTTATTTATCTTTTAATTAATTTAATTAATATTTTTGATGTGTATTTTTTATAAATTAAAAATTTTTTTTTTAAATTTCTTTTTGTATTATTTTAATTTTTTACTTTGTTATTTAATTATATTGATGTAAAATATTATTAATATTAATATTTTTATTATAATTATTATTATTATCAATTTGTAATTGTGACAGTTATAAAGTGATGATGATGGTTTCACTGCTTAAAATGACTAGCCAACTTCAATGTATCTATTTTGAATATCATAACTCCCTTCCTGCACCCTATTATTTAACGTATCAAGACACCCCACCACAGAAAAAAAATTATTTTCTAGGCCACCCTGTCAACTATGCTTAATTCCCTCTTTCCTTTCTTTCTCTCTCTCTCACTTTCCCTCTCCCCTCCCCATGTCTATCTCTCTTTCTCTTCCCCCAAAATCTTTATATTGAAATCTTTGTCTTTCTTCCCCTTTTTTCTTTCTCCCTTTTAATATTAAAACTTTTTCCTTTTCCTCTTTTCTCTCTTTTTTTCTTCTTTTTTTTGTCTTTTTTTTCTTTTTTTCCTTTTCTTTGAGTCTGAATAAATTGAACTCCATTTACTAATATAAAATTGGTCTGAAGACATAGACATGAGGTCCACAAAATAAATTTATAACCTGACCTGATGGATTTTTAAGGATTCAGTATTCATCATTATATATATATATGATGGACTCTCCCGTCGAACTCGACGTATGAGGGTCAGGCAGATCAGTTCCCAGAAACTGAAAGCCGGACACCCACACAGGATTTGATTATAGTGGTGAAGGCTTTGTGCAGGGCCAGCCACACTTTTTGGAGGGACGAATACAGGGACCTGGTGCAACGAATGCCACAAGGTCCCCAAACGACCCTCCGCAGGTTTTGAATTCAGAGTTGTCCTTCTCCTAGACCAGTTGCTATCCAAGGCTATAGAACCCAGTCTGTCCTGCTATTTACCCATAGTTGGAGGGAGAAGAAGAGGATTCACACCTTTCCCAAGGGTATTAGCACGTAAGTGAATGTAATGGATTCAACTGGAATTCGAACTCGGCTCTCCGATTCCTCAATCCAAGCAGTTATCCATTACTCCAACGTGCCTCCTCCTCATATATATATGCGCACATACAGTATTTTGGCATTGATACATCAAACCTGACAAGAAATTCTTACTTGAAATATGTACATCCATCCATGAAAACTATTCAAGTGATAAAGAAATCTTTTTAAGGATAATTCCATGAATGAAATCCTGATAAAATTTTGGTATTGATACTTCAAATTTACTAGGAAACCATTAAAAACAATCTATGTTCTAGAAAGCTTTCAACAACAAGAACATCAAATAATGTTGGACATGTGTGTATTGTAATCAAAGGAAATTGGAAAATAACAATTTCAGAATCAGAAGATCTGCAGATTCTACAAATTTCCTGGAATGTATCCACTCATTTTGAATATCTTCATTGGCCATTCTTCACATTGTAACATTTTTTTGTTTGGTACAAATCTTGCTTCACTATAGTCTGTCAGTTCCTCTATTTGTCTCCATGTGAGTTCTGGTTTTTCTCAAAGGGAAAAACCAGAACTCACAGTCTACAATGAAAGAAAGGATATTCAGAGTGTGAACAAGATTAAGGAGAATACAACAAAACAGATGATGGCATTACCAAAAGTTTTGAAAAGTGCAAAGAATGCTGTAATAAGTGAGTGAGGTTTTAAGAAGAGTACTTTGAAGAGGACTACTCTGTCATTGTCCTAGGTAGGCTACATTTTGATTAATATTTAATGGCTTGGATTATTTTCAAACATACAATTTGTATATATGTAGAAGGGTGTGTATATTCTATTGACAGTATGAAATCTGTCCAATATAAATACAAAATACTAAGTATTTTATTGCATTGCATTACCACTAACACATTAAAGTTTAATTAAATAATGTATTTTTAATTATGACAAAACTCAGTTTCATTCATCTATATATGTACTTTAGATGCTATTAGAAAAACAAGTTGAGTTCAAGAGATTCCAGTTTTAAATTCAATTCAATTAATAATAAGAAGCAAATTATAAAGTCTCCCAGTTAGTAAAAATAGTCATTGGATCAGTTAGTAAAAGTAGTCACTCTTTGACAGTAAAAGTCACTGTGGAGAACCGACAAAGTAATATCAAGATGTGGTATATTATCATCCTAAATGACCAAAATCTGTACCTTTTAGAAATAAAAATATAGTTAAAAATAAAATTAAACCATTAGGAAACAACAGGGCTGATCTATCAGCTGAAAAGTTGAATGACAAAGATGACTGGGCTGATCCATCAGCCCAATAATACAAGCCTTGAGATTAGCTGGCTGGTATGAAGACCAGCCAATCAGAATGCTTCTTGCATTTCTTTTTTTTTGTGTTCCAAGTAAGGGCTTGTGAAAAGGGCTCCATATTCTTGGCACTGAAACTCCAAATGAGGCTCTGTCTCCAAATGGTTAATATCTTCCTTTTAGAGTATAGTAATAAAAATTGATTCTGTAAAACTATTTTTATAGAAAATTTAAACTTAAGTACTTTATGTAGCAGGAAAAATAAAATTTTCAAAATACAGAATTTCAAGAAGACTGACAATAAAGATCTAAAACACAAGTGGCATCCATGTATCACTTACAAAATTACCTTTACAGCAGTTTTAGATGCTCATTTTAATGCAAGTAGCCTCTCTGTCCTCCAATCTCTATCTTATATGGAAATAAAGCTGCAGATTTTCTCCTAGGCAAATGTCTTGGCGAGGACAACTGAATATCACATAAAGCTATGATTTAACATTTACTTTAAGGCAATCTTCTATATGTCATGTCCCTTCAGGGTGTTGGCAGTCATGACTCTATACAATTTCCTATCCTATATTTTTGTTATCGCTTCTAAACCCTGTTCTGCCATCCATTTACTCAAGTTCACTAGGTAGGTCATGCATTGTTTTCCTCTGCCCACCTTGCTTCAATCTTTTCCATGTGCATCAAATTTTCCAAACCCTCTTTCCTCATTATGTGCCTTATAAATTTCAACTATCTCTGAGTTTAAGTATAAGTCTCCTTTTTGTTTCCATTTTCTCTAAAACTTCATTAGTGCTCACATGTTCAGTCCATGGTATTCTCAACATCTCTCTGTAGAACCACATTTCTGTTGCTTCAAGTCTTTTCTTCATCTATGAAAATATTGTCCAGCATTCACTGCCATATAGGAGGACTGATATTACATAACAGTTCAGTATTCTTCTGTAATCTTTCTATTTGTTGAATAAATATCAATTTAAAATATAACTGTGATTTGAAATTGTCTTATGAAAACTAATTTTTCATGTATGAAATAAATTCTTCTATAACTCTTGAAAACTGAAACAAGCCACATAATTCATTCCAGATGAAGTAGTTAGTCACTTCAGATCAGTTAGTAAAAGTAGTTACTTTAGGACACTTACTAAAAATAGTCATGCCAGGTTAGTTAACAATAGTAAAAGTAATCACTGAAAGTTAGTTTTTAAACAATAGTCTTTTCAACTGTGTTTGTAAAAATAGTCACACCTGGTCAGTTAGTTGTCACACCAGATCAGTTAACAAAAGTAGTTACTATAGATCAGTTCATAAAAGTAGTTACCTCAGGACAGTTAGTAAAAGTAGTCACACCTTGCCTATTAATAAAGGTAATAATTTCAAGTGATTTAATAAAAATAATCACTTCAAGTCAGCAACAATACTTAATATTGGTCAATTCATAGAAGCAGTCATTCTAGGTCCTCTTTTAAAAGTAATTCCTTCAAGACATTAAAAGTAGGTACTTCAAGCCAGTTTATAAAAGTAGCCACTTGAATCAACCCACAACAAAGAAAAAAGCAAGAAAGATTTTTAAATATAAAGATATAAAATATTTTGATTTTCATGTTTTTACATCTAAATATTTTGTAGCATGTATGAATATTAAAGTTCTTTAAGTCCTTTTTTGTAGCTATTTGTTAAGATGAAAAGAAATGTGATATCTTTGAGTGTATGTCTGAAAAAAGAGGTGAAGGAGGAAAGTGTAAATGTCTCATAGCATTGAAGTTGAGTGCATCTGGTTATAAACTGTTGTTGTATGTTGCTGTCTTTATCTCTATACTGCTTTTGTCTATCTAGGGACTTTGCTTAAATACTCTTCAAAGGGATCACAAAGCATTTTTTATTGTCAGCAGGAATGTGACTTGTTTGTCAGAAAATGTAAAATTTTCAAAGGATTAATTTATTAATTGGAAGGATGCACAGATCCTCTGACTCAGAAACCATTTTTTATTTCTGTCTTTGCTCCACAAAGTAATCACTTCAGAACTTAATAAAAGTAGTCCTGATAGGTTAATTTGTACAAGTAATTCCTTCAAGACTGTCAAAGTAGGTACACCAGTTCAGTTAGTAAAAGTAGGTAGTTCAGATCAATTTATAAAAGTAATCACTTCGTTATTTAGTAAAAGTAATCATGCTTGGTCAGTAATGTTAATTATACCAGGTGAGTTAGTAAGAAAATTCAAAACAAAGGAATTAAACAAAAAAGGTAGAGAAAACAAAAAAGCAAATAAAATAAGAAAAAAGAGAGAAGAAAAGCACAAAATGGGGTAAAGAGAGAGAGAGAGAGAGAGAGAGAGATTGATTAAGTGGATGAGGAAAAAAGGAGGTAATGAAAAAAGCCAAGAAAAGTAATAGTGAGATGCTTTGACAAATATGCTACTTAAAATCTTCAGTGTAGCATGGAATTAGGGGCACTTCTAGATTTCTCTAAAACAATTGTTTCTCAAATACACAAGAAAAGGAGACAAACTAGCCAGGGAAAACTAAGAAGCCATTGCACTTCTTTCTATTCCTGTGAAAATATTTCTTAGAATAGTAATGAACAAGATGGAGGACAGAGTCAGTACTAAGCTTAACAAAACACAATATGATTTTGACCCAGATTGTGGAACATTTGATGCCATATTTATTGTTAAGCAAATCTTTGAGAATGCAAAAGAAAAGTAAGTCCCTCTAGATCTCCATTATATTGATTCCAAATCACACTTTGTTATAGTCTGGGGAAAGGCTCAATGGGAAATGCTGAAAGTCATTAGTCAAAAGGACTATCAAAATTCTCAAGTATATGTATAATGATAATGGATGTACTATTGTGATAGATAAAACTTTACACAATGGATTCATGTTGAGGGAAGAGTCAGACAATGTTGCATATTATCCCCAACATTCTTCAACGTTTTAGAATTTGTCATGAATGATCTCGCAAGCCTACAATCAAACCTGCACTTGGATGAGAGTATTTCAACTAACATTAGATATCATGATACAACATTGATTTCATACATTTTTGCTAAACTGAAACTGTTTATAAAAAAATAGAAAATGTTGCAAGAAATAAGAACTGAAAGTAAACTCAACCAAATGAAAAGAAATGATAGTACCATAAATAGATGAGGAAGCTATTGAAAATGTTGAAAACTTCATCTTCCTAGGAATAATTGTCCCAACTACATTAGATGATATAAAGCAAAGAATAACACCTACATTAACTGTTTCTGGAAAAATCAAAAAAGATCTGGAACAGAAAAGAGATTCCATTCTAGATCAAGACCAGGCTCCACTATGCTCTGATCATCCCCATAGCAATTTATGCCTGTCAAATCTGCACCATGAGAAAAAAGGATATATAGTCTTCAAAAACAACTGCATCATGATTGAGAAAATGTCAAACATAATCAGAATGACTGACATAAGATAAAAACTAGATGTGAAAACTGGCGTAATTAATCTGATTAGAAAAAGGTAACTAAACTGATTTGAACATGAAATCAGAAAAGGGAAACAAAGTTTCTATGTCTCTTTGAGCCTACAAGTTCTTCACTGGTTAAAAAACACCATATGGTAAGTACCCTAAGAGATGGAAACCACAAATCAGAAAGGTCACTAGAAGGCCATTTCTAACACTTGGAAGAATTTCTTTGGACAAAAAGAAACAACAAAGAGATGTCAACAAGCTGTACACAAGGATCATTTTGAGATTATGCAACTAATTGAAATTGATTTGTAAACATAAACAATGCTTATTTCTTTTACAGAGTACAGTTTATTAGAGTGTTTATAGCAAAATAATAGATAAAAAAAATTTTTTTATAAACATTTTCTGGAACTATATTATCATAAGTTGAAAAAATTGAAGCTATTTTTTGGCAAAATATTATTGTATTTTATTTTACAGTCATAAATACTTTTCATTTAAAGTTGTTTTTCTTTTCAGCAACAATATAAGTGTGAAAAGCAGAAAGACCGACTCTACATTAGATTATCTTTCAAAGACTCTTCAGGATGTTACTCTAAAGGTAAAACTTTTTTCAATTATCAAAAGAAGTGAATATATAATAATTTATTCTGAATACTAATGAAAATATTATTACCAATACTGACTTTTACTCAACTGTAATAAGAATCTAAACTATCATGTACACACTTATAAAAATGGGCCAAGTTATATTTTAAAAATAAAATCACTTTTTTGATAAAAAAAAATCTTATATTCTGCTATATTATTTGATTATTTATAATTTCTAATATTAATTTAAAGTGTCATTTTTGTAATTCAGCAAGAAAATGCCTTCAAACAAGTATCAAGTACCATGTTGACACAGCTCTTAAAAATCACTTGTATGTCTTTACCAAGCTCACAAGATGCATTAATCCCTAAAATGTCAAGAACTTGTGCTACTTTGTCCAGTGTTAAAAACACAAAAACTGTTTTTTCAAAGTGATCTTTTGCCTCAAAATCAGATTTAAGTTGGTCAATAATGTTCCTGAAAGGTGTCTTAGAAGATCTGGTGAAAAATATCATCCTGTGTATTTACTTTTGACTGGTTGAGAAGACTATAAAGATTTCCACTCTCACTGTTAAGATATGGAAATAGAAGCACTCTTATGCCCTTCAGTTGTTAAAAATCTAGGGTCCCATTGGTCAATGACTGACCAATCACACACCATAATTTAGGGGTTCTGTTCCTTCAATCTGCTCTCAATCTCTTTTCCTGCTAACCTTTGAGAGTCCAACATCGGGTTAGAGCTGTCTCCAGGCATCAAGAAACAGAACTTAAACAACCACAAGGTGTCACCTCAATGTTTGTTAACTGGACATTCTTCTTCAACAAGATAATTAATTCTGCAGATACACACCATATTTGCATCCCACCCTTTAACTTTCGTCTACTTTATTGCACGTCTTGTTACTTGTGGCACATATTTTGTCTGTTATAAACAATTTTTTTAATTACATTTTATCATTGTTCTCTCCTTTAATCATCCATTATTTTCTGCCCTACACAAATCTTCATAAGACATATAATACTATTTTCTCAGCCAAGTGACTTTCACATGTATTTAAGTGTGAAAAGAACTTAAATGTTGCAAAATACTAAGATATTCTGCATTCTGGATTGTTTCCTACTGTCCTGAGACTATCCCGATGAAAATGTCTTTCAGTGAGACACTGTCCCTTGTAATTCTGCTAGATCTACTAAAAATGGCTTTCAAATCAGCTTCTAGCCTGCCTAATCACCAGATATGGACCAAGTTGAGAATCTTTGGAATTTTAAAACAAACAGATAGGAAACTCTCTAACAAAGAGAGTTTGAGAAATACTGTCCAGGAACTGTGGGGTTCTCTATCTCTTGGTGATCTGCAGAATCTGATTGATACAATGATAACCAGAATGAAACAGTTTTTTTAAAACTATTCCTCACCCATATAAAGCTCAATAGGCACTCAAAGCAGAGCATTACAGAATGAGGTTGTTGAAAGGACATAAGAGGAGGGAGTAAGAAGCTCATGTTATGTGGATTTATAGGATAAATAATGGTTGATCCTAGACATGAAGAGGCTAAATTCATAGTGATTGGAGAAGCATCTTCTCGGGAGTTTACTCCATAAAGTAACAATTCTTGGGAAACATCTCTCTGAATGGAATTTCCTTCTTACTAATGGAATACAAAGGGATTGAGGATGTGTTAACCTTATGTATGTGGTATTGTGTGTCCTATCTGTAAAGTTCTGAACTGGTGGTACTAAGGAATGTAACTCATCTGATCATTTGCCATGAAAATAGCAATAAAGTAGCAAGAGGCTAGAAATGGTTCATCTATGGGAAAGGGGTTGTAAGGTGAAAAATAATTTATTCACAAAGCTGTATAAAGTCTTTTGAAGTCTATCAAAGTTTGAACATAAAGATTGTGTAGCTCCTGCCCATATATAGCAGCAATACCTCATTTTTTGATCTGATCTCATTCTAAAGATAGAGCATGGCAGGAGGAGTCATGTACTTTCTGGAATGGTATAAATAACTGACCATTTCCCAACATTTTTAGCAATGGATTGTATATAGGAGTTAAGTTTTTGGGGACAAAATTTTGGACCTGCTTGATGATGATGGAATGTTATTAGCTTTCTTTTGGAGGCATTGAATTTTACAAGCCAGTTTTTCCTCCCATTGAGCTGTTAAAACTAGATCAGTGGAGAGATCATCCAGGTTCTGGTCATGTAGATTTTTGGAGGTGAACGTATAAACTGTGATCTACATATATATATTTATTTATGATCTGAGAATGTGCTTAGGCAGATTGTTAATATAAAGCAGAAAGTGGGTTGGACCAAGGAGAGCACCTTGGTGAATACGTACACTGATCTCATGGGCCTCCGAAGACTGGCCTTTGCAATATCTAAACGTTACTAAATTTTGTCATATGAAATATCATTCTTTTATGTCTTATAATGATCCAGTTTATGCATTCATAACATTATTGATGCATTCATTTTCAACTTATAAACAAAACATTAATGAAATCTGCCTGACCCATTTACTATTTTTATTTTTTGCAAAAGTGTGTGTATGTAGCATTTGAAACAGCTGTTTATTTGCCCTCACTTTAACCAAACATTTACTGAACTACCACAATTGATGTAAATAAGAAGTATTTTGTGTCAGTTAAAATCTGTTTTAAAATAGTGAACAAACTTTTAATTATTTTTAGAATTTAACTGGATTTTGCCAAATATTTTGCTGATCAACTATTTAGATGAGGATTTGTAAATTTTGTCACTTTAAAAAAAGCAATAGTCCAAACAATTTTATACTTTGTGAAATTGCTTAATAACAATTACAAAAAATTTATCATATATCAACTGAATAAAATTATTCAACAGGTTACATATAAAAAAAAAATAAAACAAAAGTTTTTGTGCTCCAAGGAACACATTTGAATAATTCATGAAATAATGTCCTAGGCAAATTGACTCAGTGTGCTTTGAGCTTAATTACTGTCAATAAAAAACTTAATGGCTTAGCCTGCCTCATTTAGATAGCAAGTTAATGTTATATTAAACGTTTGGTTGTGAAAATAATAACAAGGATTAGATTTTCAAACAACATTTATTGTTAGTATATATGTTGTCGTACAGATATTGCAAAATAGGTGGAATGTTCGTTTCTGGAGTATTATCAGGATGGTGATCAGGGTTAAGAGAAAAACCGGGAGTTGACCTATTTTTTAGATTGACCTGGCTGAGGTCACAGAATATCTTTGGTGTATGTGTTGGTTGATCAAGTTCACGAAAATGAGTCAATCTTGTTGGTAAGCCTGTTCTGTGGAATGGGGCCATGGTGATGACTGCAAGGGAACCCCTTGTACATAGTTATGCCGAGGTTTAGTGGTAGGTTGCCAAGGTGTTGTACTGAAGTAGTTAGCAAAGCTACAAATCTGATTATGATGATACAAGTGTGCAAGCGTGAGTATTCAGAAGTCAGAAAGGTTGGTGTCAAATTGGCATGGTTAGAAAGCCTATTCTATGGAACAAGGCCACGGTGACGACTGTAAAGAGAATGCCTTGTATCAAGTCGGGTATGCCGAGGTGATGGCAATGGGTTGCCAAGGTGATGAGGTTGGTGTCAAATTGGCATGGTTAGAAGGCCTATTCTATGGAACAAGGCCACGGTGACGACTGTAAAGAGAATGCCTTGTATCAAGTCGGGTATGCCAAGGTGATGGCAATGGGTTGCCAAGGTGATGAGGTTGGTGTCAAATTGGCATGGTTAGAAGGCCTATTCTATGGAACAAGGCCACGGTGACGACTGTAAAGAGAATGCCTTGTATCAAGTCGGATATGCTGAGGTGATGGCAATGGGTTGCCAAGGTGATGAGGTTGGTGTCAAATTGGCATGGTTAGAAGGCCTATTCTATGGAACAAGGCCACGGTGACGACTGTAAAGAGAATGCCTTGTATCAAGTCGGATATGCCGAGGTGATGGCAATGGGTTGCTAAGGTGATGAGGTTGGTATTCAATTGGTGTGGTTGGTAGACCTGTTCTATGGAATGGGCCATGGTGACAACTGTGAAATGAATACTTAGCATGTATTGGTTGATTGAGGTCACAGTGGTAGGCCAATTTCATTGGTTGGTATTTGGTGAGGTAACATTGTCGGCAACAATGAAGGCTTGTAGCTGAGTGGCATTAAAACTGGATAGTCAGCTGATGTATTGGATTTGCTGAGGTGATAGAATCAGCAACAATGAAGGCTTGTAGCTGAGTGACATTAAAACTGGATAGTCAGCTGATGTATTGGATTTGCTGAGGTGATAGAATCAGCAACAATGAAGGCTTGTAGCTGGGTGGTGTTGAAGCTGAGATGTTATCATGTTGAAGCTGAATATCTGAGGTGGTTAGTCAAGCCTGGGAGTTGTAATGGTCGTTGAGAGAAGTTATGTTGAGGAGCAGCAATTATGGCATCGGCAGTAGTAGCTCCCTATGAGTCAGCCAGTGGCCTGCTGGCTCACATCTGTGGTTGCCAAGGTGACGAGGTCATGGCGGTGGTAGAAGCAGCAGCAGCACACTGCATGACGGTCGGTGACCTGCCGAGCCGCAACTGTCATGGCGGCAGCAGTACCCTGCATGATGGCTGATGGGCTGCAACTGACTTTGTTGTTCTTGGCATAAATGTTCATGATTGGCCAGTGCCGCTTTCATTGCCAGAGCCGCTTTCATTGCCAGAGCTTGCTTCATAGACCATATGTGATGCATGGAGCCTATGCACAGAAAATGACTTTTTTATTTTGTTCTCTGCCTTCATGGCATTTATATCTGGCCAACATGCAGAATAATTCAGAAAGAGAACTAATTGCAATGGAGTATAACACTAACAATATTTTAATCAAAGAAATTAATCTCTTCTATCAGTTAGGTATTTTTTGTTCTTTATTCCCAATAGAAATGTTTAAAATAGATTGATTATTTTTATTGTATATCTTGTATATTGACCAACTTAATATATTGAAAGAATCAAATTTTTCTTAAAATTTTGCTTTACATTTATTTACTGCTACTGGTGAAGTTATGGCCTTTTATTTTTATTTGTAGATGATTTGTGGATTATATCAAAGAATTTGAATTTTGAGCCATCAGCTACATTCATTGCCAGAAGTGTATTCTATGGACCTAATTCAAATTCAGAAATCCAAATAGAACCTTTGGCTGAATATTTTCCTTCAAACTGGAATACTGATAGTGAGTATCAAAATAATGGAATGGCTTAATAATCATAGCAGCCAGTTGTAATTGCTAATAAATGAACTCTATTTAAAAGAGAGAAAATAAAATCATTACTTACATTACTCGGTGTGTTATCCTCATATTCATTAGTACAAAGCGCATTGGTGAAGATAAGTTTTCCTTTTACCTTTATTCATATGTTACCATATATATATATATATATGTATATATATATATATATATATATGCTGTTTGTATATTTTTCAAATTGATAATTTATATTGCAGCACATATCTGTGACAAACAGATCTGAACTCTTCTAGGCAATGATAGAAGCTAATGGAAAAAGTTTGATCAGATTAAGAACTCACTAGATGGAATATTCACTAGAAGAAGGTCAGAGAATGTCTTATCTGAAACATTGCATTCAGAATCACAAAGATGAGGATACCAGTCCAAATAATTCCCAGAATAATGGAGATTATCCAACTAAAATAAGAATTTTGATTTATATGGTCTTTAGTTTATTAAATACATAATATCATACCAGTAATTATTTTTAGTCCTAAAAAATATTAGTGTTTGAATTTCAGACACAGATTAGTTATTTCAAATAAATTGTTTATGAATATCATCTTCAAAACAATCTATTTTATACTGTCAAAGAAAGAATCCAGATTACATTGTATATGAAAGAAAAAATCAGAGTTACATGATTGTCTTGCTTGACACTTACTTTAACAAAGAGGAATTTAAAAAATGTTTTCAGATACAGTCTGGTAAATTGAATTATGTTATTTGACATGTAAAAATAAATGATCCTGAAAGAGATAACAATTAGGCTCTTTTTAGATATTTGAAATATTATTAATGCTACAAAAATGAGTCAACAGTCATTAATAAAATGATTTAATCATTTGAGATTAGTCAGTGGAAACAAGAAGTGCTTGTTGAAACCATGTAATATGTATACATAGATAAGGAAAAACAATACTTAGCTTTTGCTTTTGTCCACAACTAAACATTTCATGTGGATGTAAAATTGATTAATATTAAAGTTGTACTTATGATTTCCATGTTGTAAGCATCTCGACTTCAGACACTTTCTCACCAATGTGACGTGGCTTCTCTCTGACTTTTCTACAAATATTTTCATGGAAACTGCTCTGATGAGCTTTTTTTCCTGGTGCCCCAAATACATAAATTTTAAGCATGATATTAGATTGGCATCTACATCCCACCCTTTTACTGTTGAAATAGCTAAATGCAACTGCCACTTTTACTCCAACAGTTTCTTTTCTTGCATTTCCCACCTGTGGAACTCCCTTCCCTTTCTTCCCTGAAAACTACAATCTTCAAAAATTTAAATGCAATGTCAATCACCATCTGTCTTCTTGAACCCTGTTCATCTTTTGTCCTTTCCTCAATCCTCCCTATTCTCAGTCTTTTCTTTTACTTTCATCCCCCATAACCCCCTGCATACTAATAGCATTACAACCTTGCTTGGAGTGAAATGATTTAAAAAAGAAAAAGTAAAGTGTGACTGTAACATTAACCAACTTTATGCCCACATGAAACTTTTAGTTGCAGACAGAAGTAAAATCTAAGTACTGTTTTTCCAAATGTATGTATTTAATAATAATAATAATAATATATATATATATATATATATATTATTTTTTAAAATTCTTTTTTAATATTTAAAATTTTTATTTAACTTACTTTAATTTATTCTATTTTAATTTATTTCATTTGACTGATGTCAAATATTATTATTATTATTATCAATTTGTAATTGTGACAGTTATAATGCAATGATGATGGTCTTGTTGCTGAAAATGACTAGAATCCAATGTATCTACTTTGAATCTAATCACTCCCCTCCCCAACCCTGTTTTTTAACTTGTCCAGTCCCCCACCCTGGCCGAAAGAAAAAATAATTTCTAGGTCACCCTATAGGCCCATGCTTAATTTTTCCTTTTTTCCCTCCCTCACTCCTTCCCTCTCCATCTCTCTCTTTCTCTCCCTCTCTTTCCCCCCACCCAATTTTTTTTAAAACATTATATTGAAATTTTTTATTTTTATTTCTTTCTTTTTTTAATATTAAAACTTTTTTCTTTTTTCCTTTTATCTGGATAAATTGACTCCATTTATTAACAAAACGCTGGTCTGAAGAGATGGATATAAAAGTCCACAAAATAAATTATAACCAAATGGAATTTTAAGGATTCTGTATCCATTATATATATGTGTGTGTGTATGCATAAAGTACTTTCTAAAATTTCTGACAATTTTAGACAATGTGCACAAACCAAGTGTAGTATGAACTTTTGACACCACTCTTTTTAAGCCAGTGTAGAAACAGCAGACAGGAAGGAAACAATGGAAATAAAGTGTTAAAGTAACTTTTTGTTTTCATGGTCAGAATCTCTAAACTTTTTGGTTAACACTGTATATATGAAGATTAATAAAGGGTTGTAAAGAATTTCAGAGTAACTTTGTGTCATTGAAATCAGGAGGTTTGAAAAAAGCTTTTTTATTATATGACTAACATTAATCATATTTTATTTGCAATATTTTCTTGTTTTTGCATTTTATTTTTAGCTGTCTGCCATGCTATCTTGGCTGGTAATGTATCAACAGAGCTCAGTTGTTTGATGAATTTACAAGAACATGTCACTATTTCCTCTTCTCCAATTATATCATCTCTACTTCACAGGTATCCTTTTTCTGTTTTTCATTTTTTTTTTTTAATTAACAAATGAACAAGTGATTAATTTTGGGGCTGCTGCCTGAAAGCAAAAACACCAATATTTGGATGTAGAAAGACAATTTTATAAATATTGTTTTTATGCACATTACTTATTTTGATTATTTCATTCTTTTATAGTTTTGCATTTCTTTTTTTCTAGACAAAATATTCTCAATTTGTTTTCATATGTCTTTGTATGATTGAATATATCCCAATTCTTATAAAACCAAGCCCATTGCAGAATAAGGAAACACAGAAATATGATATTCTGGTATATCAACATTTATGTAGGCAGTAATATTATCTTTTTTAAGTGAAAACAAAGATAAAATAATTCCCAAATTCTTTCCTTGGTGTTGAGGATAAATTCTCTAAATTTTTTATTTTTTTCTGATTCTTGAAAAAAATTACTTTCTATTCATTGAATTAATTCACAGAATGTCTCTTCTTGGATTGTTTATGATAATAACCGAAGTCATAAAATAGTTTTATAATGCTGCATGGCATTCTGGCCCCTACGCTACATGACAATACTGTCCCAAACTTGGTCACCGGTGTGTCGTGATTGAATCTTGTGGCTAACGGTGAAGTTAGTCACTTCGATCCAAGCCCTGTCCCACGTTGTGTTTGTTTCAATCACAAGGCAGGCAAGGATCGAACCATTGAAAGATTTTGCTGGATTCGTGTCGTTCAGGTGGGACGATGTTATAAGACAAAAAAAAAGAAAGTTGTGCAAATCAACAAGGTTTATACAAGAACGCTTTTTCATATAAGAATCTACAATCATGCAGGCTAATAACCATTCCTTCATAGTCTAATTTCATGACACTTTGTTCTTTATTTCGAACTCGAAGTCAAGGTTTCAAACTTTAAGTCAGAAACTTCAAGCAGCTAATTATGGAATTCTGACAAAGCACTCGTCTCCCTCTTTTTCTTTCTCTCTGTCATTATATAGAGACTTTCAATTCCTCCACTTTCATCAGGGCACTCTGCTTAATTTATCTAATAGTCTGGAACAAGGCATAAGTCAGGAGTTTTCTGTGGCAGAATATCACATAGAGATCAGCAAAGCAATTGCCTCCTCTGGGCACAATGTAAGCACATCTCTACCTCAACTGCTGTTCTCTCTGTCTGTCAGTCTCTCTTTCATTCTCCTCTGGTCTAAAGCTTTTATAGACCCTTGCCCAACATAGGCATGGGGTTCAATGTGATCTAAGGTTCCAGGATTTTCCAAATATCCAATCAGAACTCTCTGCAGCCAGTGCCCTGGGAAGCAATTTGCATGTCCAAATAGGGGGGGAGCTCATCCTGTGGGAATGGTGGTAGCAACACGTTGATCCACCATCTTGTTCTCCCCACTTCTCTTGCTTGCACCTCACACCAGTACCTTTCAGTGGAGTATTCATTTTCCTCCCACTTCCTTATATCAGCTCCTCATGCTGCCACCATCCAGGGAATAGGTGTTTCACCCGACCCATGGATTCCTGACACAAAACAGATCTTATTTTTAACATCATCATAAAATTATTATCTGCATTTATTCCTAATTATCACGTTTGGTCTGTAACTCTTCATCTTTTTCCCACTTGACCACTTTCCAGCCTGAGAAAATCTTGTTCCTTTAGCGACACGTGCATCTTCCACCCCCATCAACAAGTGACATAGAATCATTTTACCTTTTTCTTTACCTACTTGTAGCCATAAAATTATTTTCTGGTGGTTTCTGTCCAAAATTTTCAATATTTCCTTCAATCTATCTACTACCTTCTTCATACTCACAAAATGAGAAAACAAGATAGGATTATATTTTCTCTTGTTTTCAGTATGTCCTTCAATCTATATATTACTTTGTCTTTGTGTTCACTTTCAATTTAATTTAAGCCTTTTTTCCTTTCTTATAGTGTCACAGTTTTAAAAAACACAGATTTTATTTAATAGGAAAATAGTTTGTAATTTTACTCTTCTGCTTTCATAAACAAAATGATAAACAATTTAAACATAATTTTATAAGTTAATTACACAAGAAATAATTAACTCCTCATTAAGAAAAATTGGATTTTTTTTTTCTCCTTATTACTACTGCTACTACTACTACTACTTTTATTAAAAATTCTTAATACAATTCTGATCTTCATTTTAAGATTTTAAAAGATAATCACAGATATTGGCTGGAATATTATTATTGTTTATATCAGTCCCATTTTTAGAATAAAAACCACTGCAAACTGAACAAAATTCAAATTACATATATGCTTTTACTATAAAAAAAAGTCCTTTTTTTTTCAGTCACAAAGCAGAACATTATAAAAAAACATTTTGCTATTTTATGACTATTGAAGTCGAGGGGTAAAGGGAGTTTAGATTTAATATGTCTAAACACATTGTATAAAATAACTATTCTTCTTAAATCTCTTACACCATAATCAATGACCAATACATATAGACAATAGAAAATTCTTATAGAAACTATTTTTGTATAAGGTCTGGAAGTAATAACTCATAGAAAACCAATTCAGATTTTAGTACCTTAAAGGAACAAATTAATTAAGATATTTTGAGGTACAGTGGATTGAAACATTTGACTGATACAAGTTCAGTGCTTAACTCATTTTTTTTTTTATTTATAGACTTTTGAAATGAATCATCATTTTAATTCATTCAGCAAGCATTTTAATCTTCTAATTTATATTTCATTTTTTGGTTTACCTTATAAGAAAATATGTGACAACACAATGGACCCGGATGATGCCTGGATTTAAGACTCCATTTCAGTGTCAAAAATTACCAAAATATTCCAGTCATGAATTGGTGAGTTCCAACAATATTACAATTCAATAATTTTCAAAATAAGTTTAAGTTATTTAATTCAATAATACAATACAAAAACTTTCTCAGTCATTTTTACTAAGGTTATAACATTGTATTTTTTCAAACGAGGAAATATATTTTAAATGATGTTTGATTCTGTTGGATTTTAAAATGATTAGTTGGTTTGAAAGCTTTCATTATTACAGACATGTACAAACAGAAAACATTTCATAAAGCATGTTTTTAAAATCTAAGTCAATTTTAATCAAATCATAATAAGGACAGAATTAGTCATTTAGGTATCCTAACATTTAGGAATAACTTTGATATTGTTACATATAAAATGTAACAAGTTTTTAATCAATGTTATTATGTTTAAAGGTAATTTATTATGAAAATATTGGGAAAATTGTCATCTTGCATGTGAGAATTTCCTGACAGCATTTTGGCCAAACTTAAGCTCCTTGATTATATTGAAAATGGAAACTGAGATCATTTTTTTCTTTTAAATTCTCCTTGTTACACATGTCCTTTTGAAGGACTTTACATGACCATAACTTTACATGAACTAAAGGACCTGTTTTGATTCATTACAGAGAACATTATAAAAGTTTATCAAAGTCTTCAAGAAGAAAAATCTATAATAATGTAAATTGAAATCTATAAACATAATCTGTTTAAACCTATTGTTTCTTTATTAATTTTATTTTTGCTATTTTTTCTTAATTATTGTTACTTACTGTTAGTACTTATTGAATAAGGTTTACAAAAATAAACACTACAAGTAAAGAATAACAGTTAAACTAAAAATTGGAAAATATATCAAGTTTATAAGTTTTAATACCACAAGTCAGTCAGCCTCAATTATAAATAATGAAAATAAATCATTTCTATTCAACAGATTTTAGTATTTGATTAGTGTTGTTGAATTTTTAAATGCATCGTTATAGAATATAGGCCAAGATGGGACATTGCTCCTATTTATTTGTGGTTTTTTTTTGTAAATCTTTTGGACATGTTTTATTAATTTTTGTGCAAATCTAAATCTTTATGCATACTAACTCATCTTAAAATTCCTTTAAATAAAAATGGTCTATTTTTATTACAGGCCAGTTTAGCTGAAAAGTATGTGACGTTTTGGAAGTTAAACTCTGGTCAGGCTAAAGCCTTGAAAAATGTTGCCTCAATGTTGGATTCTTGTGAGTCAGACAACTCACCTATAATACTGATCCATGGTAAGGATGAAGATTTAAAAACAAACTCCTTTTAAATATACTTTTTCATAGGTGTAACATAAGAATACAGTTTTATTTTTCTCTTATCCACATTTCAAGTATCAGTTTGTGGGAGAAAGAAACTTTTGTCTTAATCTTTTCTATTTACTGGAAATTTTAAATCAGGTTTGATAACATTAAAATATTCAAAGGAAAAACGTAATACATTTTAAAATATTTCAATACGTCAACAGTTTCATGAAAAATAATTCTGAAAATGTTTACAAGTAAACTATTTATACGCAGATAAAATGGACACTCATAATCATTTATATCTACATCCTTGTTAACCTAAGGTTGTTGATCTCTGAAAGTATTTTGTATTTCTATAAAAGTTGGTCTTTTTTTTAAAGGTATATTACACATTTTCAACTTTTAGCATCTCATTTTGCTGTTGTTGAAAAGTTAATTCTATTTATATATTTATTTAAAAAGAAATAACCTATCAGCACCTACAAAACCAAGTACAGAATTATTATAGACATCAGAACTTCTGTGTTCGTCAGTAAAAAAATAACTGACATAACAATAAAATAATGTCAGTATCACTTTTATAAAATTTGAAACAATGCTGTATTTACCGCAGATAGATTTTGTTTTCTAGAAGTGTACAAAATATTAACTGCTAAATTTCAAAATAATTTCTTAGGTTAGATTCAAGGGGGATAACATTTAAATTAATAATATTGAGTTACTTCCCTTAGAATGTTTCTCTAATACTTGAAAACTATAACTAAAATGAATTTAAAGGCACAACTGTAAATAAATAGTTTAACGGCATTTCCTACAATGTCATAAACACTATAAGTTTACAGTAAGAAATTACCTCATTATTAATTCTGTAACTATCACCATACATTACTATCTTAAAACAATACATAGCTTAGATAAAAGAGAAGTATTTTTTTTTTGCTTATTGAAAAATATGTCAATTCAGAAGACTGTTGATCCTTCTCATCACAGCTGTTAAGATTTCAGTAACACCTCATTAATATGCTCTGGGAGAGAGCATGACCGATGGTGACCAGAGAGGTTTATATCCAACACCCATGCTACAGGGGAATGAGTTTGCCACAACTGTTTAGGCACAAGCAAGCAAGCTTTGAAGCTGGCATGATGATCAGGAACACATTGTGAGGGCCATGTGCTGCAGCTGCTACTCACAGGCTAAGGACTGACTCCCTCCATTGTACTGCAGAGGCCCTTCATAAACCCTTTGGGAAAATTATTTCTTGATTTGTAATCTTTTTTTAGTGCGTGGTTTATTGCATACAGTATAAATGACTTTTTGAAAACTGGCAGTATGAATTATTTTTTGCAACCATTTCTTGTGTTATATATACTGAGTAAAATCCTGCCCTATGAGCAGGATTTTAAATTGATTTATGCAAATGACCTAAATGAATCTTTTGATATCAATAAAAGATCATGGATTTTAATTCTATATTCATTGAATTATACCTTATTTGAAAATCATCACCATGATCTACTCTTGGATTACAGAGGGTATTTCACAAAATATTTCTAGTACACATGCTTTTTAACAATCTAGATTCCTTTTTTAATGGATTTTATATTGCAGCAATAAATGCAGACATAACACTGAACTGCTTTTTGTGTGAAAAAAAGGGTCACTGGACTTGACCACATGGTCAGAACTGAACTCTAAACATTGACAATTATCTGCAAGAGTAATTTGTTAATTATCTTTCTTTTCTGCAGATATATATTCTCTATCTGTATGCACCATGTCCTTTCACAACATGAGCATTCATGGTTCTCCACAGCTTCAAATCTTGTTACTCTCAATTTGGAGTAGTCATCATTTATTAAGCTTAGCTTAGTTTGACACAAAGTTAGTATGGGTGGGGGGCTGATATCATATAAAAATATATACTAATACTTTCATATTCATGCAGCATAAAATTTCTAGCTCTGCTTCAGCATGTGTAAAAGACTTTTTAAAACGCTTTGGATCTCCAAACAGATTTTGATAAGGTTACATCACTTCAAATGGCAGAAAAACATAGTATGCCTTATCAACCAAATGTCCCTCTAACTGTGGCAGAAGCTATTCTGAACAATGTGGATGTAAGCATAAGTTGTTGAGGATCATCACCCAAAAACAAGGAGGCTGCCATAGCGGCTGTGACCAATGAATCAAAATGCTGCTTCTGTGGGTACAGTAAACACCCATGTGCCATATGATCTGCAAGGAATGCAGTTTGTAATGGGAGTGAAAAAAAATGACATTTTTGTAGGGTTTGTCTTTTTGATAACTCAACAAAATGTATGGCTGTGACAAACTTGTCTGTTCTTGCTACTGCTATTCCAAAGTGTCTCTCCAAGGCTATCACTGACATAACTATCAATAGAATGTCAAGAAAAACTCTTATATATACAGCAAGCTCTGAATATTACATTAGTGAAGATATTGTTCCAAGAAAGAAATTGAAAGTTCTTGTGCCTCAGAGTACTATCACTATGTCAACTGACAATCTCATCAGTACGATACCAGGGCATGTGATAGATAAACATGGATTACAATTCTTACAAAGCTTTGCACAAATTTCTTGGGCATAACGTTTTGCATTATTACAAAAAGGTAAAAATCCTCTTTCATAGAGCTTGGGGCTCATTTAACTGCAATTAAAATACAAGCACCTACTTTGTTTGGGAACTTAGCACCAGATTGCAAGCTGATAGCAACAAAGGTCTATTGATGTTCACCACAAGATAAGAAATTCATCTCTTCTGGGATACAATGACATTTCTGAGAGCAAATCAGTGAACGTTCCAAATTACTTTAGAGCACCCAAGTAATCATAATCATGTATACCATAAAAAACAATTATGAAAATAAGTCAGACAATAAATAAATACACTTACTTAGATGCATATCCCCAAAAGAGGCTCGATAAAATTGTTGAAAAAATATCAAAATACCAAAATACAATACACTAGATCTCCAAAGTGCATATCATCATATTCCCATCAATGAAAATAAACCTTTCACTGCCTTTGAGCCATGTGGAAATCTTTATCAATTCTGTTGGGTGACATTTGTTTTCAAAGAATCATAATAGACACTGAAAAACTCAGATACATTTACTAACATCAATAACATCACTGTGTATAGTATGAACAAGGATGAACACGAAAAGAATTTTTTAAAAGTTCCTCTAAGCTGCTAAGAAATATGGCATAACCTTCAATAATGATAAAAGTATCCTTTCATTGGCTGTTATCCAATTGCTTGGATTTGACAAATCAAACCTGACTGCAGAAAGATTGAAACCTCTAAAAGAATGGCACCCCTAGGTGACCTCAAATTGCAACATCGAGTTGTAGACATGCTCACCCATTAGTCTCAATAGATTTCTGTTTTTAAGGAAGGTGTAGCTAATCATACACAATAAGACATTTCCACAACCAAAAGACATACTAGACTGTTTTATGACTCTCATGAAAAAATTTGAGAATGCAGTTTTAGTGATTTTTTTTTTTTTTACCTCAAATGGGACATTTGAGGTAAAAAAAAAAAAAATCACTAAAACTGCATTCTAGGTGTTGAGACTGAAGCATCTGATGTTATTGGTGCTACTCTCAATCAGAATGAGTGACTGATGGTTTTCTTTTCAAGAACACTTTCACCAAGTAAATAAACCCATTCCTCTATTGAAAAGTCCATTGTGGTAGTGTTGAAGAAATGAAGGCCATATTTATTGGGGAATCATTTAAAGTTAATTAGAGATCAGAGATCAGTTACATTTATATTTAGCAATGAACATAAAGCAAAAGTGAAAAAAATTAAGCGCTGAAAAGTTGAATTATGCTCATTCAAATATGATATTTTGTACTGACCATGTAGAAGCAATACAGGAGCAGACAGAATGAGATATTGCTCCGCAGCAACCCAGTCTCTGGACTCGACTGAACTAAATCACAATCTATATCATCCAAGAGTGACTGGAATGGCACACTTCATGTGATCAAGGAATCTACCTTTCTCAATAGAAGGCATTAAGAGGGTGGCTTTTTGGTGTAAAATGTACAGAAATAAATTCTAGATTCTACCAGGCTTTTTATGTAATACTAGTCAAAGTGGACATACCCTATCTTCCTGACAGAAGAGGCGCAATATTTCCTGTGCCATGCATAGTCATGTAATTTACCTAGTACCTTAGGACTAATTAAATGCCTGTAGCTGGGCATAAAAAAATCTTCATAACTGACTAAGGCAGCACACATAAAAGCCAGCAGATTTTTTCTTTGGTAGAAACAAGGATTACAGACAACAAGGAATATGTTTGAATGAGCCAGCTGTGAGGTTCAAGGACAAAGATGTGGCAGTGAGAAATATGAAACAGATTAATACAGATATATTACTACACTTTTATTACTTTTTCTACTTTAATTTTTTATAATTTTACTATGTAATGTACCATATATTATGTTTCTTTTTTCTGTCTGTAACATTTTGCTTTACCAGTTAACTCCTTTACACTGATGACTCTAGATTGAAAACATTGACAACATACAAAGAAAAACTGCTTTTCATAATGTCACAGAAAGAAACTTGAGAAAAAACATAAAGGTTAATAAGCAAGAAAAGTTAATTGACCAGCAATTTGATGCATGTTCTTCTGTTTAACTGTTATCTATGATATCAGTTTGAACTGATTCCAATTTCATTTCCAGCCATCTAAAAAGGACAGAATTTAGTGAAATACATCTTGCTTACCACACTCACAACACATGTTCCTGACAATGAGTGTGATAGTTAAAAGTACTTAAATATAACAGAAAAAGCATGAATTTTGGACAATTTATAACTTCAAACCTGATGTACAATACTTAATTTGGAAATTGGAAAGATATAATAAAAAGTTGAATAAACACAACTTGCCTGTGGAATTTAAAAACTTGTTTGCATAGCTTAAAAGCCACCCTATCAGGCAGCATTTTAGCTAGCTCCTTCAGAGGGCTCTTAATTGGGTCTTTGGCTTGTTCAGGAGTTTGAGTGTTCCTATGTCTTTGCATATTCTCAGCATTAGAGGCTCTCCTGGCTGCTGTTTGATCTGGGTTTTCATTTGCACAGGCCTTTCTTTTCCTTGCTGCAGCCTTAGTTCTTTTGATTGCAATCTGGTCCTCTGTTGCTGAAGACTTCTTTTTGTGAGGCATACTGCTGCCATATCTGATAGGCAACAATAAACTACAGAAGAACTCAAAGTTGATCACTGCATTTAAGTATCGCACTAATATTTAAGCTTGCCTTTTAAAAGATCAATGATAATTCTTCTGCCACCATTTTAATTTAAAGACAGTTTGATGTACGTAAAGTCCTTACTTACCATACAAATAATTACTTTTATTTCATGGATGACTTTCACTGGATTTCACAATTAATTTTGATTATTCTCAAATTTATTTCCAAGCTATAAAAATGGTTATCGTACAAAAAGATTTGTTGCAAAAAATCACCTAAAAAATTGCCGAAAACAATGGCAGTAATGAAAACTTGGGAATCCAAAATTTCAGGATTGTGTGTCCAGATCTGGCCTGGAATGTTTTTAATTAGCTCATGGAGTTGTCTTGGTTTCAAAATGGTATAATATGTTGGCTATGGTCTCTAGGAGTAAAGTTGAAAAAGTTTGACACACTGACACTCACATTTATTTATATAGAAGAAGATGAGATTTTTAAAAGTTAGAGAGATGTGTCCCTTTTATTGAAAAAATGTGAGACAGATATGATAAAATAAAGAACAAATAGGAAACGTATATCAATCTAATGTTTCACTTTTATTAAAGCTTCCTCAAAGAAAACAGATAAAAAGACAGACACATATAGACAATTACGAATACACATCACCATTCGATGACCACTTAGACATACAAGAATCTTCACAAACTTACCCACACATAGAATTATCTATGGTTTAATGCACATGACACATGTCTGACCAATGAGAACTGACCCAAACATAAATGAAAATACCATTGTTTCTGTCTTTTTGTCTGTTTTCTCTCAATCTCTGATGAAGCTTTAATAAAAGTGAAATGTGAGATTGATATATGTTTCCTATTTGTTCTTTATTTTATCATCCTGTTGTATTCTGATTCACTTTTGATCTGCATTTAATATTGAACTCTCTCTCTCTCGCTACATATATATATATATATATATATATATATTATAATATTTTTAAAAAAAATATGATTCAAAATATGATAAAAAAACATTATTAAAAAAAAAATATTATAATATAAGCTCTACTTCTGTATGGAGCACTGTCTTTTTAAAAATAAAAGCAAAAATACTAAAGAACTCCGGATTATTTACCTAACATGTTCTTTCCTATTTTTCTGCATACCTGCATATATATATATATATATATATATATATATATATATATATATATATATCCTGTTGTCTAGTTCACTCTCCTCCGCAATCTTTTGAAGAGGTTTATCTCTTGTTTCCTGTTTAGGATTGGGTTTCTGGTTCCTTTAAAAGTCTACTTCAACTCTATATTTCTAATGGCTTCACCTAAAACTCTGAACTTATTATTTACTACTTATTTACTTTTTATCCTCAATAGGATTAGGTAGGTTCACCTATTGCCCATTTCATAACCTCCCCAGTCTTTTGAACATGAATAGAGGTTTATTGCTTGTTTCCTGTTTAGGATTTGTTTTCTGTTTCCTTCTAAAATCTTTTCCTTGTCTTCACTTCCAGTGGCCCCTTATGTATTGGTGACATTATCATCTTGCATAGGGTGATGCCTCTTACTCTGGAACCCTCCACCTTCAGTTGCTCTTGGGCCTTATATAGAGTGAGCATCACTGTAACATATATATGTGTGTGTGTGTGTGTGTGTGTTAAGTAATAGCATAAAACAAAAATAGATATCTAAAGAGGTTCGTTTTTTTTTAAAACTCTGTCATACCTTTTATTTTTCTTTCAGGTGTATTTGGATCTGGCAAAAGTTACCTACTAGCAATCATTGTACTGTATTTGTTGGATGTTATTGAGATCCACCAAGCAATGAAATCAGCAGCTTACAGTATAAAGGATGAAAAGATTTTGATATCTTCCACTACAAATGTTGCTGTGGACAGGATACTACTCTAGTAGGAATATTTCAACATTTTCTTCTTACAAATAATTGTGGATGTAGGTAATCACAATAAAAAAGAAGCAAATTTAGCAAAACTTTCACCATGCCATATTTTGTAAAACCCTCATGGATTTTGATTATCACTTAAGATATCTATTTCGATAGCATGATACTTATTTTGGAAGTAAAAGCAATAACTCCCTTTTTTCTTTTTGTAAAAAGATCAAGTCTGTTACAAATGTTGGTAAGTCCGTTTCCTTTGTAGAAACATTTCACCAAGCAAAAACATTTATACTATAGGTAAAAAGTTTGGGGTCACCCCCTGGATTTAATAATGACTAATTTTCATAACTTCTTTGTTTTAATTAATCCATACTAAGCAAGAATACTTAAACTATTTAACCCATTATTGCATGATATCCAATTTGTAGAGAGGGGATTTTTTTTTTTTTTTTTAAGCGTATCACCCCGAGCAAGGCCGGTGGCCACTATCACACAAGGGGTTACAGAAGGGTTGGAGGAAGAGCAGATAGGAGTGGTAAAGGAAGGGTTGTGGAGAAAGAGAAGGACGGAGGGCCGATCGAGGTGGGGAGGTTACGGGAGATATATAGAGCAAGAGCAGATAGGAATGGAAGATGTCAGGAAGTGGATAGATCAAGGCAACTGGAGATGACGATTGACGCTACACTTAAACCGTTGGAGATTGTATTTGTCAGGGAAACAGTAACGGGGAAGGGAGTTCCATAGGCGAGATGTGCGAGACATGAAGCTATTGGAGTAGAAAAGACGTCTACACCTAACAGTTTCTACGGTGAAGGGGTGGGAACGGGATGCCAGCCTCGTAGGACGCTTGAATTCACGAGGCTTAGGGACAAGTGAGAGCAACTCCTCAGAGCAATTACCGTGGAAGTACTTGTAGAAAAGGCAGAGTGATGCAACATTCCGTCTGTGAGAGAGCGACTGCAGACGAGATGACAGATCAGGGCCAATCACATTGCATATCCGTCTCTGGATCTTATCAAGAACCCCGAGGCAACACGCAGGGGCCCCAGACCATAAATGGCAGCAATACTCCATGCAAGGTCGAATGGTAGACTTATAGACCTGGAGGATGGATTCAGGGGAGAAGAATTTCCTGGCTCGGCACAGGGAACCAACTTTTCTAGCGGTGGATGATGCAATTGACTCGATGTATTTGTTCCATCTCAGATCAGCGGACAGCGTGAGACCGAGCAGCCGCAGAGAGGAACTCTCGAGAAGTTGGTCCTCAGACATTCTGATGGGATGCAGAGATGGGTCCTTGTGGTGGTTAATGGAGAGCAATTTTGTTTTAGAGGCATTAAAGTTGACCATCCATTTCTCTCCCCAGTCCACAACCGATTGGAGGTCCTTTTCAATTTGAGCTGCCAGGTTAATTTTGTCCGCCTCGGTAGATTTGTGCTTGAGGCAGGAGTAAATGGTAGTGTCGTCAGCGTAGATACCGACTAGGGAGTCTATGGCGTCAGGAAGGTCATTTATAAATATGAGGAACAGAGTAGGGCCAAGGATGGAGCCTTGAGGAACACCAGCAGTAGTGGGATAGGAGTTGGAGAAGGATCCACTGAGAACAACCTTCAAATCCCGGTTTGATAGGAACGATTGAATTAGGTCAAACAATCGACCTGTGATACCATAACCCCGGAGCTTGCGAAGGAGGCCGGCATGCCAAACCCTATCGAATGCCTTGGAGATGTCAAGGGCCACGGCACGGGCTTCGCCGTTACTATGGATAGCTTGGTAGACAAATTCAGTGATGGCCGTAAGCACATCGGCAGTAGACCGGGCAAAGCGGAAACCATACTGCTTGTCTGAGAGCAGATCGTGGGATATCAGGTGAGTAGTCACTTCGGCGTTGATAATGGCCTCGAAGACTTTGCCGAAGATGGGAAGGAGACTGATAGGACGGTAATTAGAAGGGTTGGAGGGGTCGCCAGAGTTCTTAAAGACAGGAACAATGGTAGAGGACTTCCAGCAGTCAGGAAAACAGGAGTCCTTGAGGCAGCGGTTGTACAATTTAGAGAGGGCAGGTGCCAGTTCAGGTGCGCATTTCTTCAGGACAATGGCTGGTATTCCGTCGCCGCCGGTAGCCTTGTGGGGATCTAAGTTAGAAATAGTGCCCAGTACCGACGACGGGGTTATGTGCAAGCCGTCCAGTAGGGCCTCGGTTCTGGGAGGGAAGTCAGGCAAGGGTACCCCAGAGGAGTCAAGCATAGAATTGAAAGAAAACTTTCGGGCAAAGCATTCGGCCTTGTCGGCAGAGGTGGTCAGGACCTCAAACTGATTGAACAGTGGAGGAATGGAGGGTTTATTACTATTCAGAACGCTCTTGCAGAGGCGCCAATAGTCCTTGGAGCCAAATTTGCGGGATGCAATACGTTCCTTCATCCGGGCTGCAAATAGTGCCTTGGCATTGTCGAGGGTACGCTTACACTCATTGCGTGCAGAGGTAAATAGACGTCTGTTGAAGTCGGACATGTCACTACGAAAACGGTGGAAGAAGTGGTTCCTATGGGCAATGGCGGCTGAGCAAGCAGCTGTGAACCAGGGGGAGGAGCGCGGTTTGACCTTGAATTTCCTGGAAGGGATGAAAGCTTCGATACCGGCTTTGATCCAGGAGGAGAACTCAGAAGCACAGTCATGAGTGGGGAGCTTAAATACAGCATCCCAGGGGACATCGCGGAGGAAGTCCCGAAATGAGTCCCAGTCAGCCCGTTGGTAGCAGAAGGTGGTTCTGGTGGTAGGAGGTTCTTTGCAGGGGGTGGGGCTGAAGGAGATACTGACAGACACGACAGCATGATCGGAGTTACCGATAGGACAGAGCTGCGTGGCACTACACGACTCAGGGATGGAGGTAAAACACAGGTCGAGGAGTGAGGGCTTACAGTCACAATTGTAGGAAAAACGCGTGGGGAAATCGATTATCTGGGTGAGGGATTGAGAGATTGAAAAGTTTAGAGTATGAACGCCAGCGAGGTCAGTGGTAGCGTTCTGTAGCCACAGGTTGTGATGGGCGTTGAAATCACCAAACACAAATATGTGAGCGGACGGATGGACAGAGAGGGCCTTATCAACGCTGTCAGAAATGACATCGAGTATCCCGCAGTCCTGAGAGGATGGAGAGCGGTAGAGGAAGAAAAGATAGCTTACAGCATTGAGAAGAGATAGGCGGAGACATAAGTAGGAATGATCCGGCGATTCGAGAGAGGTCTCTCTAGCCAGAGGGAGATGGTCCTTGACGTAGACACACAGACCATGCATGTGGGTTAGAGAGTCTTTTCTGAGGAGAGGGAGGTATCCAGGGATCGAGAGATCGGAGGAAGGGATAGAGGAGTTAAGATTGGTCTCACACAGGGCGAGTATATCCGGGCACTTAGCTATGAGGAAAGACTCAACGCTGCAGAAGTTGGTTCTAATGCCACGGATGTTAGAGAAGGAGATATTTAGAGGTTTGGGTGATTTTTGGAAGGCTGGTTTAGGTTTGTAATTCAGTTTTTTGTTATTCATGTTGGTAATTGGTTTTGGAAAGAGGGAGAAGGCCTGAGTTAAAGGAAGCCGACGGTTGCTACCCATGACGCGAACAGAGAGGGGGATTGGCACAGCAAGATTCATAATGTGGCCTCAGGGTTGCCCACCGGAAATGACTGCAGGGACACCTATCCATGCGCGACATGGCACTACAGACATCCCGATATTATGCAACTGTTGATCAGAGCGGCCGCTCAAGACGCTACGCAAGAGTTAGGGCTCCTAACTACCAGTCGGAAACAGCAACCAGGTAACTGTCAACCGTGTACCCTCAGAATGAACAGGCAATGCCACAGACTGCGCGCATCATGGGAGGAACACAGCGACACCAGTACAGAGGCCAGTAAGTGGGAGAAAGAAATCCGGGAACCCCTTCCTAAACACGAAACAAGGTTTGGGCCTCTACTCGCGTTCAATAGAAGAGGGAGGAGTGTTGACCGGGCGGTAGGAAAGCCTACCTTCTCCAATCCGCCCACCCTAACATTCCCATTAGCCAGTAAGGTAAATTAGGCAAAAAGTGCTGAAGTTTTGAGGAAATGTTGTGAAGTAATAGATTAATTTCATTATTATTGAATATATGATAAAATCCTTCTGGAAGAGAAAGGCCCTCTGGCCTGAAGGAAGCTAGTAAATGAGTTTTGAAAAAAGCACACAACTGAAATCCATAGGGTAGTTCCAAACTTGTGGCATCTAGTGTATGTTGCACTTATGGCCTGTTTGATTAGTGAGATAACTGTATTTTCTACTGATACCAAGGTTTTGAATGCAAAATGCCAAGACTGGGAAGCACCCCCCACCTCTTAGATTTGTGCAACACAATCTACATCTGTTTATCCATTTGGCCTTGTGTCAGACTAATCTAAGCTCAGTACATATGAAGTATGTTGTTATTTATAAAGTAATTGTTCTTAAGATTAACATGATTAAAACAAATCAATGTTGTATTTAGCTAAAAATGAGTACAAAGGCTTTTTACTTTACGTCTATAAATAATCATTTAATTGATTAGTATATACTTTAGAGAGAAATGGGAGATGCAGGCTTATTACACACACACATATATATATATATATATATATATATATATATATATATATATATATATTATAATAAAAAGAAAGAACAGTAAGATATATAATCCAGTGTTCTTAATTGATATTTTTATTTTTATAAAACAGTGCTCAATGTAATTTTACAGAGCATAGAAGATGAAACAGAACTAATGCTTTTAATTTAATTATATAATTTAAATTTGAAGTTTTTAGCTTCAGTTTTAGAAACATGGTAATTCCTGTGTGGCGAAGAAAGCATATTTTAAATCAGTTAATTTATAATATATATATATATGGCCTGATGATTGTGTCTAGCATGAAACAGACTGTCGCCTCTAATTGTTGACTTCAATGTTCACTTTTATATTTACACACACTATATCTCTGATATTGAGCATTTTATTCCATAAATATAGCACACCTTAAGACTATATTTCTTTATACATATATGTGTGTGTTTGTGTGTGTGTGTGTGTGTGTGTGTGTGTATTTATTTAACACAAATATATTTTAAGTAAATTTTGATTATCTGTATTTTATATACAGACTTAAGGTGTTCTAATTAAAATTAGTAAGGATAATTTTAGAAATCATTCTTTTCTTATTTTGGTAGACAAAGAAAAATATTTGTGATCTGAAAGGCAAAGAAAATGCTAAATAGATGTGTGTCTATGTGTTTTTCTCTCTCTCTCTCTCTCTCTCTCTCTCTCTCTCTATATATATATATATATATATATATATATATATATATATATATGGTAATAGAATTACAACAAATCACACATATAGTGCACATGTTAACAAAGCATGCTCAATGTAATGAAACAGGGCAAAAATATATATATATATAATCTCACACCCCTAGCACAACTGAGTTGCATGCACAATGCAATCTTCAGGTGAAGAATTCAAAAATAGATAGATAGATAGATATAGATATATATAATAAGATAAAGAACAAATAAAAAATGTATATCAATCTAACATGTTTCACTTTTATTAAAGCCTTATCAGTGATTGAAAGAAAACAAACAAAAAGATAGAAACTTTGGTATTTTCAATTTTGTTTGGATCAATTCTCATTGGTCAGTCATGTATCACGTGCATGAAAACCATAGATAATTCTATATGTATGTAAATTTATAAAGATTTTTGTATGTTTAAGCGGGCATCAAATAGTAATGTCTGTCTAGTAGGTGGAGCTCTAATGTCTTCACCTTTGTGCGATCTGTCAGTGCAATGGGGTGGAATTCCACTCAGATCTGGGACCAATGTTTTTAAGCATGTATTATTAGATAAATATAATTTAAATTCTTTAAGAATGAATTCAAAGAAAGATGGCAATGTAATGTAATGTTTTAGGTCGATGTTTATAGTTGGTAATAATGTTATTATTAAGTTTTCAAAGTATTTACTCCTTAAAGAATTACATTCTTTTTTAATTAGTGTGGCATTAGTGAAATCAAAGTTATAGCTACCATTGTTTCTATATAATATGAGAAAGATCATTTGTCTAAATACAAATCTCTCTCTTGTGTTTGTAGATGTGAGTTTATTTTACTTCCTAATTATATCTCCATTTGTCTTGTTATTGGTGGTAACAATCTAAGTATTAATGATGACTACTTTGTTTGCAAGTTTAGTAGAAAGTGTTGGAGGGTAGGATTATGAATTTTGTGTAATTTTTGTTATTAGTGATGTCTGGACTTTTGGCTTTGTGGATTTTGTAAGCTCATTTTTTAGCATTGAGGATGAAATGATGTGGGTAGTCAAGAAGTCTGAATGTTTTCTCAGTATATTTCTCCTTTTCTTTATTTAAGTATTCCAGGCTACATATCCTAAGGGCTCTGAGGTAGAATCCTATGATTAATCCCGATTTTATTCTTTGGTTGTGGTGGGAATAGAAATTGGTTAGATAGTGTCTGTTAGTGGGTTTAAAATAAACTTTAAAATCCAATTTCTTATTGTTGCATATTAATAACATGTTAAGGACAGGTAGAAAATTGTTTATTTCAAATTCATGTATGAATTCAGTGTCAGTTTTTAGTTTCATTATTATGCCTAATAGGTTTGTATCTTGGGGATATAATAAGAGGACATCATTATTATATCTCTTAGGTAAGTAGAGCTGATTGGGGGAAACATCACATGATCCAAAAACCTGCATCTACAAACCCATTTAGACAAACAATGTAACTCTATCGTATTACATAGAAACAGTGGTGCTCATAACTTTGATTTCACTAATGCCACCTCAATTAGAAATAATAATAATGATAATTCTTCAAGGAGAAAATACTTTAAAAGCTTAATAACATTATTACCAACTATAAACACCTGCCTAAAACATTACATTACATCGCAATCTTTCTTTGAATACATTCTTAAAGAATCTAACTTATATCTATCTAATACAAAGAATATGTGCTTAAAAAATCGGTCCTAGATTAGAGTGGAATGCCACTCAACTGTGCTGGTGGACCACTCAAAGATGAAGACATTAGAACTCCTTCTACTAGATAGACACACATACACAATTACAAATACACATTGCCATTCAATGCCTGCTTAGACATACAAGAATCTTTACAACCTTACATACATATAGCATTATCTACAGTTTTAATTCATGTGATATATGACTGACCAATGAGAATTGAGCAAAACAAAATTGAACATACCAAAGTTTCTATCTTTTTGTCTGTTTTCTCTCAATCTCAATATATATATATATATATATATATATATATATATATAGACACACATCAAGTTTGATTGGTAAGTAAGGTCTCCAAACATAAAACAAGTTTTTATACCAGATCGAATAATGAAACTGGTATCAAAATGAAGTAAATTTATTTCTCTTCAAAATTACAATTTTTTTTAATGTTGTAGAATAGAGTAGATCAGTAAGATAAAGTTCTCGACTTTATCCAATCTTCATCCAGGATCTTCAATGAACTTCTTTACAGTTTGGTGATATTTGCTAATCAATTTTGCAGTTTCTATCTTTGTTTTATCTTTTGCAATTTCTATAGTTAGTAACCATTTCTCTTTCTCTGTCAAATCAGCCTTACAACCCTTTCTAAATTTTCAAATTCTCAACATGGCTATTAATTTGAGATTTCAAAATTCAGGGCATTTCATACAAATATCTCCCATTTGTTTACATCTATGCAGGACTAACTGGCTCTTATCCTAACTGCACAGATAGATGTTGCCATCATTCAACAAATAAATCTTTAGATTCCAATATGTATTTTATATTTGGATAAAACATAAAGTGGTTAATAATGTGAGACTCAGTGTATGCTTCTATTAATTAGATGACAATGGTAGTCTTTCAGTGATGATGATTGCTTGTTGTTTATTTTAGTTTATTGGAATTTGGCTGCAGTGAATTTATTCGTGTTGGCAGTGTAAAGAAAATTGCAAAACCAATCTTGCCATTCAGGTAATCATTGATATTATTTTCCCTTTTTTATTCATTATCTATGACATTTCCTATTGTTTATCTTTTGATTAAAAATTAATCTATACATGTATCTTTATGTTCATCTTTGTATTGGCATCATACTCTTCTACATTTTATACTTAGTCACATTAACCACTTGAAAGCAGAAACTATTTTTCTTGATAGACTCTGATGAACAATCTCTATATTTTTCATGCTACAATTTCAAATAATTTGCTGTTTTTTATAGTGTTCATGCTACAAGTACTGATAACCATAATTTGAAAGAACTGCAGGAAATGCTGAAAGAAGAAAATCTCTCCAAAATAGAGAAACAGTAAGTTTAGACATTTTTATTTCACACTAGCAATAAAGTGACATGCATATCTACTGAGGAGGTGTCTATACCACACTATATGTTCTTAACAAAATAATACAAATAAAACTATTTAAAACAGACTGAAATTTTATTGAAAAAAAAATTCTATAAAATGGGAATAAAAGAATAAAGGTTTGGTTGATGAAAAGGTATGACTTTTGTTAACAGCAGAGTTTGAGTGTCTATGTTTCAGAAAAAAAAAAAAGTACAGCTTGTGTGACCAGTTGTAGAGAAGTGATTTTCATTAGGGTTGGTGATCCTGCATATTAGGTAAAGGAAAAAAGATTTTTTTAAAAGCATGTTTTCAAAGGTGCCAGTAAGCTACTGCTGCTACCAGACTGCTGGCTATTGTTATTACATATCTTTTTTACGGCTAATCATCTCTGTTGAGTCATAAACTCACTACAGAAGTAAATTTCAAAGCATTGCAATGAAGTTTTAAAAGACATTTTTTAAAAGTATTAAACACACACACATATATATATAATGGGCTCTCCTGTCAGTTTCGACGTATGAGGATCTGACAACTTAATTGATTCAGTTATTAAATTTTGTACGATAATCTTAAGTGGCACTTAAGACCTGCTAGTGATTTACAAAGGAGGTTGCATATGGAGCAAGAGTGAGGATTGTGTGATGAGATCACTGTTAGACTGGATGACCTTTTAGATCTTGCTCTTGCTTCTTGAAGACGATTCAGACAAGCTGATTGAAAACTGCTGAGTCCACTAAAACACACACATATATATATATATATATATATATATATATATATATATATATATATATATATATATAATAGCTCTATTCTGTCAATAATGCTTGCATTAATTACTGACCATGGACAATCCCTTTTCTCCATGATTTTCAACACATTTCTTTCGTAAAATCAATGAAAGTACATTTAAATTATATATTGTAATAGTCAGTATTTCATCCTGAATACTAAGAACACATTACTTTTTAATTGTCAAGGTTCTATGTACTGGTTTAGTTTTGAAAAATATCCAAACAAATTTTAGGTCTATAATTGCAAAATTTTATGGTTAAATCACCAAATTCCTCTAATGTTACTATTGTGATTTTCCTTTATTTGTTTTCTTGTGGACACCTTCCTTGCACCAAAACAATCATTCTCCAAGAGTGGAATATTATAAATTCTTCTGTGAAGGAACCCAAAATGTGCCCTTTCTACTTTCCAGTAGAAGATAGGTAGCTATTAAGTGATCTGAATTATTAATTAATATTATATTTTTTATACCTGCTAACATTCTTCAGTGGCAATTTTCATATCTGCTTGTTTTCTGTGCCTTTAATATTTACAGTGATGCTACATATATAATTATGAAAATGAATAAAAGTTTTGTATTTAATAAATCCCGTCTATGATATCACTGGTTACATAAACATCTAATAATAGTATTCAAATTTAATTTAACACTCAGCCACAGGACACATTAGAGGCAAGAGAAGCAAAGGGTAATAGTAAGTAACCTACTTAATGAGTTTCACTGAATGGAAGCTAGAACAAGGAGCACAAAGACAAAAGGGGAAGTAAAGGACCAAGAGTTACTTAGAGCAACAAAAAATAGGAAGTGGTGGAGAATCAGGATCGCCCACATTCTGAAAGGACATAGCATATGAAAGAAGGGGTTTCAAATTAAACAAAAATCTGTAACAAAATATATGCAAGCTGGAAATTAGCAAATCCTTAAATATAAGTACCTCCACAGATATGAAATACCTAAGATTTAAAATGAATTTTTGAAAATGAAAAATCTTCTTTGAAGTTTTTATTTAGTTTTAACTTCAATCTACTAGATTAAATTTAATATTTTCAATTAGTGAAATACTTTACTGTATTTCAAAACTAATTTAAATTTACTGGAATGAGTTTTCATTTTAAAATTGCCAAACATTGCTGATTTTAGCACCATTTTTAGTCATCTATCATCACAATGTAATTCTCTTTATTAAAAAATCATTCAAAAATAAAATATACTTTTCTGAAACTTTGAGGAATATTAGCTGATTTAAAGTTTAATTAATCTGATTTTAAGCAAATTTTACTTAAAGTTTAAAATATTGCAGAAATGCTTTTTTTGTACACAATGGTAGCTACTTAAAATGTTGACAGCTTGACTGACAGACAGAATTTTATCTATTTTTTTTCTATAGTGGATATATCTAAAAATTATTTGAGAAATATAACATGAGCACATTTTTTATATAATTTTTAACTGTCCAGTAATCTTAAAATTTATGAAAATATTCTCCATAATCTAATGTTTTATTGAATTTTAGGTATTTTGGCTTTTAATTTACTATAGTTATTGCTCTTATTTTCTGATAATATGTATCGATGTTTATACACAAAAAAATGTTTTTAATTTTTTAAAAATTTTGTGGAGGTTGATGAATTGTAGTAAGCTTTTCCATTTATGATTGTTAGATATGTTTTATACTTAAAAACAATATCAGCTAGCCACTGCAAATTAATACAGAATTTTAAAACTTTTTAAATTATTCTAATTAAAATTTTTGAAAAATGAAAACAATTTTTGCAAAAATTCATTATACATGGAAAAAAAAATTTCTTAAACAATAGTGTCCATAATATACATTATTCATAAAAGCAATTAAAAGTTTTTAATATAATGTCTTAGTTTTATTGCATTTTTTTTTTCAGTAACTGGGGGTCCTGTTTTGCAAAAAAATATTAATGATTTAAATTCTCCAAAGAGTTCTGCATATAACTAATATAAACATTAAGCATCACAATATTTAATTTCTTGAAATTTCATAAAATTAAATAAGTAGGAGTCACAAATGTAAAAAAAAAATGTTTATACCAAGATTTTCTAAAAAAAGAAACATTTCTAAAATAATTTCATTTATTTGTGAATAAGTCCTGAAAGTTTAATTAAAATCCAACAATTATTGGATTTTTGCAAGAATTTCCAAATCAGTGTGTTTTTCACTGCAAAGACAGATGCTAAAATTTCCTATATTAATCTTGGGAAACTTATATGTACTTTACAGAACTTGTATGCGAGACTTAAAAATAAGGTGCATGCAAAGCATTTATAAATCACTTGTTAGCAACAGTCAGGGAGAGACGCTGGATGAATAACTACAATTACTAAAGCATCTCAGTAGAGATTGTAATAAACAGGGCTGTCAGTGCTGAAAAAGTGATAGACTATATTTTTATAAGTGGTCTAATACCATCTGTCATTAGCTGCTTGAGAATAAAACACTTGATCTTGAAATTGCTTTTGATCAAGTAAAAGTTCTGGAACTGGTTCTAAAGAGTTCAAAATTAGAGTGCATCACAGAAAATCTTTAGTGCAGCAGCATCAGCTTCTAGTGATGATGCAGAAAAATCACTATATCATGGCTATTCTGATGCTTATAGGGGTTCTTGGAGAGTGAAGAAGACTAAGATATTTCCTCTCTTTTTCCAAGCGCACCCTATTAGCTGCTAACCAATATTTAATTTCAAAGATTAGCTTTTGGGTCAGAAATTTCTTCTTTTTGTTTGGAGATTACATTGCACACACATCCAGGATTTAATACTACACCTATAGTATGGACTTCATTGTACCCTAAGACATTCTAGCTATTGTTTGATGAATGTATTGCTAAGGGGATATCATTGCCAGAATGTGAGATTGTCTGTTTTATCAGCTCTTTCTGCTGATGTCATAATTGAACAGAAATTTATGAAACAAAATCAGATCATCTCTGGAAATTTCAGTGTTGAGAAATGTCTATTATATTTTTTCTATTTCTCTTTGACTTTTTGCTAATTTTATCACTCCATGTTGTGCAACTGTCACTATTTAAAGGAAATATCGCTCAACAGATAAACACTGTAACTGCTAATTACACTAAGAACATGTATTAGAACACTCTTTTCAGATAAGTTAAAGAATTTCCACAAACCAAGATGATTAAAAAGGCATTCAAATGCTTGAAGGCTGAGATAGAAAAGCCCGTGAGAAATTATATTAATTAGACAATCCCTTTTATTATAGAGACAGAAGCATCTGATCGCACTATCATTGCCAATTTAAATTAAGCTGGTAAATCAGTGACTCACTTTTCATGTTTATTAAATACTAATGATCAAAACCACTTGATAATAGAAAAGAGATATATGTTATAATCAAAGTCCTACACAAATATAGACAATACTTAACTGGATACCACTTTACTCTTCTTACTAATCAGAAATCAGTGGTCATCATGTCTGATTTTAAGCCGACTATTAAAATGATGACTATTAATGATAACATTCAAAAATGAAGAATTGGGATGATTTGCATATCACAGTTTTGATATAAAGTACTACTATTGGATAATGTTACTGTAGATGCTTTGTCTAGAGTATACGCTTCTGCTGTTGGTTTTGATGTGGTACTTAAATTGCATAACTCTCTTTGTCATCCAGGTGTTATATGGATGTTATACTTTATGAGAACAAGGAATTTACCATTCTCTGTTGAGGATTTTAAAAAGTTTCAATCTTGTACCTGATTTGTGCTGAGTGCAAACCATATTTTCATTGACTTGCTGTATCATATTTGATCAATGCAATAGCACCATTTGAGATACTCAATGTTGATTTTAAAGTCCCTATATCATCAACTTCATCTAACCATTACTTACTATAACAGACAAGTTCTCTTGCTTTCCTTTTGCCTGTTTAAATATAATGTCTCAAACTGATTCAGTGCACCATCAAATTATTTGCTATCTTTGGTATGACTATATTCATATATTCACAGGAGTACTTCATTCGTATCATTGAATGTGAGAAACTTTTGCATAACCATGGAATTCATAGCCAGACCACACTTTATAATTCTCAAAGTATGGTATGAGGGAATTATATGTTATATATATCTACACTCAAATTACAATACTTGTCTATGATTCATTCATCAGTAGTGCCACATTCCATTTGTCTCAAGTCTTTTCTTCATTTGTGATAAAATTTTTCAGCATTCATTGCTATATAAGGGCTTGGATAGATTTTATTGGTCCAACACTCTTTTCTTTCTATAATTGTTTGAATCTTTGGAAGGACATAGAATACTAAGTTCAGTACAGAGGTGGGCCAACACCAAAGAAGTTTGTTGATAGACTGTATATAGGTATAAAAATATTAAAGAACAAATTAATAATTATTTTTGCATGTGTGAATGGCAGACATTTTTGGAATGCTGGGCAAAAAAAAGAAAACCCTGAAAGGAAGTACTAATAATTGTTTTCTTTTAGTTGGAGGTTTGTTTGTTCACAGATTGAATTCAAAGACTTATCTTCTTCTCATCTGTATTCTATCTTAGAAGACTTCTTTCAACCTTGTTTTGTTTTTGTTATAATAACAATGTGTGGAAATTTGATCTTCATCATATTATATGTTTTTATGTATTGCAGTCTTTAGTGCCTACTTCAGTTAATACTTATTTTAACTATTCTGTAATTTTGTCCATGTGATAATATCAATTCACATCAGATACACAAGTTAATAGGATTTATAATATAACACATTGTGGTTACCAGATAATAACTCTCCCATTTACATTTCTCTCATTATGGGCATTATTATAACCATCATATAATAACACTTTATTTCATGGATTGAACAAAATAACTGAAAGAAAAGGAATGACAAACATGCTTTATTCTCAGAGAGAATACAAAATTATATATGTATATTTACATTTATCCGCACAGGGAACATATAACACATGTCTATACAACAAGCAGTGTGAAAAGAAAATGAAAAGATAGTCTTACTTACAGGAATGATTGGAGCTACCAGAGATTCTTCTGTGTTTCTGGAGAAGCCATATTTAGGATTCCAGATTTGAGTGGGCCAGATTTATCTGCTATGTTGCTAGAGAGGACATATTCCACACGGAATCAGTGAGTTATGGAGTTTTTCCAAATTGACTGCAAGCCAGAGATAATTTCTATATCTGGTGGAGATATATTTCCATAGGAAAATGGCATCATTGGCTTGTAAGCTGCCCCAGGTGGCAACTGCTTGCCCTGGGCAGAAGCCCAAGTGAGGCAATTGCTTGGTTTAATTCCTGAAAACTGACTGAAGGACTCACCATTGTTGTCACTATGAAGTGCTGTCACTAAGCAGCCATCACATGACCCATGTGACTTCATCTTAACCAAAAAGAGATAATAGCCTTTCGTGTCCCTACAATAGCTTTGCTAAGCCTTATCCCATGCCAAGACATTTTTAGGAATTCAATGTTTCACTGTAATTATGGTAATTTTTAAAACATTGGGAAGTGGGTACTTAAAAATCTTTGGCTTATCCTACTTCCTACCATGATTAGAATAGCAAAAGATGCTTTCCAAAAAGTAAACAAAGTACTAAAAACTAGGATAATTTTGTTAGAAACAAAGGAATGAGTTCTGAACTGTTATATAATATCATTTCTTCTATATGGCACTGAATGTTGGACGGTTTCCTTACAGATGAAGACGTTCTACAAAAAGATACCGAGAATATTATGAACAGATTGTGTAAGCAATGAGGAAGTTTTAATTGGAACGAAAAGGACACTTATACTTAGAATCAGAAAGAGACAGTGGAAATTTCTGGGACACATAATGAGGAAGGAAGGCTTAAAAAGTTTGACACTCACAGGACATATCAAAAGCAAAAAGGACAGGGGAAGCAGAGGACAATCTACCTGTAAATGAAAAGCAGAATAAGGGATGGTAAAACAATGAAAATTACTAAGAGCTACAAAGAATAGGAAGTTGTGGGGAACTATGATTTCCCATGTCCTGAAGAGACACGGCACATAGAAGAAGAAATGAAGAGCCTACTTCCTAAATTCTAACCAAACACAAGAATTTTTTAAAATCCCTTCTTACTTGGGTCTAGAACTTTTCAGCATGCCTTCATATAAAATTCATTTTGTTTTTCTATATATCCTTTATAGTTTAGCTGTAAAAGTTTTTTCAGTTTGTACCTTTTCCTTGTAATAAATAAATATTCAGATAGCATTTATTATTTCTTGAGTTTGTCAAAAAGAAATTGAATTTAGTGTGCGAGTCATTGCTCAAAACTTTCTTTGATCATTAAGGTCTTCCATATAAAAAAAATTGTATGCACACTAATAAATCTTCCTACATTAGCATCACTTGAATTCACAAATGGTGAATATGGTGGCTCTAAACAAAAAGAGCAATAATTAAGAACATTTGAAAAAATATCTATAAGCTGAAATCCTGTTATAAAACCAACCAAGATGAGGATATGTGGTCCAGTTGTTGCTTGCTTTGCTAAATGCCACTCATTTCCATTGGTCCATCTCTAGCGAGCTTGCTCTGCACCAATCCTACACCCCACGTTGTGTTTTCAGTATCTGCAGGAATATCAGTGAAGAACTGTCAAAGATCAGGCTTGACTCCTCTTTGTCCTGGCTATGTTTGTGAAAGACTAAAATCACTGGTGTCACCAGTAACCTTAATTAACTTCAATAACACTCATTAATAAGTGTAAAAATAACAACTTTTATTTATGATACTATGGTTGATTAAAATCACAAATACATAAACAAAAGGGAGTTGAAGAAGTTTCCTCATGTAAGGAATTCTTGAGCTGAGAACAAGAGGTTGACTGGTGGTTACAGTTAGGGTTAAACAGCCCAGACTTAAATGAAGACAGCTGATAGTGAGTTCCAAAAGGGGAGTAGAGAACAGGATTTTAGCTGATTGAAAGACCACAGGTCATCCAGTAGGAAGAATGTTGATCTTCTAATGGTGAGACCTGTTCGACCTTACTTTTCCTCTTTTAGTGCCTGCTATTATGGGGATACAAACCGCAATTGCACTGCTCTGATTGGCTATGTCCAATGGTCTTGTGTCATATGCATTGAAGGGGAGGAAGAAAAGCTCCTACAAGACCAATATAATTAGTGATCCAATCAAAATAATGGCCTCCAGAGAGATGATGAGTAGCTCCATCCCAGCCTTTCTCTCATTGGTGGGCCAATCAAAATTTTTCATGTTCTGGAATCTCACACTCATTTGACCTGATTATCATAGGTGTCATCAGTCAACTCCATCTGACAGTGTCATATCCTTGATCCAAACAAACCTGACCTTTAAAGATTTACTTTGTGTTCCTTATTTCAACTAACAATCACTTTATCAAATGAAAGGAATATTCTAGTACAATTCCAACAGATTTAAGTTTGTGCCTAAGGACCAATCTTACCTAAGTTTACAATTTCACTTTATTACACTATACTGCAAAAGGGATACAAACCTGAAAATTCATTCAAATCATTTTTTCAACATGAAGAATATTTTTCCTTCCTTAGAAGTAAAAAAAATTAGAATGCCAGTCAGCCTTTGACACCATAGACACTAGTCAAATATTTTGTGGAAACTTCAAGTGGAATCTAATATATAAATGGTAATTTGTATTTGTTTCATCTTATCTATAGGTTAAAATCACAAAAGCTACTAGGATATTTTTCATAAAATTCTTTCTAAGATACTTAATTAAAAATAAGGTGTGTTTTCTTTTGCAAGGGTGAATAATTTGAGCAATTGAAGGTTTTGAAATAATGGTTGAAAGTTACCCTGCATTAAATAGCTTATGTTACAAGAGTGGGATAAAAAAAAAAGCTGATCTGTAAAAAGTAACCTAACTATTACTATACAGCAGTCACCCTGCCCTATACAAAATATATACAGAACTCTTATAATTCAAATACCTTTCTTCTTACATTCGTTAATAGAACAGAAATAGTTATTTCCATTTTGATCTTATATAGTGCCTGCTAATGCAATCAAGTACTCTTTCTTTCCAACTTTAGACATTTTTCTTATTTTTACTAGCAAATTTTCAAAATCTTATGCAAAAACATGAATTCAGATTAGAGCTGACAATATTTAAAATATGTAGGAAGAAGACTAATAAATTATTTGGAGAAAGGCAAGCAAAATAGCATTAAGCAATCTTCATTAAAAAGAACAAGGCAACATAAGAAGTGAATATTTGACATATTTATATAGATATAATAATAATCTGCTATATAATAGATAAATTGATTTATCGATTATTGAACATTCTTCTTATAGTGTTCTTCTAAAGCATATAATCATATTAGTATAGTAAAAACCTACATGAAACCGTTGGGATTGGTTTTATTTATAAACTTATATTTTATTCAAATACTTTATCATACTAGAGAATTTATCAAAATTTATCTTGAAGATTCTCTAATACACAAAATAATCTTAATTTCTCTTCTTTTGCAGATATGTGAGAAAATCAATTGAAATGCACAAACTGGGCCTAAATAAAAAGGTAATGATCATGACTGGATAGATGGCTGAGTGGTTAGAGCATCAGCATTCTGATTATGAGACCCAGGTTCAAATCCCACCATAGAGAAGTGGTTTCTTGAAAATATCAGCCTGGAGAGATAATAACAGCATGTGGAAACTTTAGGAAGTTTTTTTTTTTTGTTAATCATTTCACCCCCAAGCAAGTTGATAAAAGCCACTAAAATGCAAAGTGTTACTGATAGTAAAAGGAGAGGACAATAAAAGTACATGATTCAAAGAGAAAGAAGGTGACAATTGACATTGCATTTACACTTTTGACGATGATAGTTGACAGAGAAGCAGAAAGCCAGAAGAGAGTTCCACAAGTGAGAAGTGCAGAAGAAGAAACTATTAGTATAGAACTTATGGTTAAAAGCCTCAACTTCAACAGTGAAACTGTAAGACCTAGCTGCCAATCTAGTACTGCACTTAAATTCAAGAAGTTGAACTACCAAAGAGGAAAGTTCATCCAAACAATTACTGCAAAAAATTTACAGAAAAGAAATATAGAAGCTATGTTACAGTGGTGAAGAAGTTAGATACAGTGTGTGTGTTATGTTATTTAAAATTTGCTATATTTATGGGTGAAGAGCATTCAATATTGAGACAGAGTATTTGTAGATATAGACAATGTAGGTATAGAAATCAAAACTCTTTGGTGACTGTATGTTTCACACTTCATTTGGTCTTCAGAACAAGTGTCACTACTCCTACTATATATACTAATAAAGCCAGATATTATTTGCTTGGTTTCATGCATTTTATGGGTGACCAACCAGTTGGACTCTAGGGACTGAAAGTTAAACTATAAGAAAAACTTATCTTAAGGATGAACATTGGATCAGTGACACTGACCTGTAATGTCACCACAGCTCAATTTAGAGCAAAACTGCTATTTCTGGTGAAATGAGAAAAATAATGATTTTATGATGAAATACTAAAAAGTTTTTCCAAGTCCACAAATGATGGGGGCAGATGATATTAGTTCTGACTGCTGAGATCATTGAACGATGCATGAAAATATGACAGATTTTAGTGGTATAGAACTTTCTAGAAGTGGGTACAGTATTTTATAGCTGGAACTTCCCTTTCTATCTTATATAAGAAATATCACAAAATTTTCTAGAGAATAACAAACTATCTGAAACATTCTCTGAGCTTTCGTATTACACTAGAAATGCAATTTTCTAGGTGAACTGAAAGTTTCTAGAAGCATACCTAATATTCCATATTATATTAAAATATGTTTTTCAATAAAATTTTTCTGTGCCAAGCTAAAGTTTCTACCTTCCCAACAGCAGATTATGTCTGGCATTGGGAAATGAGTTAATAGTAGGTTCATTCTAAGAATCCTTATAATTCTAACTGACCTTCTTTTGACTTCAAGTGCCTACAATTTTAAATGAAACCAAACTTGCAATTACAAAAAGTTTCAGGACCAGCATGAACTTAAATTCATGCCATTGTGCTTTTTGAAGTCAGCTTTATGTGGATTTTTCAAGAATAGGATCTCCAACTAAACTTCTTCGTTGCTTCTCCAGAAGGAAATATGACTAATGTTGTTTATCCAGAAGCATTATCAACATAAAACCTCTTCTTTTTGCAATTTGTCAGAATACTGTTTGGTCTGGTTTGGTTTGTTTTACGGCATATCAACCTCAATGGGTTATTTAATGACGACAACATTTTTATTGCTGGTAATATGTTTTTCTTTAAAAATCTATTTCTGGGAATATTTTTCCTTGAAGAAATTTATAGCTGGTCATATTTTTTTCAAAAAATGTATAACTGTATTGCTGGTATTTTTTTTTTTTTTTTTAAGTATTGCTGATGATAATTTTTCCTTCAAAATTTATTGCTGGTAATAATTTTTTTTACTGGTATTAAAACCTATTTTTATACAAGTTTGGGTGTTAACTATTTGCCCATAGTTGGGACCCTAACAGATGCTACCACCCCAGGTCAGGGTGGACCTGAGAAAACCAGCAATTAAGAGGTTGTTCCATGCTCCTCAAAACCTCCTGATCAGAGGCCTTGCTGTTGGATGTAGTTTATCGTCTTACCCAGGACACAGATGTAGTTTATCGTCATACCCAGGACAACAGAATACTGTTTGCTATGTTATCCATTTTTTAAAGATATGTTAGAGTTTACTCAATAAACTTTGAGTCTTCATTACTTTTTCCTCCAAGCAACACTGGTTACCTCATCTAGTATTTAAATATTTCCCAGAATTTTGTATGTGGATTTTTCACCAGAGTTTTCTAGTCCTTGTAAAATTGGTGAGCTTAACTATTCTTTACCAGGTACACTGTCTTGGAGGACTTAAATAAAACAGTTGATTAAATAGAATAAGCCTAATTGACTAAAATACTGATGCAATATTATAATATTTTGAAAAGTATACCTCAGGTGTTATTGAACAATTGGATCACCATAAATGAACTATTGTTACTACTTTTATCTCTTGTTAATTGTAATTAAGTTGAATGTAATTGTTTATAGAAGCCAGATCTAGGACAATAATAGGCAAGGTTATCTTATTTAAGTTATTAGCTGTTATTCTTAGGTTTTTCTTAAATACATTCTTCACAATCATCAGCATTGTATGTTTGTTTATCAATTCCATTTAGTTAACTGTTTTATTTGAGTTCACCATCAGGACTGTGTACCTGGTAAAACCAAGCTAATTGATGTAACACAACCTATACTAAGTTACACTTAATGAATATTAGAAATAAAAAAAGTAAGCTGTTTGTATATGTATTTTCATCAATTTATAAAAAATGTAAAAGAAAATTTACTTCAGCTTCTTAGTTTTACTTTTTATCCTTTCAGAAATTACATGCTGTCAAAGTCGTTGGTGTGACTTGTGCTTCCTGTTCATTCACCTGTCTGGAAAAAATGAATTTTCCTGTGAGTTCTAAGTGTTTTTTCCCTTAACTTTTTCTAAGTTTTTCTTTAGACAGAATTATTGCATATAATAATATAATCCATCTATTAAAATAAAATTATTTCCTTGAAATAAGTTTTTTAAATTTTTGTTAAAAATAAAGAGAAAATGTAAAATCTGTAATGGCGGCCTTACCAAGAAAAAAAGTGGAAATGACAAAACAACAATTTAAGATAAGACATGGTTGAGATAAGTAAAAGGGGTTTTATTTCTTCAAAATTTGCAAAGTTCGTCCTTTTATTCATTCCAGAATATCATACAGGGTGTGATGGGTAAATTGTTACCATTTTATATTTTTAATTTCGCACATGTGTGTTGCTTGTTTTTGGTTTCATCAACTGCACAGTATAGTAGGGTCAGTTGGGCACCACCTGTGAGAAAAAGAGCACCATAACAAAATTCACTCCCCTAGAAATTTGGAAACAGTATGCTGTACAGCTTGGCATTTGTACCAGGAGCTTCAATATGAACATTTCAAAGTGTGTGGATGTCAATCTGAGTACAGTGCAGACAATTTGGAAAGAGTTGGATAAGTCTAATGGTAATTATGAAGGTATAGTAGCTTGGAAAACTCATTCTGAACATTCTGATAAGAAAAGAACTCCTGAATGTGTTGGTGTGGGCCTGAGATTCAACACAGAGGCCTACATCAAGTGCCTTGAGGAGGTAGTACTGCCCTGGGTCAAGATGGTGGCTGCTGGAATCTGCACCATGCCACACAAGCAGGAGAATCCAGTTAGGTTTGTTAGACAATTTCTGCAAACACATCACCCCTTACATCTGGCCACCTAACTCCACAAACTGCAACCCCCTTGATTATGTGTGGGGCACAGTTGAACAAGAGACCAAAAAAACTCCTGGTAACACACACCAAAGATGAACTGAATGCAAGGATTATGCAGCATTCAACAACTTAAACAAGGAGACCATCCAGAAGAGTAAAAGTTGCAGGAGATTCTGAAGTCATTTGGAGGCTGTGGTTGAAGCCAATGTCAATTTTATTGAATAAATTTACTCTTTAGTATTTCAAGATATTTTTGTCTAATTTTGGTAAATATATCTATTAAAATGAGATGTCAGTGTTATTTTCATTTTTGTGTAATTTAGACAACATTTTATCCATTGCACCCTGTATATAAGCCGTGGGAAACTAAGAGTTCATTTGGAATAGAACACAAGGTAGTAGTCGAAATACACACAGAGAAAATCAACACACATATTTAATTGAGTGAGATAGACTTGTGGGAGCAATTGGTAGTTAGTCTCTGCTGCAGCTTTTGTTGCTGATCAAAGGCAATACTGTTGGTGGAAGCACCTTGGTGTTGCTATTGATGGTCTGGTTAAGCTTGCCTGCCATTTGGTCCTTTGCTGGTCAGATATGCCCTCATGTGTGAAATTGGTGTTGGCTTTAAAGTCAGTCAGTGGCTCAGAAACAGCTGCTGTGAAAGATGAAAAAACCCTAAAAAAACTCATAAGTACTAATATATGCCCCACTGATCCTAGAAAAAAAATTATATACTAATTATATACTATATTAAATTTAGTTCAACCAACTTAATCATCCGCAATAAATCTTTTCCGTCAACTAATGTTTTGCAAAAGACCAACATTGTATATCAATTTAAATGTCCTTTGAGTGATTGTATCTCTGACAAAAAAGCAAATGTATATGTTGGTTTCATGACAACAGCATTATTGAGGAGACTTACATTACATATGTTGGATTCAAGCTCTATTGCACAACACTTAAAGGAACATTCCTGTCCACATTCACGATTTAGAGAAATATTAATTGACAATACAAGTATACTCCACCATGAAAATAAAAACCAAACACTTTAAATTCTTGAAGCCCTGTATATAAGAAAAATACAACCAACACTAAATAAGACTGATTATGAGTATAGCAACAATGTATTAAAATGTCTATAACAGCAAGGTTTTAAAATACCTAATTTGTAACTTTTTAAAAATTACAATTATAACAGCAATTTCTTAAAATACATAAATTGTAATTTTTTTTTACAAATATAAATTAAGTTACCTCTGTTAGATAACATTAATTTATGAATTAAGAGAACACATTTCATGTGCATTTACAAAAATCTCTCAATTACATTAATTTTTTGTCTTAGTAATTCACCCCTGAAGGTGATCTTGGATGAGATTGAAAGTACCTGGGAAAATAAAAGAAATGAAAAAAGCTATGGTGTCTTCCTTAAGGAGTTTAATAACAACATTAAGAAATTGATCCATGAATCTGAGAAGATTAAAATTAAAATAAATAGACATAATATGTCGAGATTATTCAACCAAACATATATAACATTTTGATCTATATGAGACTATAAAGACTAATTGATAATTTTTATTTCATGAATTTTTGTAGTTGGACTGAAAAATCTGCTTATATATAAAGTAGATATATACAAGCAGATATATATGATATGTTCTCTACATTTGAAACACTGGACTTACCAGAAGTTCTTGTTTTTGTTTTTTTTTTCAATATGCATAAGCACATGCAACTGCATTGAACTACATATTCATCTAAATTATGTAGATTTTTATCAAAAACACTCAAATGCACTCTCCAGTTAGGTTCTTATCTATAATTTGGACCTCATCCCAAAGAAGTTGTTTTTCTTTTATTGAACTGAGAATCATCTCACAATCTCAGAAAGAACTTTAATTCAATCAAACCCAGATAAGATTATTCATCCAACTCATAAGAACTAGTCTTCATTATGTTAAAGCTTTAAAACTACCCAGTATTTTTAACAAAATTTTACCCAGATACTCATTACTAAAATCTATTAGAAATACACAAGTACTTTTTTCTTCAATTGCATAAAACATGAAACTACTGCAGAATGTTAACAAACATTTCTTCTATTACAAAAAAATAAAGAACTTTTTTTTACTACACAGTAAAAGAAGAAACTACAATAACTAATTAATTGTTGTAGATTGCTCTCCTTGATGAATGTAGCCAGATGACAGAACCATCGTCCCTACTACCATTGGCAAGATTTGGCTGTGAAAAGCTACTGCTTGTTGGAGATCCAATGGTCTGTATTAATTTTTATAATTTCTTTGAAAATATTTTGCATTTTTTATATTTGTGACATTTTAGAGTAGTCTTAGTGACCAGGAACTAAAAATCAGTCATCTCTGGTCAATCAACTACCAGAAATTTTTAATCCAACATAGTTTAGCAGGTAAGGTCTAATGGAGATGTTATATAGGGTGATTTAAAATTTTAATTACAAAATTATAAAAAAAATTAATTACTTGAAAACTTTAAGATATTTTTCAAGTGTATTCATGCAACAGGGTCTTTGGGGGGCCATATGTACTGCAGCTATGGCAATATGTTTGCCTAAGGCAAGGTAACAATGAATCCTTTCTTTCATAATTTGAGTCATAAAATTTGGAGGTTGTTGTGATGACTTACCCAGGAACTCAAAACGCGTACGAATGTGTCTTGCCTGCGTGGCGAATCCGGCAAGAAACATGGCCGCGCGTGAAGACGCGTTTTATGCGCGCCGGTCTCGTTCAGAACGAGATTGCGCAACAACACATGCAAATTTTGCAGTGTCGGAGTGCCATAAAAGGAGACGTTAGCGGCACAGATAGTTTGAGTCTTTCGGCGGACTTCGTGAAATAGAGTTGGACGTACGAACTGACTGGCGTACTAAGAGGCAGTTATAGCCTGTACGTTTGATTTGATTCCGGTGGAAAGGAGTCTTGAAATCTCTTTCTGTGTAGCGTCGGCTGAGAAGAACAGCTCGTGTCACTTTGCAATTTTATTTTGTGTCTTTACCGTCTACAGTTGTTACTTAAGATTTAAGTTTATAGTCCACAAATAAATCATCTTTACCAAATAAAAAGTCATCCTTCCAACTCCACTTCTATCAGGTTCAATTTGAACTGATATGACCGATTAAAGAAGATATTTTTGGCATAAAACATCAACTTGAATATGCACTATGTATTTTGCATGAAGCTACTTTCTTTTTTTAAAATTTCTAATGAAGAAACTATAACATTTTATAAATCATGCATAAACCTATGTTAATATAAGTTAAAAATCATTTAAAATAATTAAGTTCTAATGAGTTTTCCTCTTTTATACCTTGACTTCATGAATTTAGGCATAGTACTAGATTGGCAGCTAGGTCTCATCATTTTACTGTTGAAATTGCTAGATGTAACTAAGTTCTATTCTAATAGTTTCTTCTCTCACATTTTCTACTCATGGAACTATCTTCCAGAACTTTGCTTTTCTGTCAACTACAATCTATAAATATTTAAATGCAACATCAATCACCATCTTCTGTCTCCTTGGATCCTGTTCTTTATTGTCCTTTCTCTTCAATAACATTTTTCTCAGTTTCCTTCACTCTATTGTTTTTGCCTTTCACTCTCAGTAATCCCTTGCATCTTAGTGTTTTTATCACTTTGCTTAGGGTGAAATTATGGGGAAAAGTGATTTAGCCTCAATATACCTTAGTTGCTAATAAGTAAATAGTATTTAAATTTTTTAAAAATTTTATTGTAGATAACTAACACCAACGTAAATGGGAACTTATTTAGACTGAATCAAATCAAATGCAAAATCATATTTTTGTTATATCTAGTCTAAACTGAATTCACTGTTAACAGCTTGCAAAGCCAGAATGTGCTCAATGTAAAAACAAATAGGTAACTTAAGTAAGTTCTGTTAAGTCACAAATTTGAAAATTTTCTCTTCCTTGTACAAAAATAGAATTTCTGAAATTTCTGTTTTTGAAGATCTATCTAAATCTGAATAAATGATTTTTTCTTTATTTTTACTGTAAACAATGTTGTTTATTGAACAGCAACTGGATCCAACTATTCAGGGCAGTGAAGCAGAAAATGAGGATGGACTTGAGCAGTCTTTGTTTGACAGACTTCTAAAAATGGTAAGTGAACATTTGTAAATCACAACATTCTTTTTATGTGCCATGTCCTTTCAGGACATGGGCGATCATGGCTCTCCACCTCCCTCTATCCCTTGCAGCTCTCAGCAAGTTCCTTCCCTCTTCTTCCTCCCCAAAACCACATTCAGTCAAACACCTGCTCAAGCTCATCAGGTATGTCACGCGCTGTTTTCCCGTGTCTCTCTTTCCCGCTATTCAACCCATGAGTATCAGATTCTCCAGGCCCTTCTTCCTCATTATGTGTCCCAGAAACTTCAGCTGCCTCTTTCTGATGTTAAGTATAAGTCTCCTCCTTGTTTGCAAACTCTCTAAGACCTCATCATTGCTCACACACTCAGTCCATGATATCCTTAGCATCCTTCTGTAGAACCACATCTCTATCACCTTGAGTCTCTTCTTCATCTTTGAGGAAATCACCCAACATCTGTGAAGAAGGACAGATGTCACGTAACAGCTCAGTATTCTTTTCTTTGTTACCAAAGAAATCCTCCTGTCTCACAATACTCTGCCCAGCTTTTGGAATGTGTCCTTGCACAACTCAATACGTCTACAGATCTCAGTGTTACACCTACTGTCCTCTGTTAAGACACTTCCCAGATATTTAAACTTCCTGATTCTAGTGTTCCGGACCTGCAAATCGTATTTTGGGCTCTTCCTCTTACTGATGACCATGCATTCTGTCTTGTAGTTTATGCTTCCATTACAAGGTTTTAATTACCGTTGAAAAAAATAAGTTGGCAGTTCTACATTATTACCAAACAAATGTTATTTATTTGTGTAATTTAGAAATTAATATAGACTCACTAAGAATATAATATTTATAGCCATAAGCTTAATAAATATGTACTATGATATCTATATGACCTTGGATTTTTAGTGGAAAATTGAAAAACACAAGATATCTAAGTCTTTTGATATTCCCCACAAAACAATATAAAAACAATTCTTTGTGTTTAATAATGACTTTCTTCAGAGTACACTTGTACACTAACAAAAAAAATATTTGATTAGTCTAAAAGTTAGCCAACCAAAATTACAATCTGTTTGAACTACAACATAGAGCATCATAAACATTCAATCAAATTATATAGCTTGCTTTTTCTTACTCTCTATCCACCTTTATCAGCTTCTGGATTAATGACAGCATTATCATCATCATCATTATTAATAATAATAATAATAATAATTATTATTAGCCAAAATACCTTAGGAAGACCAATTCAGACAGCTTCATCTCTAGAACTTACTTTGTGGATCAGACTCCTGTGATGATGCTTCTCCAATCACTACAATCTTAACCTCTTCAAAACTGTTATCTATCCTACATATCTCCCTAATATGCACTTCTTACATCCTTATAACAATTTTATTCAGCAACTCTCAATCTTGAGTGTCTCTTGGGCCTTGTGTTGGGTGAACAATAGTAAAAAAAAAAAAAAAATATGAATCCTGAGATGTTATAAAAAGTAGTTTGATAGCAAGACTAGGTTACAGCAGAAAATACAATCATTTATGAAATTTATAATGGGGCCATTTTAAAGAAGGAAAATCAAAAAGCTAAAGTATTTCTAACTCAAGCAATTGCTAGTTTCATTGTTGTTTTAATTTGTAAATATGCATAAAATATGCAAATGGAATTAGATTTTTTTTCTCTCTGAAAAAGATTATAAAAAATGATATTTTTCTTAATAAGCCAGTTTAATCTCAATATATATTAAATCTATTTGGTGAATAAAGGTGAAGTTTCCTTTAGATAATTCTAGTTTTTCCCTATCAATTTTACAATTTTAAGTCATCTTTAGGCAAGATGAAAATATTTCTATGAGAATGCTTTAGTGCTACAGATTTTTGAATATGTGTGGAACAACTTTGAATGAATTAAAAATCTCTGATAATTAATGACTAGAAGACTCTATTTCAAAAACTTGTTTGGCACTAAATGACTTTTACATAATTAGCTTGCCATACAGTCATATTTGTAATCTTCTAGGTTAGATATTTGTTTATTTAGTCAGACTTGGCCTTAACCAAGGATAATGTTACTTGTAGTCTCACAAGCCTCACTTAATGCAAAACAACCATAACATTATTTTCAGATTTGTGTTGGATACTTCTCTTCTTATAAACTATTTCTTTCAAAGAACAAGTTATTTAAAGTAAAACTATATTATTTTCTTACAGTCACACACATTGAATTGGTTATTTGAACTTTCACCAACATTTTATTTTGAACTATTTTTCTAATCTATAAATAACATTTTATGCCTTATAAAAAATACTCAATCTGGTCATTATTCATAAAATCTTACATAGAAAATTTTACAGTAAGTTTGTATTTCTCAGGGAGATATTTTAACATGTAGAAATTGGAATTGTAAGTTGCTGTGTTGCAAGATAGTTGGTTAAATAAAAACTTAAAGGATGAAGAAGCATAAATGTTGATAGCCTAGCCGCAATTTTCACAGTGCAAAATAACAAGATCCACCATAGCTGTTTTCTCCAGAGAGCAACTATCTTAAAGTGCCTATAATTGTTTGTTCATAGGTGGTGTAGACTTTGTTCCTCTTCTTTTCACAAGTAGCACTTCTTTGCCAACACATTTGCTATAAATCTCCTGACCACAGCAATGATATGGAAGGTCTTTTCTGGTACTCCAGGGAGTGCTTAACACAGAGTGCTACTTTTACTCCATAATGCCTATGCTCTTCACCAACTGCATCACTCACCTCTGAGCTTCACAAAATGTTGCCAAGTCAAGCAGAATGACCAACTTCTCACTTCTTGCTAAAGAATGTTTGACTGAGGTTAAGTAACTTTTGACAACCATGATGGATTATGGATTGATGATCTGCGTCACCTTCTATAATCCAAATTTTGACACACATTGGTTTTAAGCTGTTTCAATCCAGACAATATCTCCCATCTTGTACACACCATACAGGTCCTGTTAAAGGTACTGCACCAATGCCTTTAAGCAGCACCTTGTATTTGTAGATCTTATTGACAGGAGAAGCTGAGAGTGAGGCATCATCCTTAGCTGTAAGTACATCACCTCAGTTATAGAACACTGCTTCCTGTACATCAATTCTCTTGATACTCCTATGATACCACTATGATGTCACTATTCTACTTCTTTGATCCAAATAGCTATACACATATATTTCTTCCTTAGTAAAACACACTCTGCTTTGTGTTGATATCGATGGCATCTAGTGTTTTAATGGCATTAATTCTAAGAAAGTGGTCAAATCCTAATGGCTTACCATCTACTACCAAAACTTAAATTTTAACCATATCCACATTACACTTACCAAGGTTGATACTTCCCATTCCACAGCACTAACACATTTTTTCTGTTAACACTTAACACATCCATATATTTCCTTCTCCATAGCTGAAAATCAAACAAGAACATTCAGAATCCACCAAAACCATGCACACTTTTCCATCAATCTGAATTTCAATTACAGGTAGAATCACATTTGTGTTTTTCTGAGAGAGGTGTCTGGTGCTGATGTCTTTTCTCTCCATTCTGTTTCCCAAGCAATCTAATGAAATGTAACCTAATGCTGAGCAGAGATAACATTGTATTTTTCCTTGTTCTTCATCACGACAGTTCTTATCCCTCCTGATTGAAGTAAGCCATCTCTAGTTATATGATTAGACACATGACACCTGCAGCATAAACTTGGCAGTTTCTTATTCTTTTATTCACACTGGTTCCACCATTTTGTATACCAATCATGTAGCTGCCATGGCTAAATTCTATATTCCTGCTTTATTCTTCAATATTCTCCTGGCTTGGGCCAACAGTCAGTATTCATAGAATCCATTCATGGAGATGCATGAAGAAGTTGCTTCACATTTTTTGATAACCTAGATACAAATGCACAGATAGTTATACCAAGGGGCATTGACAGTCAGTATAATTGTAGACGGTAAAAGCAACACAAAAAACAAATAAGCAAAGTGACAAGGGCTGTTCTTCTCTGCCATCGCTACAAAGAAAGAGATTGCAAGACTCCTTTCCTCAGCCGTTACGCAGTCGTGAAACGGACACCCAAATCAAACGTACCGGCTATAACTGCCTCTTAGTACGCCAGTCAGTTCGCACGTCCGACTCTGTTTCACAAAGTCCGCCGAAAGACTGGAGCTCTCTGTGCTGCTAACGTCTCCTTTTTATGGCACTCCGACACTGCAAAATTTGCATGTGCTGTTACGCAATCTCGCTCTGAACGAGACCGGCGCATAAAACGCGTCTTCACAAGCGGCCATGTTTCTTGCAGGATTCGCCACGCAGGCAAGACACGTTCGTACACGTTTCGAGTTCCGGGGTAAGTCATCACAATAATTCTGCCAAGAATATGTTCATAGTTGTTCATACATAATGATTGAATCAGTTGCAAATGCTGAGTACAATGGTTCTTTTATCACTGTAAGGTCTTTCTTTTTTGATTCACTTAACTTAATATACAATGAATGCGCCACCAGATAAACAAAGTGAAATGACTACCTTAATTTTCTTTTTGTCACATGGTTTATCTACCAGTTCAACTTCTCTCTAATCATGGATTGGTTGTTGTTTATCAAACTTGGGAATCAATTTTAACCCAAGACATCTTTCTTAAGCTGCAGAAATAGCTTCTTCGGAAGTTGGTTAATTAATAAAACAAATTAAATAAACAAATGTTTAGCAAACAAAACTCACAGTAAACAAAAAGCCTAATGCCAGTAAATAATCTCACCACAACTTCCACTGAGCAAAAAAATCACAACAGTTCAATATTATAAATAATCTAGCTACAACTTCCATTGATTGTAGAAGTACAAACAACAGCTATCATGGTTGTTTTCCTCCAGTTATATATCAAGAATAACCATTTTGAAGCACTTGTTACTAGTTGTTGCTAAGTAGCAGAATCTTTGTTCCTTACTCTTTTGGCATGGGGCGCCGATTCACTAACACATGTATACTGGATTAAATATAATCATCCAAATTAAACATTTGTGACAGGAAAAGGAACAAATATGAAATGATTTCTAATAGTTGTCGCATCCATAAAGAAATACATAAATAAAAAATGAATTAAGTAAACAACTAAAAATTAATTATAGTGTAAAAAGTAATTATAATAAAATAATTATAACAATTATAATTATCATTAATTCACTTATTCTAAACCAATGAAAATCAACCCCACTTTCCTCTTCTACACACAAAAAAATGTGATATTCTCACTATCTGGACAAGCAATTCACACAGACAGGTTGTTAACATGTGTGTCAACAAAAATGTTATCTTCTTTTCTTTTCAGGTCATAATAGTAACATTTATCTTTTAGCACTCAACAAAAGTTCAAAGTAAGAAAATCCCAAACACTTTTTGTATTTTCTAACTAAATTATCTGGACACTCATTACACACACCTATGAAAAACATACAAGAAAGACTATATACTTTACTTATACTTTATCTATCCTTCTGTTTTATTCCAATGCATATTTGATCTACATTTGACCCCAAACTCACAATTTTACTCAGTATTACTGTCTCTCATTTCTCCAATATCATAATACAACCAGATACTGTCTATATTTCTGAGATGAGGTATTATGTACAGTATTTACATTATTCGGACTATTGTCCTCATCTTTGTCGCCATATTTGTCACAACGTTTCGGCCGTTGTACGCTCCGGCCTTCTTCAGGTGGTTGGAATTTCGAACCGAACCCTTTATTTCGATCACTGGGGTAGACTGTTCTAGTTCCACGAGCCATGTTTGATGGATGTCAGTTATCAGTTATCTCCTGGTAATTTTCCCTCTGAAAGTTCTCCACTGCCTGAACCGGGTATTGAACTCACACTCAAGGACACATGGTACGGTGGATAAAGGCGTTGGTTAGATCCAGTAACAGACCCAAAGAGTGTGAGTTCAATACCCGGTTCAGGCAGTGGAGAACTTTCAGAGGGAAAATTACCAGGAGATAACTGATAACTGACATCCATCAAACATGGCTCGTGGAACTAGAACAGTCTACCCCAGTGATCGAAATAAAGGGTTCGGTTCGAAATTCCAACCACCTGAAGAAGGCCGGAGCGTACAACGGCCGAAATGTTGTGACAAATATGGCGGCAAAGATGAGGACAATAGTCCGAATAATGTAAATACTGTACAACCAGATAATACTCATTTTGCTTTGTCCACATCTTGCTGTTTCTAATTTTTACGTGTATTTTTTGTATATATAACCATTAGGAGGTTTATAATTATTTACTCAGAGCTATAACTCCTCTACATTGATAATCTAAGGTTCAAATAAAGATGTTTACTCTAGGATGGAGTGCTAGAGAAAAAGAAATTCCATCCAAATAGATAATATTATATAACACAATAATAATTATGTTAAATATATTGATGAGAAAAAGATTTATTTTAATGATAATCCTCTTTAATTTAGTTATTTTCTGTTATCTAACTGACCACTTCCTATTGATATGAAGAAGACCATAATTTTTTTTAAATCTTGTAAAATACTAATCAAGATGACATAGGATTCACTTTCAGTAAAATTTTATATGTTTCAGTTCTGTGTTTGTTTTTATGGTTTATCAACCTTTTGCAGATTATTTAAAAGGCAGAAAATATTTTTAGACTTTAAAATATTTTTGGAGGTCTGTCTATATTTCTGAGATGAGGTATTATGTACAGTATTTACATTAGTCGGACTATTGTCCTCATCTTTGTCGCCATATTTGTCACAACCTTTCGGCCATTGTACGCTAGAACAGTCTACCCCAGTGATCGAAATAAAGGGTTCAGTTCGAAATTCCAACCACCTGAAGAAGGCCGGAGCGTACAACGGCCGAAACGTTGTGACAAATATGGCGACAAAGATGAGGACAATAGTCCGACTAATGTAAATACTATTTTTGGAGGTAATAACAATTTACTAATACAAGTCCTACTAATTAGCCCATAACTGGGGAGGAGAAGAGGTGAATTCATACCTTTCCCAAGGATATTTGTGTGTAAGTGAATATAACAAACCTGACTGGAATTGAAACTCTGCATTCCTATTCCAAGTTGTTATCCATTACAATCTCCCCTCCCCACACACGCACATATCCAGTCTTATAGCACCAGTATTCCCGAGCACTCATCCATCTAGGTACTAAACAGGCTCAATGTTGTTCAACTGCAGTGATCATATGAGAACCAATGTTTCAACATGATATGGCCATAAGCCCTACTCCTTCAAGAAATTTTGTTAATGCTTATATATATTACATACAAAACTTTTAAATTACTCCAGGTATACAAATAAAGTATACTTAGGCACCTCGAGATGGTGTAATGGTTAGCAAGCTTATCTCGCTAGAACAATTACGACTGTGTAGTGAGTTCGATCCTCACTGGGTGCCCCATACTTTCGGCCTTGTGCCACATCTAAGCTACGCTTTGAAAATCACTACAAATGAAGTATACTCACCCAGGAATAGAGTGAAGTTATTGAGTGGTTGTATTTATTCTTCATGTTAATTATAAATTAAATTAAAATACATTATTCATGTAAACATTTCAAATTTTAAGAGTATGGATCAGGAAATGTGATAAAAATTTTAAATCTATAAAATCACTATTTTATTCAATGTCAATGACGGATTCCAATGTCATTCTTCATACCGTGTCATTAAATTAGAGTATATCATTAAAAAACAGTAAAGTAGCTGATAGTATTTAGTATACTCACTAAGAAGTAACTGTGCATCCAAGAAATCAGAATAGAAATTTTCTACTAGTTGGAACTTATCTGGCTCTTTGATTTCAAATATTCATTATTTTTTAGAATCTGTCTATATTTCTGAGATGAGGTATTATGTACACTATTTACATTATTCGCACTATTGTCCTCATCTTTGTTGCCATATTTATTACAACGTTTTGGATGTACACTCCAGCCTTCTTCAGGTGGTTGGAATGTTGAACTGAACCCTTTACTTCACTCACTGGGGTAGACTGTTCTAGTCCCATGTGCCATGTCTAATGGATGTCAGTTATCAGTTATCTCCTGTTAATTCACCTCTCCAATTTCTCCACTGCCTTAACCAGGTATTGAACTCACAACTCTTTGTCATTAGAGAACTTGGAGAGGTGAATTAACAGGAGATAACTTATAACTGACATCCATTAGACATGACACGTGGAACTAGAACAGTTTACCCTAGTGAGCGAAATAAAGGGTTCAGTTCGACATTCCAACCACCTGAAGAAGGCTGGAGCATACAACGGCTGAAACGTTGTGATAAATATGGCAACAAAGATTTTTTAGAATGTTTTACATTTTTATATACTACTATATAATTCAATACAGCATACACACAAACACACACTCTATGAAAAACTTGCGATAAGTTTCTTTTTTGTTTTTGGTATTTGGTCTCCATTTTTAATGCTAGCCTCTAGAAATGTTTCCAGAATGCCATTCAATCAAAAGATCTACTGACATCTTTATATCCTGATGAAAACTTTGTTAGAATATACTATTTAATGAACAGTGATCATTATGAAATTGTAAACAATTATCCCTGTAATGTCAGTTTAAAAATCTAAAAACTTTCAAATCCTGATCTAATGGTACTCATTTGCTGGGTTAATTTACTCTTGAGTATCTAAAAGAATATTTACTTATGTTTCTTTCATATCTGTATCCAAGAAACATTTTATAAATTTATCTATTTTATCTCATAGTTTATGATATATAAGGAAGAAAGCTGGAAATTTAAATAGCAGGAATTCTTAAAACTAGAAAATTTCCACAAAATCTAAACAATAACAAATATAAATTAATACTAGATGCTTATTAAGTTTCTTTTTATATTAATATCTTAGTAATTAGTCACCTTGACCTCTTTGATTGACCAAACTGTAGGTGCCAAATCAGATCTGCTGGTCACAGTATTTTTAGATATTAAATGTCACTATCCAGCTAGCTTGGTGAGCAGGCTGTTGCACTAATTTCAACTATTGCATGTTTTGAATTAAGAGATGTCCTTCAAGACTGGTTTCCAATTATGACCCAGTCCATTCTTCTATTGAACTCATAGCTGTTGGGAAGAAGAGACAGATTTATACCTTTCCCTTGGGTATTTGTGTAAAAGTGAATTTGATAACCTCAGCCAGTATTTAAACTTGAGACATGGATTTCACTTATTAAACCAGTAACTGCTACATTATGCACACAGCCTTAACAATAAGTAACTTAGCATAAGTAATGACATCAAAATGATATTTAATTATAAACTATTAAATGCTTTTACATTTTTATTATGAAGAAATGTATGCAGTTCACTTTTAAATTAAATGTGTTATGTAAGTAGAGATATAGTATTTAAGTATTAATTGTAGTAATACAGTGTTGACACTGACTTACTTGATATTATTTTTAACCACTTCCAGAAAGACTAATTACTTTTAATTTGAATATCAACATGATTCTTTAAAGCTTCAAAATAACAAACTGACAAAAATATTCTTGAGTTTCAACGGCTTTATTTTCCCTTTCCTTTTCCTGGATGTACTTTTAGAGGAGGTTAGTGGGTCTCTGGAAATGCTTGTATTTTGGCTAGCAGTGTAATAGATTGCTATTAGCCAGCCATATCCCTGCCCCAATCTTTTTTTTTTTTTTTTTTTTTTTTGTTTTTTTGACATCAATAATTTGTTTCCTGTTAATTCTGACAACTGCTCCACTATACTGATGGTTTCATTGCAATGTTCCTAAGTGGCAATAGTGTCACTCTCTGTTAGAGTTTAGCACATCAGTAAACATGTTATTCAATTTGGCAACTAGTTCAAGAGAGATTTTCCAGTTTTCATGCACAGGTGGTTTCTGAATTGGCATTGGGTTAAAGCTTCTGATAAAGGTTCACATTTGGATAAAATATTTTTCCCATGTTTTGCAATCAGTCCAAATTTTATGTTTCTTTATCTTTTCTAATTTAATATTGAAGCTGCTTAAAATACACAGTTCCATTCATATCTGTCCTGTTAATTTTCTCTGTTGAGCTAGAAGTTTTTCATATCTGTTTTTTGAAAGCTTTCTTTTTTCAGAGATTTTGTACTATACAATGTTGAAAAGATCTCAGTTCAACCTATTTCCAAAGATTTGAGCAGTATTTCATCATTGTAGCTGGGCAGAGTGTAAAGCATCAACTTGTAGCCTCCTTGTGCTTACTTTTGAATTTGTTTCAGATCCTTGTCTGATTTGATGTCAGTGGAAAGTGTAAAATTTCTAAGTGTTCAAATCTAGGCCATCCTGAAATTCTTCTTCCTGCAAAAGAAACTCCAAAGGAAATCCATGAGTGTATAATGCAAATATTGGGTGAAAAGTGGTGCCATACTTATACTCAATTCTGAATAAGTGGCATGCCAACTTCTGGTGTGGAGATTTCGAAATCTAAAATGCAGCCTAGTCTCGAAGGTCTTAAATAATGTCTACTCCTGAAATTGCCAATCATGTTCATGACATAATTTCAGCTGATTGATAAATCTTGGCCCAAACAATTGCTGGGACATTAGAGATATCCAACTAAAGTGCTTGGTTTATAATTCATGAGCAATTTGTTATGCAAATGCTGTCAGCCAAGTTGGTGCCAAAAGGTTTTAATACCAACCAGAAATGTTAAACAATATCAAGTGAACACTTTCAAGTTAATTTTGCAGCATTTTCACTGACCTGATGATATTTTTTTAGAACAACTTGTCACTGATGGTAAAATATGATTATCCCACTCTGATAAGGAGATAAAATAACAGTTGGTGCAGTGATGGTACTTGGGTTCTCTCTGACCAAAGAAATTCAAGACCCCCACCTAAATCAGCAAGAATAATCATGGCTATATATTTTTAGAGATCAGGAATGTATTTTACTGACTATCTGCAGAAGAACTAAACAATTAGTAGCAAATATTACATTAAAAGAAATGTTGACAGAAAAACAACTAAGGTACACTGCACAAACTTTATTACTTTTCAGTAAGACCTGTTCACCATTTTACTATTTCCTGTTTCCAAACATTAAAACAATTTGAAAGGAAATAAGTTTTTCAATGATTCAGAAGTGATAGTAGTAAGAAAGCAGTATTTCAATGACCAAAGATCAGATTTTTTTAACTATTAAAAAAACTTGAAAAAGTATGTTCCAAGTGTGTTGATATATGGAATAGCATATAAGTTTCATAGGCCTTCTTTTAGTGTTATTTTAAAATGCTTCCCTCTGCACATCACTTCTACTTTTTTCTTAAGTATTTTTGTAAAAAAGTATTTGTTCCAAAGTAAAAGGAAGGATAGAGTGGCTGCTAATTTATAATACAATTTTGAAGTAAACTAGAGAGTGACACATTACTCACTGAGTGCCCCATACTTGCGATGTCCCAAGCTAAAGTAAATTGACAACCACAAATGTAGGTATCAAACATTGATAATTTTATTTGTTGCTCATTTAAGATGCTTTAAAGACTTTAAAGTTACTTTGGTGGATTAATACTTCAAATAGATCATGAATATGTTATCACCTTCAAAAATAAATATCAATTTTGATCCATTCAGAAGGCCTGACTAGAATGAAAATTCTTAAAATTTGATATAAAAATAACTTGCCAAAAACAGCTGAGATAACTGGATGTATCTTCACTAAGTCAAAATACACTGAAGAAAATAGGTTTCTATACATTTATTCTGGTTTGATTTTTTAAAAAAAAATTAAAAGAAAACCTATCTATATATCAACCAATGAGAGTGTATGGTCAAAAGTTTTTTTTTAAAATGCAAATTCGCTGATACTATTTGTAACAAAAACAGTTTTAAACTCTTGTTTCTTTCCCTGCAAACAATATGTTCAACTAATTAATATAGTAACCCAATTCCACAACAAAATTAAAAAATTGCAAGTCCAAACTTGAAGATCCAGGGGCAGAAAGAAATATTGAAATCATGAATTGCAGGTCCAATATCACAAATCTCAATATACATAAATGCTCAGAAATCACCATGCAAGCCAACAGATGAGGTAGAAAAAATAAAACTTCTCCCAATTTGAGAACACCAACTGCTTTTATTGATGGGACAATTTTTTCATTGGTCGACAGGTTAGAGCAGACACACAACATTAGCATATCTGAGATGCATTTATGACCACAGCTGCAACTGACTTGTTTTTCTTTTGGTTATTTTGTCTTTGGCATATTGTACAGAACACACATGCTCTTTTTCTCGGTAAGTCACTTTCTCTTTTGCCACACTATATTAGAGAATGCAAGGAGAAGCCACTTTTTTTCCTAAGAAGGCATGGTAATTCACAGATAATAAAGAGGAAGAATATGTGGAGAGCCATGATCACCTATGTCCTGAAGGGAAATGACAGTGTAAATTTATCTGTGTTGATATCTGCTACACAACATATATTTATATAAAAGTAATTATCATTTCACAACTTAATAAAGAAAAATCAACAGTTTGTATAATGTTATTTATTAAGCTTAAATTAGCCTGACAAGGCCACAAGCATAATAAAACCAATATGGAGCCAGCTTACCACTCTCTACAGTAGTCAATAACATTGAAATGGTACAATGACTCCATTGCAAGGCAAGGTAAGCCTTGTATAACATTATCTAAGTATCATTTTTGTTTTGTTTTTGGAGTTGAAAAGAAAAAGAAGAAAAAAACTGTCACCTTATAGTAGCAACAAACGTCTGCAATAGATTTCTTCTGTCTCTCAACCGCAACACTTGTAGCCAAATCACAGTTAAAAAATAGTCCATCGTAACAGTCCAACAGGCAACATAGAAATGACAAAATGGGGTCACACATCCAACTTTCACTTCTCACCATCAAAACAGCGTGTTCGTCCACCAAGTTCAGATAATCTAATACCGCATAAGCAAAAACAACGGCTTTTGTTCACTGAGAGATCTTTCTGATTGGTCACACCATTCAGGGGAGGGAAGAACATTAGCATAGATTCTGGTCCTTAAAGTAGATTTTTGCTAACTACTTTTTGGTAATTTTTCTTCGGCAGATTGCACACAAAACACAAACTCTTTTTCGAGGTAGCTGATTATCTCTTTCACTACAGTTTTGTTTGTTTTCCTTAGCATTTTAGATTTGTATGCTAAATTAGAAGACTGTTAATTATGGTATTTTAAAAACAATTTTAATGTTCACTGAGCCCCTGAAAAAAATAATTTTGAAAGTTTGTGATAGAAAAAAAATTTAAAACTATACATTTATTTTATTATTTTAATAATGGAAAACAATATATGTGAAATTTATAAATGCTACAACTATCAAATAATCAATTTCTAACATAAGTACAGAAAAAAGTCATTCAATGATGGGCAACAACTTTTAAAACTGTCAAAACATCTTGTAGATAAAAATTGTCAGTAAGTGACTTTAGGCCACATGCCTAATCTGCTCTCAAGTGTTCTCTGCTTTGACTCATTGCTTCTTTTTATGTAGTTTGTTTTTACTGATAATGTATTGGCTATGAAGATATTGACCCTGAAAGACTATTAAATTCCATTAAAAGTTTACAATATGAAGACACTTTTGACATATGGAACAACTTAAGACGGATTTATGTTTTAATTTACTTTACACCTCTCTACAGTTCTGATAGAATTTAGAAAAAATATTTAGTTTTTTTTTTCTTCTTTTTTGCTTTTAGCAGACTGGTGAATATAATCAGATTTATTTATATCTTACTGCAGCATACAAAACTAAAAAGTTTCCAACCCACTTCCCAAAATCTGATCAAGCATCACTTTTTATGTTAAGGCAATAAAAACTTACACATTTACTCTACACATTACTGGTATTGTTAAAATGCCATACATTTTTACAGTATCCTCTTGAAGTTAGCAATCAAATATTAGGTTGTCCAACAAAAATTTAGAGTTAATTTCTTGTCATTGGATGGCATTAGGAGTGTTTAGTTTCAACTCACTTTATTCAAAAACATTACTTTTTATTACATATCAGTATATAGTAAAAATGTGACTGAAGCACTCAAAAAAGTTGTACGGAAAAGGCTCTACAAATGATTGAATGCATCAGAAGTAATTTTATTCTGGAGATTTCTCTTTGATTTGTACTTCATGGACAGATAGACCAGTTGAGGTTGATAGCTATCAAATAAAGGCATCAGAATAATCAATGTTATACAATGTAGGACATAAACAATATATTCAAAATATCTAAATTAAGTCAGATAAGAAAAAGAAACTGAATCTACAATTTGCTAATGATCACAAAATTTGGGCAAGAGAAGATTTAAAAAACATTGCCATTTTTGTTTCTACTGAAAAATTCAGATGGCAGGGACAGAATTTGGCCTAAACAACATGAAAGTATGGCTTCATCCGACCTTGTATTGATGGCTCAGGTTGGTGTAATGGTAGGAGGAATGTTTTCTTGGCATGCATTGGGACCCTTGGTACCAATAAAAGATCATTTAAATGCTGCAGTCTACCTCAGTATTGTAGCTGACCTTGTACTTCAATTTAAGACTATGGTGTATCCATCATCTGGTGACCACTTCCAGTGGGACAACACACTGTGTTAGAAATCAAAAATACTGCCAGATTAGTTCATGGGATACAGCAATGAGTTTTCTGTGTTAAAGAGGCTTTCACGTTTGTCAGATCTCAATCCCATAGAACA
>OZ038484.1:22331733-22339233 GCA_964036315.1 Acanthosepion esculentum
ATAATTAAGTAATTCATTGAGTCTGAAAGAAACCTCAACAGAATGCAGAAAGCGCCGAACAGCCGTTTCATCCTATATTTGAGACTCAGTAGCAGTGTGCATGCACTACCGAAAATTGAAACCCTGACAGTTATCAAGCAAACGTCATACCAACTGTTCCAACGGGCCTCGGTGACGAAGAGGTAGCAAATCAGACTCAATATAGCACCGCTCACTCACATATTCCGTGGTGGAATTCAACTGAAATTCTCTGTAACCATAGGACTGTGCCCCCAGGAGCCACGACTACTATCACCAAGCCGCTCAAACTGAAGCATTAGAAGCTGGATCAAGCAATGATATACACATGATAGAAATTGTTAGGAGGATTTGATAATTAGAATTAAGTAATTCATTGAGTTTGAAAGAAACCTCAGCAGAATGCAGAAAACACTGGACGACTGTTTCATCCTATATTTGGGACTCATCAGCAGTGCGCATCCACTACCGAGAATTGAAACCCTGACAGTTAAGTTATCAAGCAAACGTCATAAGTTATCAAGCAACGGTTGATGAGAATAGTTGTGGCTCCTGGGGGCACAGTCCTATGATTACAGAGAATTTCAGTTGAGTTCCACCACGGAATATGTGAGTGAGCAGCGCTATATTGAGTCTGATTTGCTACCTCATTGTCACCGAGGCCCATTGGAACAGTTGGTATGATGTTTGCTTGATAACTGTCAGAGTTTCAATTTTCGGTAGTGGATGCGCACTGCTGATGAGTCCCAAATATAGGATGAAACGGCCGTCCAGTGCTTTCTGCATTCTGTTGAGGTTTCTTTCAGACTCAATGAATTAATTATAATTATCAAATCCTCCTAACAATTTCTATCATATATATATATATATATATATATATATATATATATATATATATATATATATATATATATATAGTACAGGTAATCGATCCATTAGTATATTATCTGGGTGGATCCAAGTAATATTAATTATTAAAACTGATCCGCATTGAGCTTGATGTTTGTATTTTAACAGAGCATATGTATTTTTACAGCAAAAAAACAAAAATTACCTCAACATAGATATTGTCTATTTCAAGCCATTCTCTATGCAGCTATCATCAGTCTCTAAGTGTCTGTCTCGGAACACTGCTTTAAATTTATTTTCAATGTCAGTCTTTCTCTCGTAGATGCCTTGTTAATGAGAGTAGGTTTGTGTTAGCGATTGGTGGAGGCATAAGGTATCTTGTCTGGGGTTGGAGTTTATTTATGGCTGGGACTTGTTGTTTTTAGTTTAATATCAGTTCCTACTATGTGGTGTTTCTTATAAAAAGCCCCAGAGTGTCTTTTTCTGGGATTCACAGTAAATAGTTTTTTTACTACAGGTGTCCAATATTATTAATAATATTAATAAGTGATGGGGGATTAAAACTTAAGCCTGTTAAGATTAATGTAAATTAGTTATAGATTTATAGATTGTGGGTAATACCAGAGCCCCCAATGGAATAAATTATGCTGTCCAACACACTTATATGCATACATATCTTCATACATACATATATGTACATTTACATGTTCATATTTATATGCCACTATACATACACATACACTCCACACATATGCACATGTATTCTTATGTAATTTGGAATTTATTTCTATGTCTACATTTTGTGATTAGTTTCTCCATTGATTTAATAGTTTGCATTGATCTTTATATTTTATTATCCTGATTTTTTCTTCTAAACAGCTTGCACCTATCCAATAACTGTATACAGAACGGCTTGAAATAGACTATATCTATGTTGAGGTCATTTTTGTTTTTTTGCTGTAAAAAAAAAATTATATATATATATATATAGAGAGAGAGAGAGATTTTTTTTTTAAGCGTATCACCCCAAGCAAGGCTGGAGGCCACTATCATGCAAGGGGTTATAGAAGGGTTGGAGGAAGAGCAGATAGGAGTGGTAAAGGAGAGGATGTGGAGAAAGAGAAAGAGAAAGACAATGGATTGATCAAGGCAAGGGGGTTACAGAAGATTTGGAGCAAGAGCAGATAGGAATGAAAGGTGAAAGGATGTGGAGAAGGGAAGTGGATAGATCAAGGCAACTGGAGATGTCGATTGACGTTACACTTAAATAGTTGGAGATTGTATTTGTCAGGGAAACAGGAATAGGGAAGGGAGTTCCACAGGCGAGATGTGCGAGACATGAAGCTATTGGAGTAGAATAGACGTCTACATCTAACAGTTTCAACAGTGAAGGGGTGGGAACGGGATGCCAGCCTCGTGGGACGTTTAAATTCATGACGCCTAGGGACAAGCGAAAGCAGCTCCTCGGAGCAATTACCGTGAAAGTATTTGTAAAAAAGACAGAGCGAGGCAACATCGCGTCTGTGAGAGAGCGACTGCAGACGAGATACACTGATATCAAATTTACAAACAATAATACTGCATTTTTGTTTTCAATACCAACTTAGTGAATCACTGTATTGTTTTAGTTCAGAAATGATGCATTTCCATTTGTTTTCTTTACAGCTTGGTTTGATTTTCAAATTACTGCAATTAAAAGTTAACAGATGATACAGTTTTATGATAGTTATATATCATTATTGACAATGTTCCAACAGTATTTTTACATTATTTTTGCTAATTCTGAAATTATACAAAACCTAAGCCTGTATTGCAAAATCTGGATTTCTTTCCCTTCCTTGTCACTCTTTTTTTCTGTCTTTTCTCGTGGCTCCTAATAATTATTTGATCTTATGCATAAATACACATTCAAAATAAGAGTAATTGTTTTATGTATTTATAAAGTTATATTTTGTCTAAAAAGGAATTATTAAATTCTAACACTTTTGCCCCAGCCCCTCAACCTCCGACGTCTTACTCTCTGGGTTGAGGTGTCTACTCGGTCCTAACTGAACTTAAGGGAGTGGCCGTAGGTCCCCTGAGCATCTGTAGATTATTCGACCGGTCCACTGTTTTAATCCTGCTTCCTGCAGAAGTGATGTTCATCCATTCATGGTCGACTAAAGATTGTAGACACGGCTGGAGAGTCTGTGCTAAGAAATTTAGAATGCAGCAAAAAAAAATTAATATCTGTAGAAAGCCAGACAAACAATTATTCAATAGTTGGATTGTTAATGTCTTTTATATAGCAGAAAAGAATAGTATAGAAAAGAAACGGGTTACAGAAAAGAAAAGTAATTGACATAAAAACTCATACACTGGATTCTAGACAGAGTGAGAGAGTGTATTGTGATTAACTTGTTGTTAAATCATCTCAGAACTATATACGACTCTTGCGATGAGGGGATAAAGATTTCTGGGCGGGGCTTAAAGTTTATAGTGGTATTCCTCCTCAGCAGTAGTAACAGTAGTAGTAATATTTGTGGTAGCAGAAGCAGCGGTACTTATATCAACAGTACATGTTAGCGGACGCTTCGTTCCAATCTCTGATGTAACTTCCTCTCCTCCTCGAGTCTCCAACTCAACTCTCTACTGTCTCTAGCCCAACTCTTGTCCGGGCTAATTCTCTTCTCCAGTCTCGCCAAGAATTTTCTCCTGTCTCTCTCTTCCGTCTGCCTCTTCTGTCTGCCACTTTTTCAGCATAACTATGCGTTTATATAGAAAAACCTGGCTAGTCATAACCAAACCTTGGCCCTACTACTTCACATGCGATTATTACGGGGTTCTGACTGCGTCAACCAAAATCATGTGAATACCAAAGTTCCTTATAGCTTACTAAGCTCTATTTCAATTTGTAATCAATAAAAATTATTTCGACCATTTCCATTGTCTTCTAATGACCTGAATTCGATGGGTACAACTCCTGCCCTAGATCAGATTTCCCATCAGTAACCAAATTGCTCTGATCTAATTTTGCTACTCAGATCTGCTCCAATTTCAATTAAAAAAAAATATACGTGTGTGTGTGTGTGTGTGTGTGTGTGTGTGTGTGTGTGTGTGTGTGTGTGTGTGTGTGTGTTTCCCAGACTCTCTCTCTGTCACAAAATTTTACAAACTTTCATTGTTATTTTTTATTCATGTTTTAATCTTTTAATACCAAAATGTCTGAAATATTAAAAACATTTTAATTATATTTTACATGTATACATATTAAGGCATGTTTATAACATGTAGACTAATTTTGTTGTGCCACATCTTTTCTGGTGCTTCTCTTATATATGTAAAAATTCTTAACAAAATCCAAAGAATCTACAATGTTATTGGTCCTAACCTGGCATCTCAGCTTCAATAACTCTCCTAATGCTATAACCTAGCTTCCCAGTGCCTTTTCTATAAATATTTGCATGGCAATTATTCTGATGAGCTTTCCTGTTTGGTATCTTGACTCCATGAATTTAAGTGTAGTACTACATTAGTAGCTAGGTTTCATCATTTTACTGTTGAAATTACTAAGTGTCAGCATAAGTAATATGTTAATAGTTTCCTTTTTCATACTTCTCACTTATGCAATTCTCTTTTGGCTTTTTGCTTTCCTGTAACTATGAACTTCAAAAATTTAAATGCAACATCAATTGTCATCTTCCGTCGCCTTGAATTCTCTTTCTATATTGTCTTTTCTCCTCAATAACATTTTCTCAGTTTCTTTCACTCTCAGTAACCTTAGTGGCTTTATTGCATGAAATGAATTAAAAAAATTTGAGGCCAAGAAATCTTGAAAGTTGCTCTCAATGGAAACAAGTAATCATGTGAAACTTAGAAAAGCATATTTATTCTTAATTGAAAGAAACTGATGATATAAATTGCGATATTAAATATCTATAAAAAGGTTTTTCTTTTATTTTGTTAACTAAAACAATTTATCTTATTTATTTTTATTTTGTTAACTAAAACAATTTATCTTACTTTTTTTTCTTACAATTTATTCCTTTCTTTTTCCTATTATTGTCTGCAACTTATCAACATTATCAAACTAATCAACAAAATGATTACAAGTTTTGTTTAAGTGATTCCATATATTGTTACCATGTTTTTGACAATCTATTCTCCAGCCGTCTGCAGATGTATAATTCATAAATAAAGAGACTCTTAATGTTGATTTTGAAAGCTGTTCTAATGTTGCTACTACGATGATTTAAAGGCAAAAACAAAACTCAGTTTTCAGAATATCTTTCATGAACAAAAATTATTGCTTGAAAGCACTTGAATAATGAATACTGTCTGTTCTTGTGTTATATCAATGGAATAATTAACTACATTCTCCATCTGCAGCAAAAAAAACAGCTATTATGAAAACACACCCAATTTTGGCATGCTGAGATAATGTTAAAACCATTATTTTCTTTACTGACATTTATCTTAATAGAATTATTCTAGTATGGTGTTCTGCAATGTGGAGGAGTCAAATATTACCCTCATTTAGAATTAGTGCATGAAATAAGTTGGTTCTTTAATTTATCAGTTTGGTATGAGTACAGCTGTTTTTAACTTCTGAGACAATATCTAAACTCTATGCAACTTTTTTATATCACCCACCAACTGTGGTCAATCTCTGCCCATGTAAACAGAAACTATAAATATCTTTACTAAATTTATAGTCCTAAGTAGAGAGGTTAATTTTTAACATACAATTGATTTATAGTTCTGATATTTTGAAACACTAGTTGTCTTACGGCCATTGAAGTTAAACGATATTCTCCTTAAAAATTGTCAGATAAGTAGCTATTTAAATGTTTCATATAAAAATATAAAAAAGTAAAATAGATTTCAGATCAGTCCAAAGCAACTGTCTTTAGACTGAATTAAAATGGGCTTTCAAATAAAAATATTGGTGAGGGAGTGCTGAAAATTAGTCTATGATAATGATTTAATTTTAATTAATTTTTTAATTCAACATGGGATAGCTGGAGTTACTAGTGGTTGCTACAGATGAATTTCAGTCTAAAACTTCATAGAGGTATTGTAATGGGATTGGTTTAGCTAATAGTTAATTAGCATAAAGCTCATGGGCAACTTTGAATCAGTGTATGTAGGATATCTACAGCTACTAATTTTCATCATCAAAACAAAATGGCATTACCTGCCAGAGCTCTGTTGAACACAGAAGAACCTGAAAACATAAATATTTGGATAAATTGCTTTGAGGCAGAAGCTACGAGATGACCAAACACCTGGAAGACAGAAAGAAATCACGGATTTATTTTTGGCCACTGCAGGATTTGAAGCCATTAGGCAGATTTTGTTAATGACTTACCCGGTTGAAATTGAAAACTTGACATTTAAGTAAGTCAAAGAAATAATATTGAGAAATATTCAACCAAAGAAAAGATTGGTCATAGACGAACGAACCAAATTCTTAGCATTGAGACAAGAATTTGGGAGCCTATAAAGAAATATCTAAGAAGGTTAAGAGATACCAGCAGACATTGTGAATTTCATGAACTAGGACAACAAGGAATAAGCACAGAGGAAGAATTAATTCATCTCTGATTGGTAGAAGGACTGTACAACACCTTTCCTAGAGTAAAAATATTAGAGCGATTACAGAGAAACCAAATGACTTTAGAAGCTTGTATTGACTTCATACAACGAGAGGAGTTAATTGAAAAATTTAATACAAATGGAAACCAACCTGAGCTTATGAATACATGTGTGATAAAAAGAAGAATGATAAAATGCAGATATTGCAACTATAAATATGAATCAAAGAGAGAGAAATGTCCAGCATGGGGACTGACATATAATAAATGCAAAAGGAAAAATCACTTTCAAGTCGTATGTAGATGGCACGATACCAATATAAAAAAAGTTGAAATAATACAAGACGATGTAAAAAGTCAAACAAACACTTTTTTTCAATAGAAAGGAAAAAGAAAAAGAATAACTTCACAAATATTAAATTAAATGGTGTAGACTTAAAAATGTAAGTTGATACTAGAAGCAAAGTGACCCTTATTCTGAAGAATTTTTGTGGAAAATTATCAAAACCAAAATTAAAGAAAACTTAACAAGATTAAGATAGTTTGATGGAATGTCTATAAAAATATTAGGGTCCTTTCAAGGCATTTTTGAAACAAAAAATAGATTTGAAACCATCACTATTATGGTTGTAGACTGTATAAAAAGTCATGATTTATTAGAAACTGATTTGATAAATATTAATGGCGTATGTTACTTAATGCTATGAATATGGGAAGTCCTAAAACTGGGACATTAAAAAACTATAAAGCGAGCCTTAAGTTAAAAATAAATATAAATCATCATATTTTGAAAGCCATAAGCTTCCCATTCATATAAAGCTAATGGTAGTTGATAAGCTGCGAATAATGGTGGAAGAAGGCATTCGTCAATATCTAGAACCTGGAGGCAGCAAATGGGCATCGCCTATTGCGGTTTTAAGAAAACCTAATGGTGATTTTAGAATTTGAAGAGATTACAAAGTAGGCATAAATCATAAAATTTTTTCAGATTTCTACCTTATTCCTACCTTATTCCAAAAATTGAAAACATTACATTCTCTGGCAGGAATGAAATATT
>OZ038484.1:22343987-22403987 GCA_964036315.1 Acanthosepion esculentum
TTCTCTCTCCACATATATATATATATATATATTTCTCTCTCCACATATATATATATATATATATATATATATTTCTCTCTCCACATATATATATATATATATATATATATATTTCTCTCTCCACATATATATATATATATATATATATATATATATATATATATATATATATATATATTTCTCTCTCCACATATATATATATATATATATATATATATATATATATATATATATATATTTCTCTCTCCACATATATATATATATATATATATATATATATATATTTCTCTCTCCACATATATATATATATATATATATATATATATATTTCTCTCTCCACATATATATATATATTTCTCTCCACACACATATATATATATATATATATATATAGATATATATATTTCTTTCCACACACACATATATATATATATATATATATATATATATATTTCTTTCCACACACATATATATATATATATAGATATATATATATTTCTCTCCACACACATATATATATATATATATAGATATATATATTTCTTTCCACACACACATATATATATATATATATATAATTATTTATTTGAATATTACAACATAAATATGTTATAAAATCACGACAAAAGTAGCCATTTTGTTTCAACACTTCTTGTGTCTTGTCAAGTGATAGTATAGAATATAGAATAAATGGTTTTAAAAGTTTCAAATTAATCAACGATCCTTAGCTAAGAGTAAACGCTGTTACGTAAGCTAGAGTGGCCAATCAAAAAACAAGTATAGGATGATTCGAAAAATTTGACAACTAAGCAAGGTTATCTAGATATTAAAAGATTTATATTATTAAGATTTATTAATTGTTGGTTATTGGATTTCACTCCGTATATACCAATCCTAAACTTGGGTATATATATATATATATATATATATATATATATATATATATATTTAGATATTTCTCTCCACATATATATATATATGTATATATATATATATATATATATATATATATATATATTTCTCTCCACATATATATATATATATATATATATATATATTTCTCTCCACATATATATATATATTTCTCTCCACATATATATATATATATATATATATTTCTCTCCACATATATATATATATTTCTCTCCACATATATATATATATATATATATATATATATATATATATATTTCTCTCCACATATATATATATATATATATATTTCTCTCCACATATATATATATATATATATTTCTCTCCACATATATATATATATATATATATTTCTCTCCACATATATATATATATATATATATTTCTCTCCACATATATATATATATATATATATATTTCTCTCCACATATATATATATATATATATTTCTCTCCACATATATATATATATATATATATATATATTTCTCTCCACATATATATATATATATTTCTCTCCACATATATATATATATATATATATATTTCTCTCCACATATATATATATATATATATATATTTCTCTCCACATATATATATATATATATATATATTTCTCTCCACATATATATATATATATATATATATATATTTCTCTCCACATATATATATATATATATATATATATATTTCTCTCCACATATATATATATATATATATATATATATATATTTCTCTCCACATATATATATATATATATATATATTTCTCTCCACATATATATATATATATATATATATATTTCTCTCCACATATATATATATATATATATATATATATATATATATATATTTCTCTCCACATATATATATATATATATATATATATATATATATATATTTCTCTCCACATATATATATATATATATATATATATATATATATATATATATATTTCTCTCCACATATATATATATATATATTTCTCTCCACATATATATATATATATATATATATACATATATTTCTCTCCACATATATATATATATATATACATATATTTCTCTCCACATATATATATATATATATATATATATATATACATATATTTCTCTCCACATATATATATATATATATATATATATACATATATTTCTCTCCACATATATATATATATATATATATATACATATATTTCTCTCCACATATATATATATATATATATATATATATATATATATATATATATATATATAAATTACTAAAAGCAGAGACTGTCTATCAAACTGGATGCTGAATTTCTACATTTGTCCCTGACATTCAAAGTTGAAATGAGAAATAACCACAACAGTCTACACATGTGGGCAGGTGCATGCACCCACAAATATATAATGAAAGAAGAAAAAAAAATCAACCCTGCACCAATGAAAAGTGCATAAAATATTTTTTTAACTCAATATAAAAGTGACAAAAAACAAGAAAATAAACAGCTAAATGTGTGTATCTCCTGACGAGTGGATGGAGCGATTGCTGGAAGGTCTGTCTATGAAAGTCTAGAGGAGAGATGCTGAAAATATCAATCTGCTAAGTGACATCAAATATCAATCTGCTAAGTCAATATCAATCTGCTAAGTTTTGTATCCTAGATAGATAGATAGATAGATAGATAATCTTTGTGTAACATATATCATGATATAATATACCAGTAAGACTAGGGCAATTATAAACTTGGTTTGCAGGCCATTACTCTTATTAGGAATGAACTTACAGATAAACCAGTTTGTGCAAAAACAGTTCAGGAATTTAAAAACGTTATAGAAGAAACAAAATGCAGAATAATCAGAAGGCACTGTATATCAGCCAGTAGTCTTCCTGCTGTCCTTGTTAATTTTTATGGTAAATTTATGTTGTATTATGCAATAATTTCAATCCTCCTTGGGGGCTCTTGTGGGTGAGTAGATGGTTTAATGGATAGTGATTCATAATGAGATATCAGAAAACAAAGTTCCAGTCAAGCTCGTTATATTCATTTCCGCATAAATACCCTTGTGAAAAGTATGAATCTATCTTGCCTCCCCTAGCTATGGGTTAAATAATAGGAGTTGTATTTATAAAGAAAACAATTGCTATCTTCAAAAAATTGTTAATGCAATATTCTCTCATGAAAAAAGAATTATCCTTAGAATCCAAAATATGTTTCCAGAAGCCAGAAAGGGTTGATAAGCCATTTAAAAAAAAACAAAAAACAAATCAAGTCTAATCCATGGTGATTTCAATTTGAAGCCTTGTGACAAAACTGTGTGCATGTCTACAATATTTGCATATTTCTAACCAATATTCAGAGTTCAAGCGCAGGTTAAAGCCAAGACTTCAAATGTTGATTTTTTTAATCCCCACCCCACTTGGAATTGATGTATGTGTCCATCTTTCATTTTTCAACACCCCCTCATCCCCCCACTTGGAATTGATATATCGTGTCCATCTTTCATTTTCACCCCCCCACCCATTTGAAATTGATATATGTGTCCAACTTTCATTTTCAACACCCCCCCCTCATCCCCCCACTTGGAATTGATATATTGTGTCCATCTTTCATTTTCAACACCCCCCTCATCCCCCCACTTGGAATTGATATATCGTGTCCATCTTTCATTTTCACCCCCCCCCACCCATTTGAAATTGATATATGTGTCCAACTTTCATTTTCAACACCCCCCCTCATCCCCCCACTTGGAATTGATATATCGTGTCCATCTTTCATTTTCAACACCCCCCCTCATCCCCCCACTTGGAATTGATATATCGTGTCCAACTTTCATTTTCAACACCCCCCTCATCCCCCCACTTGGAATTGATATATCGTGTCCATCTTTCATTTTCAACACCCCCCTCCCCTCATCCCCCCACTTGGAATTGATATATCGTGTCCCTCTTTCATTTTCATCCCCCCACCCATTTGAAATTGATATATGTGTCCAACTTTCATTTTCAACACCCCCCTCATCCCCCCACTTGGAATTGATATATGGTGTCCATCTTTCATTTTCACCCCCCCACCCATTTGAAATTGATATATGTGTCCAACTTTCATTTTCAACACCCCCCTCATCCCCCTATTTGGAATTGATATATCGTGTCCATCTTTCCACTTGGAATGACTGACACAATACAATCCAATAAATTAGTAACATAGTTAATTTGTTACTTAGCCCAAACCCCAATATTTACGGTCACATACCAATCTACAATGGTTAGTTCATGTGTCTAGTGAGTTTCAGAAGCAGTGAATCTGTCAAATAGGCAGTGTTAGGATATATCTGTGAAACACCAAAGCAGGTGGCAAATGAAGAAAGGCTTATTTACAGGTGAGAAGCAGGCTATATTCAACTACCTTCAAAGATTAAATTAGATTTACCTGTGTGCCGTGATGCATTTGTAAACCTGCAGATATAATGACAAGTAATTCTATGACAATGTGTCACAAGACTTCTGAAGAGGGAGATCAACCAAAATGAGGCTCAAAAACTGAAATGTATTTTGAATATATAAATTAGAATGGATGGAATGCTTTTAGTAACTTGAATCAGGCAGTGAGAAAAAATAGACTTAATAATGATGCAACATTGTCATGATAATAAGAAAACAAGACTATATCTCTCATATGTCAAACTATATTTTATATGCTTACTTTGTCAGTTAATATCAGCACTAGGTTTTGTGCTTTTGGTTTTCTCAGAACAACATGGACCTCCTTCTCAAGAGGATATGAGAGCCTCACTCTCTATCTCTCTTTACCCTCTCGGAGCTTACAGCCATATCATGTTGAAACACCAGTTCTTGTACAAGCTCAAAGTTAAGCAACATTGAGCCTGGACAGTACCTAGATGGGTGACTGCTTGGGAATACCAGGTGCTGTAAGCTTGGGTGTGCAGGTGGTGTAATGGATAATGGTTCAGATTTGGCAATCAGAGAGCTGAATTCCAATTTCAGTCGAAATTGATGTATTTACCTACGTATAAATACTCTTGGGGAAGGTATGAATCCATCTCATCCTACCCCAGTTATGGGCTAATTAGTTGAACTTGTATAAGCAAAATCATTATTACCGTAATTCCCCATGTAAAAGATACATTTTTTTACTAAAAAATAATGTGCAAAATTCGGGGTGCATTTATGCACAGCTACAAAAAAATCTTTTAAAAAATGCCATTTCATAGGTCGATTTCAGTTGCAAAATGACTACTCACCACAAACATGACAATTTGACACTAACATTTGGCGATTGTGACCCCATAAGGATGTCAAATACAATCATATGTACCTAACAATACTTACAAATGTAAAATAAAATAAGAATTATCATAAAACTAAATTAGAATAATATTATTCTATGTTTAAAGCCATTTTTTAATAAAAGTAAGAAACGCTGGCTGTAATGAAATTGGAGAGGTGCAATTTATAGGGTTTGATTATCAAACAAAGGGTGTGCATTATGTGTGAGTAGAAGCATTTTTCCCGCACTTTCAGTACAATTTTATGGGTGTGTATTATGGATGAAGACATATTATACATGGGGAATTTCGGTATCTCAAAAAAAAAAAAAAAAATTCTTACAATATAAAAATATTATCTGGCTTTAAATAACCTGTAAAGTCTTGACAAGCCATAAAAATAAAATCAATCTTTTCCCTCTCAAATGGAGCACTTGTACATCTCATTGTTTGATCATCCCATGTGTGCAAATCATAAGTGCAGCTAGGACAACCACCTGTTTACATTTTGGTTGCAGCCACTGGCATCCTCTGAGGTGTGACTCTCCACCTGATGGCTAGGAGCACAGCTTCTTTGATGCTCAAGTTACAGTGAATGTAAAGCTTTATCTGGTATCTTTTAGGGTCAGCCCAGTATATACTGGAGACACCACAGATCAACTCCACTTAAAAAATGGTCTCCTTATTGATATTAAATTCGATTCAGGCCATCTGGTATTTCTTAGCATTAATTACATATGACAGTAAGTTAAAAGGAATGAAATTTATGTAGAAACTTTTAAAGAATTAACTGAACCAAATAATAATGTTGAGAATTTCATATCTTCAACACCGAAACTGGTAAAGTATCCAAATTATTCAAATTAATGATAGAAATATGGTTAGCAAATATAGTAAAATATATTTAATAACAATTTACAATGTCTTTTTAGACCTTAGAAATGGCGTGCTAAATTATATATCAGCCTGCAAATATCTTACTTAAAACAGGTTTACAGATAAACTAAAGTTTGCTATTTTTGGTATATAGAAATAAGCATAGTTTAGTCTGGTAAAAGGCCAACTAGAGAGCTGTGAAGAGAAAAAGATTCTGGAATGGTAATAATAATATTAGCCGTTTCTTTATAATGAAACATTCGGCATTCATCAACCCAGCAGCCAGTGCTGCTGTCAGTTGAAATTCAGAAAATCTTTCTCTTAAAACAAATTTTCAGGAAAATAGATTTCTCAAATCCAGTAACCATTATTGCTCTTTCCATCATTGAAGGGTGCTTCCATTTTAATCTTTTGTTTAAAATAGTGTGCAACATCAACATCTTGATGCCATTATTTTCTCTTAGGGTTACATGTGCTATTTATTTTAGTTGTTACTACTGCTGAAAATCCTCACATGGTGTGGTTTCTCTTATTTGGTACAGTTCTTTGTGATTCTGAAGTGACAATCTCTTTGTGATTCTGAAGTGACAATCTCTTTGTGATTTTGAAGTGACAATCTCTTTGCGATTCTGAAGTGACAATCTCTTTGCGATTCTGTAGTGACAATCTCTTTGTGATTCTGAAGTGACAATCTCTTTGTGATTCTGTAGTGACAATCTCTTTGTGATTCTGAAGTGACAATCTCTTTGTGATTCTGCAGTTCCAGTCCATGAGGTTCAAAGGATGAAACATGCAAAGACCTACAGGTTTCATTGAACTCAAATCATCTTTAAGCAGTTTAAACACTGACCACTTGAATAATTATTCTAGCCACAAAGATCTGTCATGTATTGAAAGAGCATGGAAATCATTGTTTATCTACATTATCATTTAATCAGTTTTTGGAGAAGTGAACTTGAAAGAGGATAACCCAACTTATCTAGATTTGAGTTGAGATGTATTTGATAATATTTGGAAAAAAGTTAAACATTGATTTTACCCCACATAGGATGAGAGTAGCAACTGCTAAATTATTTATAACTTATTGCATCTAGTTTCACCTGAAAGAATTTATCTATCAAAATGTTTTCATAGTTTCTTCACCCAGAAAGGTGGAAACAACTATTTCAATTTTTGAGATTTATTTATGTATTCATTCACTGTAAGACTGTGCCAGGGTGGGTGTAATTGATATTGGTACAGAAGATGGAATCAGCAAGCTGAGTTCAAATCCCAGGCTATCTATTTCACACAAATGTCTTGAGAAAGGCATGTATCCACCTTTCCTCCCTCAAGCTATGGGTTAAATAGCAGGGTACATTGGACCCTCTAGCCTTGGGTGGCTGCCAGTTTAAAAGAAGGAAAACTGATTACCAAACCATGGAGAAAGGCAGCAAGAAACCATTTAACTCTGTTTCTCAAGAATGAATGGCAATTTACGCATAATAAATAAAAGAAATCTGGAGGGACATGGCAGTTATTTTTTTTTTAATTCCACTGTTGGAAAATTTGATACCAGGTCATTTTAAAGCATGTGAAAAGACTACAATCCAAGGTCACATTTTATGGTAGGTCATCATGAAATTGTCCTGTTACTTTACCCAGTGCCACAGACATCAGGATGTGTCCTACACTTTTTAATGCTATGAGGAGATGCTGTCTGAAAAACGAATCTCTGATCACCATATTTCAATTAATTTTTTATTTTCTGGTCATTTATGATAGGAAAAAGATTGAGTCATTTGTATGAAGCTTCAATAGGATCAATATAGCTTTGGTTGTCTCCCTTGAATTAACAGGGACAGCAAAATATATCATAAGCCAAAACATTCTTATGAGCGGCTGAAGATGTTTATCATCCATGTGACTAACTTGATCAGAGTTGCTTTGAGATCTGGCGCCAGAATTTTAATTGCATTTTAAATGATGGAAGATCTGCAGAGTGAATTTGTTGGTCTAATACATTCTTACAGTTGATCAATGGAACTGAAATCTGAAGAGTTTGATGACCAGAGCAGCATGGAGAAATATTCATCATGCTCCTAAAAATATTACAACTGATGCAGTGTAAGAGAGTGCATTATCCTAGTGAAAGAAGCACTACCATTTTTAGAAGACACCATGATGAAGTAGACAAGGTCTTCAATGATATTTGGGGAGGGGGTGATAGGCAACAAAATACCTTCACCATGAATAATTGGGCTCAGTGCTTGCTAGCAGAATGTTGTCAAAACCATCACACTGGCTTGTTGCTTTATCCCAGTGCATCTGACACTTTATGTAGATAATAATACACATTTTAACTTACCATCAGTATGGCTAGGGGGCTAGTAAATACCGACTAAAGCTATCTGCGATTTGTGCCACAGTAGCCTTTCTGTTGGCTCATACTTGGTAGGAAAGTCTCCATTCACTTTTGGCATATCTTGTCAGCCCTATGCTTGCTGGTGGTTATTCACTCCTCAGAACACTGCCAATAGGTATGCCCCACAACTGAACATCTCAAAGCCATACCATTTCAAAAATATTCTAATTTAACTTTTCTCAAAAATCATTCGAATCACTTGTTTATCACTGAGGCATTCAACACATCACAATGAAGTATTCATGGTCAGTTCCTCTACATATATGCCTTTTAAGCCTGATCTATACAGCTATGTGACAGTGGGTGTTGTTCTTGCTATATGTCATTATTTTCTCTGTGTGGATATTTACTTGACCCCTCACTGAGTTAGGTTGTGACACAAGGTCAGTTTTTAACATGAGGATCTGAGTGTTTTCACTCGAGCCGCTGGTCATAGCTTGTCCAAGATGGTCAGAGCTGGTCTAAGCTAGTCATAGCTGGTCTTTGCTTGTCATAGCTGGTCCAAACTGGTCAGAGCCAGTCCAAGCTAGTCGTAGCCGTGATACCACCAGTACACAGGGATGGATCCCTGTGCCAGGTAAATATCTTATCTTCTCTCTGTGTGTGATATATTGTTTACTGTAATCTTCCATATATCAAAAAGAAAAACAAATTGAACAACTAACAAAAAAGTTCATGCTTACCACAAATACATCAACAACTTTCAAGTTGTAGGTCAACGGAACAAAAAAGTATGAAACCAGGAACATGGAAATGGGGAAGGTGAAAATAATCCATCCAAATGTCAGGCCTTCCTTGGTAATGGTTGCAGGCAGGCCAACAATTGTATTGGCCGAGAGAAAACTTGCAATTAGGGATAAAGTGACCGGTAAGATATTCATACTTCTTTCATTTTGGTTAGAAGTTGGATGGAAGCATTGGTAGATACTGTAGAGAATGGTAGCTGCAGCTGGCACAAAGGTGAACAAACACAGGACCCACATATCCGCTGGTCTTAGTCGTTCAGGCTTTTGTCCATGGTCTCCTATTGTGCTAAGCTCAGTGGAAATTGAAGTCTGAAGTAAATTTACTGCCAAATTAGAAGTATCTTCCATTTTTTTTGCCTTTAGATTTTTTAAGGTTGGGATCTGATAAACAAATTTTTTAAAAATATTTTTGCACTTACTTTTTACTTAATGAAGAAATAAGTTTTTGTAATTTCATAAGTTTTATGCAAAATAAATTTCCTTCAAATTTTTTTATCAAGTGCTTGATTTTGTAAGTGTTAAATATGTTCCAAACAGTAAGTCTGAGTTCTGCTGTAATTACTGGCTCAGTGTTTAGAACTGTTTGAATTTTTTAATTTATACTTTAACCTGGTTTAATTTGTATGTCTTCTAGTATACTAATTACTACAAAGATAACTTTGTATCAAACAAAAATAATAATCAAGTTAAATAGTTATGTAGTTCAGCATAAAATCCTCAAACAATTTCCACTTTATATTAAATAACTTGAGCATTTAGAAAATTTAAGACGCTATACTTTGCATATATTTTCTGCTGATTGGTAAATTTATGATAACAAGTGAACTAAACAGTAGAGGATGAGAATTTTCATCAGGATTCTAGAAATTTCACTTTGCCTAGTTTAGAATTCTATATCTTATAATTCAGTATTAAAAATAAAAACATTTTTTTGTAATATTTTCACTCTTTCAAGAGCAGTTTAAAAATTAAAACATCATTTTTGTAATCTACAAAAGAGGATTTTCTTTCCATCAAATTACTTTTTTGCTGATAGTAAGCTTTTGAAATTTAACAATACAAGTGTTACTCTACATTGAAATAGACTTCTTTTTTTTTGTTTTGTACTGTTAACTTGGGAGTTTTTTTTTATTTTCTATCTTTTAACACGTTTTTTAAAAGGAATAGTTTTTTTTAAAAAATATTATGGAGGTGATCATGAATAGTTTCTGAAAATAAGATACAGAAGAGAAAGTTTTGTAGATATGTTAAAAGAAGTTTTAAAGTTGATATTTAAAAATGTATTTGTTGTGGTTCATTTGCATAGATTGCAAGGATTATTTCACATGAAACTAAAAATGTAAAAGAAAAAAAAAAGAAAAATGTTTGGTCTTCATGTGAAATAATCAGATTCAGATTTCTGATCAATTTTCTGTCCTCAGATTGTGGTTCTTGTCCATCTGCGATCTGTCGCTTGTTCTCTGAGATTGAAGATCATGACCTTCACCATAAAAGTTACCTACAAAAGAAAAAAGTGGAGTGAAAATTAAAACCAAAAATTATATCAAACTAAACAATTATACTCAACTAAACCAGTCTTACTACTAGAAGCTGTGGGGGTAACAAAAAAGGCAACTCTACCAATTGTCTACCAGAAGAGATGTTGGAGAGACTTGGCTTAATGTTGATATGTAACACAATAGATATCTGCTAGATTTGGTTCAAGACACATGCAGCCAAGCAGCCTCTAAAGGATTTTACCTGGGTTTAATTGATGGATCTCAGTTTTTATGGCCTATCAACCATTTTCAGGTTATTTAAAGCCATAGAATACTTTTAGATTGCAAGAGTTTTTAGGAGATAATAATGATTTACTGATACAAGTTCTACTAATTAACCCCTAGGTGTGTGTGTGTGTGGGAGGGAATTCATACCTTTCCTGCTCACAAGTGAATATAACAAATTCCACTGAAATTGAAACTCAACTCCTCAATTTACAATTCTAATATGTTATCCATTACACCCCCTGCACATCCCAACCAACCTACAGCACCTGATAATCCCAAGCAGTCATCTAGGTATTGACCAGGTTTGACATTAACATACGAGCCTTAAGCACAAACTATTTTTATGACAACCAACAATAAAACTGAGATCTGATAACTTCAAAGTAACCAACCACTGTCAAAATTAAGGGAAAAAAATGAATTATATCAGTAAATAAATACATAACTTTCAGGATCAAGTGCCACACATCTGGAAGGTAAGGAAATCAAATCATATGCCCATATATTCAGGCCTTATACTAGAATAGCTAGGGGATGAGATGGATTCATGCCTTTCCCAAGTTTACTTGCACATAAATAAATTTGGACTACACCACAAAGATCTGTTGGAACTGCTCAGCAACCTTGCTATATTTATGAAAAATATTAGAATAATTAAGAACCTGTACTGGCAGCAAACAGCATGTATGCACAAAGAGAACAAATTCAGCAAATATACAAAAATAAAAAGGGGTGTAAGGCAGGGATGTGTCACCTCATCAGACCTATTCAACCTATACAGCAAGGCAAGTCTGAGAGACCTAGAAATCCTACCAGGATTCATCATTGGCAGACACAATCTTACCAACATAAGATACGCAGATGACACAGTGTTGATAGCAGACACGGAAAAGAAATTACAAAACCTCCTACAGAAGGTAGCGAAGGAGAGCAAGAAGAAGGGACTAGGTATAAACTACAAGAAGACAGAATGCATGGTCATAAGTAAAAGGATGAGCCCAAAATGTGATTTACAGGTCAGGAACACTAAAATCAAGCAGGTGCAGAAATTTAAATATCTGGAAAGTGTTTTGACAGAGGACAGTAAGTGTGATGCTGAAATCTGAAGACATATTTGGATGGCCAAAGACACATTCCAAAAGCTAGGCAGAGTATTGCGAGACAGGAGGATTTCGTTGGGCACAAAGAAAAGAGTACTGAACTGCTACATGATATCTGTCCTCCTTTACAGAAGCGGATGTTGGACAGTCTCCTCAGAGATGAAGAAGAGGCTTGAGGCAATGGAGGTATGGTTCTACAGAAGGATGCTAAGGATACCATGAACCAAATATGTGAGCAATGATGAGGTTTTGGAGAGGATGCAAACAAGGAGGCAGCTTATATTTAACATCAGGAAGAGATAGCTGAAACATGTAATGAGAACAGAGCCCCCCCCTTCAGCCATGTACCACAATTCCTTTATATTTGGGAATGAATAGATGTAATGAGAACAGAGGGCTTGGTGAATCTGATACTCACAGGGATGACAGAACAGGGCCTGGGAGAAATAGCAAAAGGACAAAACAATTTTTTATTTACAGAATAACGAATGAAATAAGCAATGTCTTACCAATAAGGATCGTAAATAGTCATCTTAAATTGTCTAGTTTAAAACTCAAATATTTAAAGATCACTGAAAAGTTTTAATTTCAGATATTTGGCAGCATTCAAGAAAACATAACTCAAATAAGATGCTTATTTCCAGTAGAATTAAATAAAGGATTTAATTCATGTTTCTTTAATGATTTTTATTTTGAAAGAAACTAACCTTGAATCAAGACAGAATAGATATATTAGGGTCAGTATTTAAAAAGGGACTGGTTAAAAAAAACAACAAAAAAAACTACAAAAACACTTTATTACAGTTGTTCAAAGATATATTTCCGTCATAATAAAATATTTTTAGATGCATATTTTTGTATTTTGAAAAACTACTGTGGTGATTACTTCCACTTTGTCTTCTAGATCACTAGATGATGCTGTAAGCACTATAAAAGAAAGGACATAAACCTACAACACTAATCCCATGTTTTTCTTTTTTTTTATGAGCCTTGTCAATTTGTATGCATAATTTTTCTCTTTCTTTTCTCTGTAAGCAATGACATTGTGCTATATCAAAATTACTTGGAAGTAAAAGAAATATGTATCAACATGACGATTTTCTCTTGTCCTTCAATAATGACACCAAAAAGCTTATTCACGAATATGAAAGGATCTTATTGAAATAAGTAGACAGAACATGTCTACATTATTCAACAAAACATGTCTCAATGTGTGTGTGTGTGTGTGTAAAATTTCCCCATATGTTGAAATTTGTATTCTTGAAAATGTTGAAATCATCTGCTTTAAAAGATTTCCACCTCAAGCATAACAAGTAGTAACTCCTCCTGCTACAAAATGGTGACCAACAGAAACTTCTTCCATTACAATGTAGGATTTCTCTTAATTCCTAAACTGAAAGGCTTTCATAAAAGCATTTCCCAACCCTATTATACAATAATGTGTATATTTATTGTAGATATAGTAATCACATGTCAAAATAATTTCCTGATAAAAAGCTAGCCAAAAAGCTTTTCTTTTTAATTGACAAAAAAGTAATCAAATGTTAACTTATTCAACAATGATGCCATTCTTTTTCTTAATTAGTAATGTATATAAATGAAAGGTTTCAGGTTTTTTTACGATACCTTTTCAACACCAAGAACATGTGATCAAAAACATAATTTCCACTGTCTGAATTTTTGGGATGAGGAGTTATCTTTATTTACATTCAGATTAATGTCCTCATCTTTGTTGTTATTATCATCTGATTGCCTTCTGTCTGAATTTCTGGGATGATACGGCTTTTTATATAACTCATGAGCAGGATTCAGATCTTTGCATTCTTTCTGACAAGTTTCATCATCTTTGTAATCTTTCTCATAATGTTTTAGTCTATGTACCTTTCGGGTTTCTTTGCATTGTTAATGATGCAAGTGACATCTGAATTTGTCTGGAAAACAGAGTAAAATGTTGTTACAAAGACAACAAAACCTGAAATATCCCTGCGTAATACACATTATTTTCCAGTCACAAACCGATTGCATTAAGAGCCAACAACTATTCTTTTGTTTACACAAAGAAAGCTGTTTATATTTGATGAAAATGCTTTTCAAAACTTTCATTTCAAACACTGAATGCAACCAACTCAATACACAATATAGCCTTATGGTATGCCAAAGTGCATTGTTGATTATTAACAATTTGTTTGGTGATTGCATACCCGGATATCATAAAACACTTGTACACATTTTGAAGTTGACCTTTCCAGTTGCATATTGGCACTTTTAAAATGTAAGTTTCAGCTTTTAGAGATTTATAATTATTAGGTATTAGAAACTTTATACTCTTCAAGTAATACAGTTTAAAATAGAGCCAAGCCTTTTGATGTTAAATATTTGTGTATGTTCTTGTGTTTAAAACTACGCCTATATATCATGTATAAAGAAAATGTAACATATAAATTAGAGAGTCCAAGTGACAGTCTAAGTAAAAGTCAAAGTCAAAGAAGCGTTCTTAAGAAATATTTTATATTGTTTTAGTTTAGTCTATTTCCTGTCAGAGAAAAACTGTCTTCATAAGAAGAAAATGGACTAAGAAAAGAAATTGTAAAAATTACCTCAACAATTTCTGGATTATAAAAATTTTGTACTTATACGTTGTCTGCTTTCTTTTTTTCTTTGAGAACGAATTGAATATTTTTTACAAGATCAAATTTTCACCCTACCCGTCTCAGCCTTCTATAGACTAAAGCTATCAATTTACAAGTTAACAAAGACAAAAAAAAATTGTGTGGTTCATGGAGTCAAACATCTGTGGAAAATTGAAAATATGAGCTTAAAAATATCTTATAGATCTCATTATGAAAGTCAATGTTTTTACAAGAGATTTGGTTTTAATCAATAAATTTTATTGCATTTTCAGGAAATACCTTTATGAGAAAGAGCAAGGTGAGAAAGCCAATAAGATTCAAGGGATTACTGAGAGTGAAAGACATTGAGAAAATTTTATTGAGGAGAAAGGACAATATAGCAACAGGGTTCAACAAAACAAGAGATTATGTCATTGTATTTAAATTTTTGAAAATTGTAGTTGACATGACAGGAAAGCAAGAATCTGGAAAAGAGATCCATAGATGAGAAGTGTGAGAGAAGAAAAATTAGGATAAAACTAGCAATTTCAAAAATAAAATGATGAGACCTAGCTGCCAATCTAGTACTGCACTTAAACTCATGAAGTCAGCATCCCGAAGATGAAAGCTCATCAGAACAATTGCCATGAAAATATTTATAGAAAAGGTGCAGGAAAGTTATGTTACAGTGGTGGGACAGTGATTGAAGCTGAGATGCTAGGTAAGTATTGATAACATTGCAGATTCATTGAATTTTATCAGGCACTTCTAGATATATAATAGAAGCATCAGATCAGACATGGCAACAATATTAAATGGAGAGACGAATGGTAGACTTATAAAGGTACGAGACAGATTTGGGTGAGAAAAAGTTTATTGCATGAATCAACTTTCTTGCAACATAAACTATGAGTTTACTGAGGGAATAGTCTGATCTGTCGAAGAATACTTAATTGACAGGAGAGTGGATGCATCAGTTGCCTCATAAGAATGTATATATAATTACATACAATTAATAACAACATATTTTATTGCCTAAGCAAACTAAATAGAAAGAATCAAAAAAGGGATGAATGTATGTGTGTATTTAAAGGTGTCCTTATGTCTACATATATGTGAAACTCCTATAAAATATTCTGAGAAATTCACATATCTGAAGAGTTATCTGTTCATTTGTTAATGTTATCAGATATACTTGAATGTAATTAAGTATGCTTAGAGTATTGTATGCTATATATTATTCTGCACTGTGTTAAATGCAGCACAAGTTTCACTGGAGATCAAAGGATTCACCACAGGGAAATAAAACATCCTATCTCTAAGGCATATTGTGGGAAATGAAAAAGAAAGCAGAGAGTACCATTATCTTATCTACTACTTTTGCATCTAACAGTTGTTAGCAGAAGTTCTTTGGCAGACAAGTGGGATAATCCCACAAGTTTAAGCTTATATCTATCCTTATTTAGAATATTGATGACTTGTATGAAGGTTTCAGGTTTTATTAAGCAAAGTGCAACATAATGTATTACAAATATTCAAAAGATATAGACCATAGAAACAAATATCTGTTTAATACAATCTTCTATACAACTGAATAAATTATTTTTGTATTATTTAACAAGTGTAACTTTAGTCCTTATTTTGAATATTATTCTCTATTCTCATATCAATCTCTTTTAATGATGAACCACAAGACATAAAAAAGTTCTCTTGTTATTGATTAGTCTGATCTTGTTCAATTGTAGAACACCCAAGAGGGACTGAATTCATTGCACGAATGAATTGCTATTTGAGACAAGCTCATTAGCTTTTGCATCTCATATTTCTTAGCTTGTTATTTATTGTATTAATTCATGAGTTAGCATGTAGTTACTAAAAGAAAAATTGTCAAAATATATATTATGAATTAACTAATTTAAAATATGGTTTTTTCACTACAAAGTAATAACCATGTTTCAAAAACTGAAGCCAAAAACTTTAAATTTAATTATATAATTAAATTAAAAGCATTAGTTATGTTTCATTTTCAAGTGAATATTGGAATAACTTATTTTTAAATTTACTGAGTTTTAAACGCACATATAAATTCATGAAAATATATATATATATATATATATATATATATATATATATATATATATATATATATATTTTTTACAAGCAATGGACGAGGAAAAATTATTTAATAAACTTATAGAATGTTTGACTTAATTTCCCTAATGTAGTTGATATGCATTAAACAAATTTAAAAATTAATTCACTGAAATTACAACAGCAGTTATAATATTCTCTTAATTTTTCTTAACTACCTGTTGGTTTACTTTCCTCTACCATATTTAGTATGCATTGTGCTAGATCAGTCATGTGACTTTTAATGTCCACTCAATAAAACCGGTCCTGCACAGAGACAGACTTTGGAGTAGATACCATGAAAAATAAAGATGCTTCCCAAACACATGGGAAAATACAAACGTTTACAATATGATGTGCCAGATTTGTGAGTAATGGTAGACTTTTTGTAATATTCACTAGCTATCCTTTTCCAGATCAGAGAGAAGGCATGTAACATTTCTAATTTTTTTTTTAAATCATGGTCTCTTTGTATAAAAATCAAACCTCCATTTGTTCTTCTGACTTTTTCCTAACCAGCCTTATGTTTTTAATGCTTGGGTACCTACGGCAGGTACTATTACAGTCACATAGATAAATATGGTAAATAGAAGTATATCATTTAGCTACTTTTGTAACTGAAACATCTTGGGTTAAATTTCACTCCAATTTTAAAGTGTTGGTATTTACATGATAGGCTGCTGTCCATTATTTTCTTTAGTAACCAAATTCCCCAAAAAAGTTCAAGAAAAAGTCATGTGAATCAATGAATTAAGACACAACATGGACTTAAATTCTTTTTTTTATAGCTCAGTTTTGTTTTGTTTTTCAAAATACAAATGGTTTGTTTTGGTTTACAGCATATCAACCTTAATGGGTTATTTAATACCAATATTTTTATTGCTGGTAATAATTTTTACAAAGTATTTCTGGTATTAAAACCTATTTTTACACTTACATAGTGTTTTGACCCCAGTTTGAGGGTTAACTATTTACCCATAGCTGGGACCGTAACAAGTGCTACCACACCAGGTCAGGGTGGACCTGGGAACATCAACAATTAAGAGGTGGTTCCATTCTCCTCAAAACCTCTTGATCAGAGGCCTTGCTGTTGGATGTAGTTTATCGTTTTACCCAGGACACGGATGTAGTTTGATGTCATACCCAGGACGGTAAATGTTGTTTGATATAAAATTACCAATTATAGCAAGATGGATTATGTCACGCAATGCTACACCCCTATGCCTCATGAATAATTAATTAAACTGAAACATTTAGTACAGGAGCATTCCCAATAATCATATAACCCCACCCCCTACTCTTGGCTCTTCTTCATCCTGGTGTCATGGGGAGTAGGGTAGATTGTGCACCACCGGTTGATCTTTCCCTAAGGTGCAGCTGGTTGAAATGTTCCCAGAAGTGAGAGAAGCAGCTTACAAGAAAAACAATGAAAGAAGTGAACCAATTACCAATTGTTGCTTGTAGAAAAAAATTAGTAGTATATTTGTTGGGGGTTACAGTAACTAGTTTAACCCTTCCCAGTTCTAATGGTGTCATGTTCTACGTAACTCTGGTCAACATATCGCAAAAGCAACACCAATGTCCCAACTGGTGACCAGTCATTAGTTTAACTATTCAATTAAGGAAATTTGATCTTGGGCATGCAAAGTTGGTTTCCAACTCTTTCACTTGAATGTCAGTTTACAAATAAAAACTTCTTGAGCTGAGGAAAATTTCTTCAAATGACCAAATTCTTCTCAGCCACTATCTTGTAAGAGGTTTCAGTGTCAACTACACAATTCTTCTACATTTCAACTGCACTTCTGTTACATCTCAACTCTCACTGGATGACTGTGTTTAGACTAATTGTGAGTGATTACACAGGCGTGCAAGTGTTGGGACAACTAAATGATTATACTCCTTTATTTTATTAAGATTGTCTAGCAGTATGATTTTATTAATAGTGCCTGTGGACCTTGAGGATTAGAAAATTAGTTGTTGCATTTTCGTAGTTGCCTTGTAACAGGATACACCACTTTAAGCAGATTGAAACTTAATAAAGCACAAATGAGCGTGTGTTCCTCTGACGTCACTCATATTAAATCCTTCTTTTTCAGTCTGCCACTCTTGAGTTCACGCACATGTCACCGATGTAAAAATCCTTCCTTCCTTCTCACTGCTTCAGCTCTCTTTTATCAGACCAACAACATGCCTGACTGACCAGTTAGCGCTTTTCACTTTTATCCTGTTACCCAGGCAAATGACCTCCTCCAGTCTGACCAATCAGAATACGACTTGCTATTGGTCGAACCACATGAAGCTGTACAAAAGCCACCATTACAGAATATACAATGTTGGAATAATCCAACATAAGGGAGATTCATGCCATTTTCAAAGAACAAAATACCAAAGATATGTGTCATGTATTGAGGTAAGGAACTTATTTTCCTTTGCACCAGATGCAAGCCACTCTGACTCGCATGCTTCTATGTAATTGTTCACCACAAAAAACTACTGGGCCAATAAAAGAACTGAGATGATAAAGTCATGATAATATGCAAATTTCTGAGGAGGAATTGTTCCAGTTTATTAACACGAGTATAAGGCACCTTGGAAAATCATTGTAGCTTGCTTTTGTCCACTAAAATTATGGCTAAAATTTCTACTGAAACGAGGATGAAGGTTGTGACTTTGAAGAGGAAGATGGCTGAGAATTTCCAGAAACAATGTTCAAACCATCCAAAAGGTGTTGAATATAGTAAAGAAAACCAGAAGACTACAAGAGAGATGAAAGAAAGATTGCGAAGATCTTGGTAGATAATCCCAAATGAACAGCCATACAAGTGAGGAGTGAATACAGTCTTAACAATGAGATTTCTGGTCATACAGTATGCAGAGTATTACAAAAAATGAACTTGAATGGGCATATAGCAGAAAAAGTCATAATTAATCAAGAAACAGTAGAATTGAAATGGTCAAAAGAACATCTAACATGGGATGTTAGAAAGTGGCAGAAAGTAACTTTTAGTGACGAATGCAAAATAGTTCCATTCTAATGCAAAAGAATATGTAAGAAGACCAGTGGGAGAAAGAAACAATGCAAGATGCACCACAAAGATGGTAAAATCTGGTGGGAGACATGAAATGGCATAGGGTTGCATCAAAATAGTAGAAGAAAATTGGTAGAAGTTGATGGAAACCTAAACAGTGAAAACTAGTTTATTAGGGACTAATCTCCTGCCAGATTACAAAATTGTGGAAATTTTTTCAACATGATTGCACTCCTTGACACACATCACATGCAACAAAAATGTTTCTTATAGATGAAGATGTTCAATCTCTGGAAGACCAGCCAGCACAAAGCCCTGATCTTAATATAATCAAGCTATTGTGGTGGGAAATGAAGAAAAAAGTGCTCCAATGAAAATCACATAATCTCCAACAACTTTGGGATTACTACTATGAAGAATTCTGGAGGAAAAAAAACTGTACCTTGTTCCAATTCAATTGCCACATGAAATTGTAGTAATTATTCAAGTCAAAGGCAGCAACACTAATTACTAACTCCATAATTTGATGATTTGTACTTTCTGTAATAACAAAGCTCACTTTTTGCCCTTTTGAACTTGAGAAAAAAAGCTGAAAAATTAAATTTTTGCTGGTGGCCCAGTATTTTTACTTGGCCTTATTTATCAGCATAACTATGCTTAAAATACTCAATCATTCACCATGCAGTATTACTGAAACTTATTTTCTGGCCCTCAAAGATCATAAAATGTACTGAGAAAGGCATACTACTAATCACTCTGAATTTTGGGGTAAAATTAATTAATTTATAAAAAAGGTGAACCAAAAGTTTTGACCACCAGTGTACTTATAGGAGCACATTTTTTTCATTTGCCAGGTTAAAGTCAATTTGTATATATGCATAGTAACAGAGTCAAGGGAAGGGGTTGAGTGAATTTATCCTCCAGTTTTATAGAGAACACTTTTTTTTTTAACATTGAAAGCAGAATTGTGGCGTAATTTTTAAAAACAAAGCAAAATTCCAATACTGAATGTTGATGAAAATTCTTCCAAGCATGGCCATCTGGTTTTTAGTTCAACAGTCATGTTTTTAACAGCAAGTATGTGTGAGTGTTCCTAGTTTACAACTTGATCCTAATAGCTTAAACTAATTAAAACTAATTAAATTCACAAGTTCAAATTCAAACTTCTTTAAAATAGTCGTTTAGTACCACAAGAAAAAAGATTCCATTCTATGGAGAAAAAAAATGACACAGAGATGTAGATAATATATGATTAATTAAATTCAAATGAATAAAAAAGTTAATGTTTATTTGTTTTGTTTTATGGCATATCACCCTCAATGAATTATTTAATGCCGACAAGATTTTTAGTGCTGCTAATTTTTTTCCTCAAAAATGTATTGCTGGTAATAATTTTTTCTACAAAAATTCATTGCTGGTAATAAGCTTTTACAAAAATGTATTGCTGGTATTAAAACTTATTTTTACACTTTCATAGTGTTTTGACACCAGCTTGGGGGTTTTCCCATTTCTGGGACCCTAACAGATGCTACCACCCTGGGTCAGAGTGGACCTGGGAACACCAACAATTAAGAGGTGGTTCCACACTCCTCAAAACCTCCTGCTCAGAAGCCTTACTGTTGGACGTAGTTTATTGTCTTACCTAGGATGTAGATGTAGTTTATCATTATACTCAGGACGGAAAAAGTTAATGAATTTAAAAATTTATTATACTATTAAGGTATACTAATTACTTTAAATAATCATTAAAACTTATCTTTAGGGTCATTGAAAGTAAAACAGTTTTTCTTCTATGGAGTATATTTAAAATATTGACATTGTTCTGGAATTGTCATCATTGGCCGACTGAACTTGCTTTGTTTTAATTATTGTTTCCCTTAGATTGAAATTACCATTTCTTTTTATACTACAGTGTAACCCGGATATAAGAGAAACCCGGATATAAGAGAGATTCCCTCTGGTCCCAAATTAGAGCCTGTATTAAAAAAACAAAATAGACGAAACCCGGATATAAGAGACTTCTTCTCCGGTCCCGACAACTCTCTTATATCCGGGTTACACTGTAATATGGAGACATGAAACAATAATAATAATAATAAAAAAAAATATTGCCTTTTTTTAATTTCACATTAAGCATCGAAAAAATATCACAAGTGAATAAGGAGTTATTCACTTGATGAGGATTCTGTTAGCATTCAAATGTTCACCTTTCTTAATAACTGCAGAAAAGAAATCAAGTGTGCATTTATCTTTGTTCAAAAATGAAACATGTTGCATCTCATCGCCACCAAACAAAACAAAAAAACACAAACATTTCTAGTGTCACAAAATACATGCATTGACAAAAAAAAGTGTTTTATTGATACTGTGACACCTGTGAAGATCAAACTGCTGTTCCAAACTAAAAGTATCAGAGGATTTTCCTTTACTATTTATTTACGTTTTTTTTTTTACATTGTCCTTGTGTTTACTGCTTATAGGTGAATATAGACTAGTACACTCATAGCAATTAGGGATTGGGGGGGGGGTAATTTTGTAGATCAATGCTCAACAGTCTTTCTTCAGAGACCTTAGGCCCCAACACTTGTCAGAATCAAAAAATATTGATTTCTTATCGATTTAGAGAAGGCAGATCCTGTCACTTTATAATATTAATACACAGTGTCAAATTATTGGCCTTAAGAGGTTTTTCATATGAAAACAGACTTTTTATTTGAGAGGAGTTACAAATATATATATTTTTTTTAATAACAAACAAATAGATCATTGCTAGTTAATTAAAGAACAAAAATTTATACAACTTAATAATAAAATTATATTTCCGTTTATTCTTCATTTAAAATATATAATTATAAGCATCAAATATTTGTGAATGTGTTTCTGATAAAATTCCATACAAAAATTTTTTTGATTAAAAAGTTAAAATGTATAAAAAAGATTTTTAAAAATCAGAAAATTAAAAAAAAAAATGCAGATATCAATGACGTTGTTAGCACAATTTCAAACTTGACATTTGTAAATAAACTTCTGATACCAGTTGTTATATTAAGTGTATAGTGGTAGAACAAAGAAGAAATAAAGACGGTTTAAAGAAATAAACAACTGTATTAACGTAAAATACAACAACAAAAAAAAATGATAAAATCGGTGTAAATATCTGTCATTGTAAAGAAGGGGATAAGTGGAGCGCTGTAAAAGGCGTCCGCAGAGGTGAATCGTACTCCAGCAACGGCCTTTGGCGAGTTGTCTTTAGGAGAGGGGAGGTCGCTTTCCAACGAGCTTTGTGAACTAGAATCAAGTTGCAGACTGACTGACGAAAATGTCCCTTTAATGGGTTTTTATGTCCTTTCTTTAGGCTCAGATCGGCTCCGGTTTTTATTTTGTTTCTTGAGGCGAGAGTGAGTGTTACTGGGTGGAAATTATGAATTGTATTGCTTTTTTTTTCTTTGAGTGTGTGAGTAAAAACGGAAGGTATGTGTGGAGCCTATACGCAGTTAATGAAATTTTAGTTCAGACTTGGGTGTTCGGAGCGTTCACATGCGGCCAGTGGTGAAAATTAGTGTAGCATGAATCAGAAGATCTGGTTTTAGGAAGAATGTAACAATAATAAGTGACAGCCTAAACCAATAATTGTGTAAAAGTCATGGATCAATTTGACACTGTAAAGTGTATTGATATTAAACAGGACCCTCCCCCCAATCGATAACGAATCAATTTTTTTTTTCAATTCTGACAAGTGTCGCCGTCTAAGGAAAATCTAAAGGTTGTTTATAAAGCATTCCCCCACCCAAAAAGAATTCCCTATTTTTTTTTTTTTTTTTTTGTAATGAGTGGACCAGTCTAGGTTGTGCCTAGATTGAAGATTCGTAATGTTGATTTATTTCGTTAATCCTAATAAGCTGAGGCGGGTGAAAATTGTCTACAGAAATGTAGGAAAAACACATTCCAAAAGTAAGTAACCGAAACTTAAGGTCCCTTCCCACCCCCGGAGAAAAAAAACAACAACATAGAATAAGCAATAAGCGGACCGTAGCGGACCCGCCTAGACAAGTCAACGGCAAAAGCAAGCACTAAAAATGCGTGGTGTAAAACACAGTATTTAAACACAAATTGAAAAGAAAAGTGTCGTATGTATTTGCTAAGTAGAGTTTCACAATCGGCAAAATAAGAAAAAAACCGTGGCACTTTCGATGAGATTAAAACAAACAAAAAAACAGCACGTGTTCTGCTAGAATGATTTGGCATAAGGATCTGAAAGCTCTGTGGCTTCGTTACGCAAGACGTTTTCGTTTGGAATATTAATAAATAAATAAATTAATAAAAAAAATTAAAATAACTAGAACTGAAATAAACTTCTTCCAACTTACAAAATCTGACAAAGCAAAAGAAACTTTTTAAACAAGAAGACTAACAAAATAAAGTTTTACTTAGTTTTAGATTTGCATTTTCATGTAACTTGGAGTTTTTACAGTAGACAAACTTGAATTTCTGTGACTCACTAATGTTGATGTCAGATTTTAAATTAAAAAAAAAATGTTTTGTTTTTCTCCTGAATTTTAAACTTGTAAAAAAAAAAATAGCTGTTTTAGAGAGAAGCGTGTAAGAAAGTTGTTCAAAAAAGGAAAAAATGGAAAACAAAAACTTATATATACTTACTTAAGTTAATTGTCTAAATCCACACATAGTCATGATATTTCGTTAACAGAAAAAAAGTGTTTTAAAAAATAGAAATCACACAAAAATAGTAACTAAGAAACTGTCAGAGAAAGCAAGCTGACGTGAGGATGAACAGTTGAACACTAACAGCGACTGATTTCGTTTTACTTTTTCTACTACACAGACTGATAATAATAATAAAATAAAAAAGATTTAAAAAACATGGAAGTAGAATATCTAGGAAGAAAGAGTTGGGGGTGGTAACAAAAAAGAAAAGAAAAAAAAGCGGTGCAACATTTATACACTCCCATCTCTGTCAATAGTACAAACAACAACCAATAACTGTCATAACTTTCCTCTTTCTTTCTCTCTCTCTACCTACCACCACGTGTAGCAATTGCGAGTAAGTTCGCTAAAATTTAAAAAAAAAAAAAAGCAACGACTTTTCGTTATTTTGACTCGTAACTTTCACGACATAAAAACAAGTTTTCGAAAAGTTAAGTCATTGATTTTTGGGGGGGGGAATTTTTTTTTTTTTTTAAATGTGAGGTAATTTATTTTATTTGAAAGAGATTTTCTTAAAGTTGTGTATACGGTGACGACGGGAGTAAACAAACTCGCTACCATTTGATAGGTAAAAAAAATCAAAGCAATCCTCCGCCCCCACTTTTGTGCTATACGGAGGTGAGCTTCAGTCTCGAAGTTTTAAGTTGAGGACCCTTTTTAAATATCGAGCTTCATACACGGTCGCATTTGGACGCGAACATTACTGGGTGGGGGTGGCACACCACCCTGGCGAGAGAAGATAACTAGCAAAATAAAATTACTGATTTTAAAAAAATAAACTAGCTTTCGTCTTTTTTAAAGGAGATCGAAGAAAAAAAAAGTAATAAAAATGAATATGTACGGATGCTAAATTTTTAATTCACTAATAATTTATCTTTTGGAGGCGTGTTCAAAAGACACTCACATGGAATCTGTCGCAGAAAAAAAACGGATCAAACCTTAGATGGGACTTGACAGAATAATGGAACAAACCAGTAAATTAATGAAATATTTATCATTGGAAAAAACAGAGTTTGGACGGAGTGGAGAGTACATCACGTGACCACAATAAATTTCAACCAATCAGCAGAAACCTTTGTATGAGCCACTCGAAATATATAAATTAGCCCCCACCATTTTTTTTTTTCTTTTTTTAAAGAATAATAAATTCAGAATTTATCGGGCTAATGGACACTTCGGCGCGATTTGTTTCTTTTTGTAGAATTTGTCGCATATCTTCTTGAATGATTATGTTTAGTGCAAATTTCATGTTGTGTAATTTGTGTTGCTAAACCAACGTTAGTCAGTTTCAACTTGTCCATGGCGATTATATTTGCGTGAGCATTTCTCTCGATTGTTAAAAACTTCTGTTTTATCGAGAACACTAAAAGGTCCGACGTATACTGACTGAAAAAATCGTTTCTTCGGAGGAATATAAATTTGCCCGTGAAGAGGTCTCATTATATATATATAAATATTATATATATATATATATATATATATATATATATATATATATATATATATATATATATATATATATATGCAGGATAGACTGGGTTCTATAGACTATATGGCAACTGAAAACTCTGAATTCAAAACCTGCGAAGGATCGTTTAGGGACCCTGTAGCACGTATGTGTCTCTGTATTCGGCCCTTCAAAAAGTGTGGATGGTTCTGTACAAAACCCTCACCACTATAATCAAATCTCATGTGCTGGCGTCGGGCTGTCAGTTTCCTCTAATTCTGAATAATAGAGGACAAGACTGAAGTATAAGGCCACCTCAGGTAGTACAAAAAATCATATTCGCTGGAAGAGGAAGAAAAGCGACACCATACGTATGAATTATGTAGGATTTAATTACGAGATATCCTTGTAAATGGAATAAAGTGTTCGGCTCGAAATTCTCAAATGGTTACCAACTACGACAATTGAGGAAGATCAGAGAATACAATGACTGAAACTGAGACTGTAATAACCAAAATAAATAAAGTAATTGGATTAAATCCCTGTTTGGGATTTATTTGTAAACCAATGTCCCTCACTTCTGACACAGGGTAGAGTTTTATGTGGGTTTTCAAAAAAATTGATCAAGCCCTTTTAGCACTTTCAAAATTAAACTCTTTTTTTTTTTACGTCACATAATGCGTAGGATAACAAACCTCACGGGAAATCTCAAGCCGGTCAGTAAATAGTACTTTTCTTTGTTCAACAACGTAGACTTTTGGACTGGGATTTTTTAATTAACGAAAGACTTAATTCTTTTTTCTTTTTTTAACCGACTTTTATTTTATTCCTATTTTATGAAACATGAAACATTATGAACATCTTTCGTAGTATACGAAGTTGGGTTGACAAGATCCTAGTCTGACTACATCCTTGTGCAAATTAATTGAAACAACCGCTTAAGTTTCCTTTCTTTCACCATACGGTCAGTTTTAGACCTACTGGGGTGACAGGGTGTAATTGATTTTTATTTTTTCTTCAGATTAGGTCATTTGCTGTGGGGTGCAGTAATAGGAACTTATTTTCGGGGTGTATGATGAAATTTATTTGTCCTTAAAAATAATGCGTCATCCGTGGTTGCATCAGATTTTTATCACGCCCAGACACTATTGTCTTGACTGTCGATTAGTTGTCCTGCAGCCATTGTCTGCGATGGACGTTACTCCAAGGAAGCGTACGAAAATTGTAACACTGGGAAGCCTTACCGGTGAGCAAATCAAAGTACTATAGACTGGCCCGGAAACACTCCTGATTTAAATCCAGTCGAGAATCTGTGGTCAGTCTGCAAGGGACGACTTTGTGGAATGGACATACGAAGTACTAACATATGCACTCGGTCATGTTTCATTGGGAAAATATGAAAAAAAGTAAATAATAACGGTATTATTCGTTTTGTATCAATTAATTTGCACAAGGGCGTATGAAGGTGTGATGCTAGAGCTGTGGAATCTTGCTTGCTTTAATTTTAACTCTTCTTATTGGTAGCTTTCCAGGCGCGAGGGTGGCTGAAAGCTTCAAAGGCTGACTATGAAGGAGTGATACTAGAGCTGTGGAATATTGCAAGCATTAATTTCAATGCTTCTTACTAACAACTGCATTGATATTTCTAGGTAAACTGACATCTGACTGCTGAAAAAGACTTCATTCTCTTGGTCAACAGCAAATATGATGTCATCATCACCGGCGATACTGGTTCCCAGCCAAGTGTTTTTTCATGCTGGGGAACGGATGATTGTCAAACCAGAAGAATAGAGAAGGTCATCAAAACCACAGTCACGCACAACAGCCATTGAAACCAAGGACGTGTGCTGAAGTATTATCCTCGTGAAACAAGACCCCTTTCCCTAGTCTTCCTGTGCGTTTGGTCTTCGTAGCCTTTCGTAATTGCCTTAACCCTAGAACACTAACCATGGGTATATAGTACCCAGAGCAAATTTTCCTATTTTTAATTACAATTTTCAGTACCTGATTTTCTTACCTAAATAATATGTTTTTTCAGTTCCTATTAATGTTAACTCAAGTACAAAGTTTGAAGTGCCTGCATGTAAAATATTTCAAATAAAGATTTATATTTCATATTTTTTTTGATATTTTCAAAATCGGGTATGATATACCCATGGTTAGTTGTGGTGTAACGTTAATTGATGTTAGGGTTCTAGTGTTAAAAAGTTAGCATAGTACTCTCCATTGATTGTGTGGCCCTTTTGAAGATAGTTAATAAACACAATGCTCTTTCTTTTTCTTTTTTCATCTCCAAAACACTGAGGCCATCACCTACTCTGCAGATGAAAAGACGATGGCCTTCTTTGTAGCAGATGAGGAAGGGTGTTTCCACACCATGGATTATCTCTTTGTCTCTGACTGAAAGTGATGAAGACAACACTCATCTTGGGTTAGGAAACATTCAAGGAAACCAGCTGGATTTGCCTCAAACAATGTTAGATGTTCCTGTGATGTGACCAGCCCGGTGCGCTTATGATCAGGTGTCAGAAGACGTGGCACCCACCGAACAAAAACCTTCGTCATGCCAAGTTCAATGTGTATAATATTTTCTACTCTCTCACAGGATATGCTAATAGAATTGGCTATTTGATTTATAAGCAATCGCCTGTCAATCATCAACATGAGGTGAACACGATCAATGTTTTACCTGGTGGTGGCAGTCGCAGGACGTCCAGACCTCGAACCATCTTCTTCTCCTAAATTCAGCTGCCCACTTTTGCACTATTGATAAAGCCGGGGTGTCATCCCCTAATGTAGCAACTATGTCAGCATGAATGTCCTTGGGAGTTAAACCCTTTTTTCTATAGGGACTTGATAACACCACGCTGACAAATTTTGTCCGTTCTCAAGAGAAATTGCTACTAGTTATATTTGAAGTCTTCTTTGAGCAGTCAGATATCAGTTTTACTGAAAATAAATAATGCAGTTATTAATAAGAGGAGTTGAAATTAATATATGTAAGATTTCACAGCTCTAGCATAACTCCGTCATAATCAGCCTATGAACTTTTCAGCCTATCTTCGTGCCTGGAAAGAAACAATACAGTTATTAATAAGAAGAGTTGAAATTAATGCATGAAAGACTTTACGACAGTTTTAATGTCTAGTGTAACAGGATTAACGATAAGATATATTCCAAATATATCTTTTTGTATCCCACCTAAAAAAAAGTAGCAGCGGACACCCGCAATTGTGTCCTTTTAACAAGAGATATTTTATTTCACTTGATCGGAGTCGTGACTCATTTCAGTAAAAAAAAAAGTACCTTGATTCTTTTAACTTTTGTATTAAGTTTGCTTACATAAATATTGTCGTGTTTTTATGTTTCAGCAAACAAAGCATTAGAAATTGTGTTTATTCAAGCTGTTACGCACTCCTTAACAGCGAGAAATAATATTTGGAAATTTTTCAAGATGTAGGAATTTCTAGCTCATTCAAAAAAAAAAAAAGAATTGGGTTAAAATTTATTTGAGTTCCTCTATATGTGCAAATTGTGTTTCTGCGTAAAGATATACGTGGAAATTCTTGCCTTTTTACATAGAGTCTGATTGCCTGCGCTTTGTTATTTAATAGAAACTTGCGTCTTGTTCTCAGTCGCTTGGACGATATCATTTTTGTTGCTGTGAATCGCTGTTTTATATATGTCATGGTAATTTTTATTCTCATAGTTTAAGACTTATGATTGGTCAATAAAATTTACATGTATAGAAAGAAGATTGGAGAACAGTTTTTAATACAACCCCCCCAGTACTATTTTTTTTTTTAATCATTTCACCCCAAGCAAGGCGCTAAAGACACTAAGACGCAAGAGTTTCCTGAGTGGAAGAAACTGAGAAAAGAGATATGACAATAAAAAGAACAGGATTCAAGGAGACAAAAGATGGTGATTGATGTTACATTTAAATTTTTGAAGGTCGTAAAAGTATAAGAAAGAAAGAGAGTTCCTTGGGTGAGAAGTGCGAGGGAAGAACCTATTAGAATAGAACTTACGGTTACATTTCACAATTTCAACAGTGAAATTATGAGACCTAACTGCTAATCTAGTACTGCGCTTAAATGTGTGAAGTCGAGGTATCAAAGAAAGCTTATCAGAACAACTGCCATGAAAACATTCATAGAAAAGGCACAGCGTTAAACTGGTTGGAAAGGGATTGGAGCGGAGATGCCAGAACAAGACCGATAACATTGCAGATTCTTTTTTTTAGGATTTAATAAATTTGAATAATATTTAAATAAATTATAATTTTAATTATATTCAAATAAATTTAAATTTTAACAAATTTAAATTTCCTTTAATTAATAAATTTAAAAATAAAAATGGCGAAGTTAATAGAACAACAACCAATAAAATTTAATATTTTAATACAAAAATCTTTAAAATAGTCTTTAAAATTCACTTAATGACTGGTAGCAAAATTTTTTTTGTTTTGTTTTTTTGTATACGTAAATGAGGGTTATGTATGTGAGTAAGAAGAGAGTCCCGATGGGTAGGAATGTGTTTACTCATTGCTATGCCTGTGTAAGACATGATTGCTACACTCCTCGTTTCTTTTATGGCCGTCTTCTCGTGTTTTAATAGATGCCTACCGACGAAAGAATTGTTTTTGATTCAATTTATTTGTCTCAGGTGGATCAGAAATATGGTTTTGAACTTTTGATTAATACCGAGAAGATCGTGATTGCTTGAAACTGAAACATAAAAAAAAATGATTATTTTATGTTTATTTTCAAATTGAAGTTACATGTGCAGCCTTCTACGCAATAACCTGTTTTTGACCATTCCGGAATTAAAATCAGATGAATGTTTCAAACAAACTCAGGCGGATATAGTTGATATCAACATTTGACTAACAAAGGGTTAGCAGGTATTTTCTTCTTCTTTTTTAAAATAAAATCTCTAAAAAAATACTGCCCACACTTGAACATTGTTAAGGTTTCTAATCAATAAAATTTAAATTTGAACGAATACCTATTTATCAGGTTAAGAGACTCGTTGCTACTTTGGCGTGGGGTAGCGGTTAGCTAGATAACTTAGTTGATCGTTACTGCTGAATAGTGTGTTCGATCTTCACTGAATGTCTCGCATTCGTGGCCTTGTGCCAATCTAAGCTAAGTTTAGTAAACTGTTTCCGCATATCTATTGAGCAACTTCGATCTTCAGTAGGTGTTTGTAGCTTTACGTTCAATATAAATTACGTCTTTCAGTAAATAAGGTGAATTTCATAGTGAATAAGACGCAGGGCCCCTTTCAAGAATTGTCCTACACACCATCTTTTCAGATGAAAATGGTAAAAGAAAAACTTCAGTCGACGATAGTTAAACTATATATATAACTACTGTACCCATGCATTGAACTCGCACTCTCCAGGTAAATTGTATACATTTTTAATTTAACCAATGATTATTTTCCCTCCTAACCGGACAACCAAGATGTGGAAATTGAGAGTTTTACTCTTAAATCTAGAATCAGTTCTTTACTAAGGCAGAATGCGAATAATATATCCTTGGGGATTGCATAAAGGTTTGGACTCAAAATTCCAAAATAGACAAAAAATATCGTAATCATAACAATCAAGATGAAGATACTGTAGTGGACCATGCGGGGTGTGAATGGAAGAAGAGAAGATGAGTTATCTCTAGGTTAAGGCTTCCGCTGGCCGGTCCAGCTACATAAGAATGTTGGACTTTAATGGAGTCCAAAGAAACAAACAAGACCGATATATATGTACAAAACAAATATATATTAATACGTGAATTACAAATAGATTAAAACACGAGTTACAATACATTGAAGACATGAATAAAATGTTACAGTGTCTGTATGGAAAGTTGTGTGCGTTGAGTATAGTTGAATGTCCGTACAGGGTGAATTTTGTTTTAGCGTGTTCCCAGAATATGGGAAACGCTGGTTGGGTATAAGAGTTCACATATTGGAAATTTTTAGAGAAAGTTTTTTGTACCTCGTCCCATGCCCGCGGCCGAAATCGACATAGTTGCTCACACGTGCGCGTAAGCAGAGAAAAGAGAGAAAGACAGAGGCGAAAGGTCAGCCAGTATTTATACTCCCGGGAGAGAGAGACCCCTGTTGAAGGGTTAAGGAAACGAAGAGGAGCTAACTGCGACAATACCAGTTCGAATTATGATAAAGTAAATACTTAAATACCGAATCGCTTTAAGTGGCAATATCGGCATTATTCATGAAGAAAATTAGGTTACGAAGTCTAATATATATATATATATATATATATATATATATATATATATATATATATATATATATATATATATATATATTCAAACATATCGTTAAATAACAGACAACAAATGTCTATTATGTTTGATCATGAGCTGTTCTAAGCTTTGTATAGTGGCTTTAATTTCGGGAGAAAATAAAGACAAAACTGTCCGATATTTGGATATTTTTTATTATGCTATTCCTTAATCTAAGCTTTCGGCTAACATGACCCATGTTCAAAGTGGATATTCACCATCAAAGATGATATTCTTTCATGTTGACATAGAAGATTGCTATGCGACGATAACTGTCGCGGAATAGCAGACGCAGGTTGAATATAATAAAATAATAAGAAAGAACAGTAAGATTTACAATCCGGTGTTCTTAGTAATTATTTTTATTTTTAACAAAAAGTGCTCGATACAAAACAGTAGAGCTTAATATTATAATTATTTTCTATTTTAAAAAATATGGTTCCATCGTTACACAGGAATTACCATGTTTCAAAACAGAAACTAAAATTTTACATTTAACTATAAAATTAAATTTATAATCCATAACTCTGTTCCATTCTCAAGCGATTTTTGGAATAGTCTATTAAGAAATTTATTTCATTTATAAGCACAGACAATCTTAATATTTTAAATAATTAAGGTTACGAAAAGTTAAATTATTTTGATAAGAGGTAGTTGGATTTTAATTTCCCTAGACAACTTATGCATCAAATATAAGTTACTTTCAAAATCAGGTTAAATTAAAGTGGGGTGGGGCTACTCACAGCTAATATATATATATATATATATATATATATATATATATATATATATATATATATATATATATAATTTGAAAGACTGTTTTGGGGGGCAAAATTGTTGGTTTTTCAGTTGTTTGCGGATAAGAAGTCATTTAAGGCAAGCAGGCTTTGTGGTAGAGTGCTCAATATCGAAGGTAGAGATGGAGCGGTAATAGAATTCTTTTAAAAAAGTTTTTTCACTTAACACATGTTTACTTCGAAGTTTCGTGGTTACATAGATGTAAAGAAACCCGTAACCCATTAGGGTCGTAGGAGAACCACATGTACTGCAGTCTCTTTAACAGTGGGTGTTTCCTGGGGAAAATAGCCTAACGAAAGCCCAAACCTCTGCAGGATAGTTTTGAATTCATATTTTTCCTTCTCCTAGACTGGTTGCAACTCAAGGCTATAGGACCCAGTTTGTCTTGCTATATATCTCGATGTTTTTGTTTAATTTGCAAATGATTTACAACTTTTAATATTTCAACGTAATCGTTTTGTTATATATGGAAAAAAACAATGAACAATGGATTATTTTGATTCAACAAACGTATTGAAAATCTCATGTGAAGAAATTAGCTGAGTAAATTTGATAAATTTCTTTTTTGTTTCATACGACATAGTTGGATGGTTAATTTTGTTTAGCGGTATATCAACACCTCTATGAGTTATTTAATGCCGAAATCTAAATATTTTGTACATAATTTTATACTTTCAGAGTAAAAGGTAGGTTTTTTAGATATATAGATTGCAAATTACAAAACTTATTGTTGGTAATTTTTTATGAAAATGTAGTGTTGGTAATTTTACTATAAAAATTATTCGGACTGTTATCCTCATCTTCTTTACCATATTCACAACGTTTCGGCCATTGTACGCTCCGGTCTTCTTCAGGTAATTGGAATTTCGAACCGAACCCTTTATTTCGTCCACCGAAACGTTGTGAATATGGCAAAGAAGATGAGGATAACAGTTTAAATAATGTAGATAATGAAAGTAAACATAATACCTCATCTCAGAGATTTAAATAACCTGAAGAAGGTCGGAGCGTACAACGGCCGAAACGTTGTGAATATGGCAATGAAGATGAGGATGACAGTCTGAATAATGTAAATAATGCATGTAATCATAATACTTCATCTCAATCACCTGAAGAAGGCCGGAGCGTACAATGGTCGAAACGTTGTGAATATGGTAATGAAGATGAGGATAATAGTCCGAATATTGTAAATAATGCAAGTAATAATAATGATGATGATGATGATGAGAATAAAATTCATCTATAATAATATTATTAATATATAAAAAAATGTACTGTTAGTTATTTTACTATAAAAATGTATTGTCGATTTTTGTTTGGGGGTGTCACTATTTTCCCATAGCTGGGACCCTAACAGGTACTACCACTCCGGATCAGAGTGGACCTGGGAACAACAGCAGTTAAGAGGTGGTTCCACGCTCCTCAAAACCTTCAATCTCCCGATCAGAAGCCTTACTTTATCATCATACTCAGGACGATCATGCGACATCGTTTCAGTTCAGAACATTCTTTGTGAATACTTTAATCTAGGTTTTTTTTCTCTCGAATGATAACATTTCGGATACTGGCCTATTTATATGACAGAATATGAAATCGTCGAACTGAATTTGAATTCCACCTAAAGTTGTGTTCACTTAGCCTAAATACTCGTTGAAAAGGCATGAATCCAATTTATCCCACGCGTTGACTGATTGCCGACATGCCGGTATGTTTGACGGAGAAATGAGCATTTGGTCAAACCATTCTTCTATAACTACCTTACTGTCGAGGAAGTAGTAATAGTAAAACGCTGTTACACCGATTGTCGACCTTGGCAAAAGTAGTCTGTAGAGGGCCGTTGTGTTAGTGTTGTTTGATTAGAATTTCGTGCTGTTTATTTCCTGCTAGAAGAAGGTCCAACTACAAGAAAATGTCGGACTCAAATTTAGTCCAACCGAAGATGTAAAAAAAAACAAACAAGACCGATATATATATGCCAACAAATATATGTATTAAACAACAAATTTACAAGTGACAAAGACATTAACATTTGTGTTTGTGTGTGAACGTAAAGAGTTTGTATTTTGGTGAATGTTCGTACGTACGTGTATGTGAGTTTCATGGCGTTTTCCCACAAGTGGGCGAAAACGCGAATCTCTACGAGAGATTTACATTTTGTAAATGTGTCCGCTAAAATTCAAAGTAGAAAGAGAGAACGAGGTAAGAGGTTGCCCAGTATTTATAGTGTAGGGAAAGTGACCCCTAGTGACAATTAGGAGGTAACTCCGACAAGTCAATCAATACCTACAAGTCATATCAGGGTTTTCTAGAGGTTAGAGGTCCCCAACCATAGGGCCGCAGACCGGTACCAGTCCGTGGATCATTTGCTACCGGGTCACAAAGAAATAACTATTCATCTACTCAATACTATCATAACTGTAAGTAGATTTTATAATTAATGTATATTTTTATAATTAATGTATATTTTTATAATTAATGTATATTTTTATAATTAATGTATATATTTACATCTACCTTTATTATCTATGATAATTGTGGAGATGAGGCAAAATCTCTCTTTTTCGACTTAGGCCTTGGGCCGCTACCTCGCGCGGAGACGAGGTAAAATCTCTCTTTTTTTCGACTTAGGCCTCGGGCCGCTACCTCGCGCGGAGGCGAGGTAAAATCTTTCTTTTTCCACTTACACCAATATGTGACATCTCACAGATACAGCGTTTCCCAAATTCTGGGAACGCGCTAAGAACAATACACGTACGTACGAACACTTACAACACACACACATAATTTCTCCATACAAACTCTATGTAACAGTCCATGTCTTTGTTTAACTTGTTTTGTTATTAATACATACTTGTTTACCCATGTATATCGGTCTTGTTTATTTTCTTGGTCTTCTTTGGACTTAATTAAAGTCCGACATTCCCATGTAGCTGGACCCGTCAGTAGGAAAGTTTAACCTTCTGATATCTCTTCACATCTTCACCCCAACGGTCCGCTACACAGGGAAACTAATCACGCAAGGGTGTGGTCGGGCTGAACCCCAGACATGAGAGTCAAACGATTATACACTTTTTGTTTCCTTTTCATAAATTGCTCTTTTTTATTATTGCTCTCTTTATCGCAATGCACTTAAATTACACATATGTGCCACTAGCGGTCCGCGGAAAGATTGTCCGGCATGAAGCAGGTCCGCGGTATAAAAAAAAAGATTGGGACCACTGATCTAGATTAGTTGATGGGACTACCAAGGGGGTTGATAAATCTTTGGGAGTCAAAAGCGGGGTTCTATTAGAGTAATGTACTACTACGTACTACTAAGTACTACTAAATACCACAAACATAGTGCAACAGTTAAGCCATTTTTACTTGCATTCCCTTATTTGTACAAGGTTAATTTTGACTTTAGCCACGCAAATGCAATTCTAATTAAACAGAGAAACAGACTGAACTTGAAGAAGTGTGGTGATTGATGACGAAAACTCACCAGTTTCCAACCAAATATCAATGCTCTTACTACTGTTCTTTAAACAATATTATTACCTATATTATTGAAGAATTTTATTCTCATCGCCATCATTATTATTATTATTACTTGCATTATTTACATTAATTGGACTGTTATTCTCATCTTCATTGCCATATTCACAACGTTTCGGCCGTGGTACGCTCCGGCCTTCTTCAGGTGATTGAAATTTCGAACTGAACACTTTATTACGTCCACCGAAACATTGTGAATATGGCAAAGAAGATGAGGATAACAGTCTGAATAATGTAAATAATGCAAGTAATCATAATACCTCATCTCAGAGATCCAATCACCTGAAGAAGGTCAGAGCGTACAACGGCCGAAACGTTGTGAATATGGCAATGAAGATGAGGATAACAGTTCGAAGAACGTAAATAATGCAAGTAATCATAATACCTCATCTCAGAGATATAGACAGATATTATTATTATTATTCGAACAAACACGTCTATTGTAGACGAAGAGAAAGAAATTGAAAAAAGAATAACAAAAATCGTAAAACTAAAACGATTCTTATCGAGAAACAATGAAGGAAAAGGGTGAAGGATTTTCTAGCGTAAAATAAAAAATAATCGGCAATCTTTAATATTCCTGCCCACAAAAAAGAACAAAAAAAACCCTGAATGTCGAAAGAACGGTTTTTCCCTTGACACCGTTTTTATTTTAGCTACATTCACTCCTCGACAATGTTTATTGTTTTAAAAAGTGGAGATTAGAATTCTAAAGAATCCTAGACATATGATGAAAATGAATATATTCATATTTTTTGTTCTTGATAATACTATTTATTAGACTGTAGCCGATGTTTTGCCAATAATTCCAATAAACAATGTAATAAATAGCATAAATGAACAATCTGTTGTGTCCATAAAGAAATACATAAATAAAAAATGAATTATACTGTGACGGTGTCGGGCTCGTAAAAAATAAAAATAAATTAGTTATAATAAAATAATTAAACAATTATAATTATCATTAATTCCCTCATTCTAAGTCAATGATAGTCAACCACACTTCTCTACAAACACAAACATGTGTCATTCTCACTATCAGACAAGCAGTTCACACGGACACGTCATTTACATGTGCGTCAACAAAAATCTCATCTCTTTTTCCTTTTCAGGCCATAATAATAACATTTTATCTTTTAGCACTCAACAAAATTCGAGTTAAGAAAACCCCAGACACTTGTATTTTCTAGCTAAATTATCTAGACAATCATTACACACATCTATAAAAAAAAAAAAACTTACGAGAAAGAAATACACTTTACTTATTTTTTTATCTTATCATTTGGTCAGATTCTGATCCATATTTGATCTACATTTGATCCCAAACTCACAATTTTACTCAGTCTTACTGTGTCTCGTATTCACAAACACCACATAACAACCAGATGATAAATAATACTCGTTTTGTTGTTTTTCACATCTTTTTCTTATTTTTACGAATATTTTTGTATATATAAATGTAACGGAGGTTATAATTATTTACTCAGAGTTATAACTACCCCCTATTATTTTTTTTTCATCAGTTCTCAAGAAAAAAGAAAATGTATAAATTCACTTTCACATGCTTAGGTTTTATTACAATTCTAATCATCACTTTTTAAAACGATAAACATCGTCGAGGAGTAAAAGTAGTTAAAATAATAGTGGTGTCAAGGGAAAACCGTTCTTTTGACACATTTTTTTTTTTTTTTTTTTTTTGCGAACACAAAGATTGTCAAATAATCATCATTGAATGTTTTTGGTCCTGACTGGTGGTCGATGAGGAATCAAGAATTCCACGAAAGGTTTGGTGGTCTAAAAAACTTGGGGATTCCTAATTTATAGGGTTCTTAACTTAAGTTATCGAGTTAATGGCAAAAACCATGAAATGTTTTAATGTGTTCGATCTTTACGAGTGTTTCATTATTGCGGTTTTGTGTTACACTTCAGCAAGTCTAGAAAATCTCCTTCATTTTCTCAGCAGAATGGCAGAGATTTTCCAGATTTTCCAATTGATTTTTGTCAATCTACGAGTCACCCAGACCAGAGTGTGATGGTTCGTAAGTTTGTTTTGAAAACCATTAATTCTGTCTGTGAGTCTGATCCTCACACGATTGTGGCCTTGCACCAGACTACACTAAATGTTATTAATATTTCTACTCGTTTTTTTTTCTCTGCGTCATTGTCATGTCGAAATAAAAAATCACTATTCAAAACTTTCTTTTTAGGTCAATAGCCTATCGACTTGTTAAAAAAAGCGTAAATCAAGCGGCCTATTTTTCTAATCTTTAGGCCAACAAAAGAATATCTTACAAAAAAGACACTTGTGTCTCACTTGGCACTGTCGAATGGGTAAAGTTGGTAACCAAATGTTTAGGTGAGTTTATGGACCTTGCATCCTCTTCTGCAATTAACTTTCTCGCCTTTCTTTGGTTATGGCGGTACGATTCTCGTACAGGACCGGTGCGTACAATCGCCGAATCCCCAAACCGAAGAAGGGCAGCCCTAATTGGGGCTCCGAGAATTGTTGTGTGATCCTCGCTATTTTATCAACATTTTCTTCTTTCTACTTACATTTATACACGTTACAAATTAAACTAAGCACAATTGACTTATTAAAGGATGACAAATTTTCGCAGATTTTAACAGCATTCAGGGTGGAGGGGTCTATTTTTTCGTCCAAATCTGTGAATTTGTTTTGCTCACGATAAGTCTCGAACAAAAAAGACTATATAAAATTTACTATTTTTTTATCCCTCATGTTTAGTGTGTTAAAATTATTCAACTATTTAACAAGAAAAATCTGAAGTCGATGTTAAAGATTGGCGCAAAACATCGTTGATTTATTTAAGATGGAATGATCTATTATGACATGTCTCTAATTTTTATTTAGATACATTGTATTTATTTTCAATTATTATAGTTGGATTCTTCGCCTACATTGCATGTGATCCATTATTATACATAATTAAGTTATAATAAAATTTGCATTTTATATGAATACTACCTTATGAAAATTGAGATGTAGCGGAGTGGAAGGCTCTTATAGATTCGGTCGGGTACACGGGGCCCTTGTACCGTCCCTGCGTTCATATAACAAACTTTGTCAATTTAAGAACAAATACTAATTATTGCAGTAAAACAGCCATTAAAACGAAGAGTAAGAAAAAAAAAAGAAGACATCCTTTTTATCCTCTTTCTGACTGAACACTTTACGGTAATTATACCTTTTTTCCTTATTCTTCATTTTAATGTTTTTTACGGCAATAATTAGGTTTTGTATCACAAGAAATATTTAAGTTTACTAACATAATTTATGATTTGAGCTAAGCGAGGTTAAAGAATGACAATTTCTGTAGTTCGACCTTCTGACCAAAAGAAATACGTTTCTAATCAGCAAATTTAAGGACGAATTAACTGGATTTTGTAAAAGTAACGCTTTCTTTTTGCTTAAAACAATGAAAATAACGTTTATTTTCACACGGTAGCCCGTGGTATCATAGGTCAGAAATGAATCTATATAATTTCACCCTTTGGCTTAAAAAGCGCGCGAAGAATTAAAGAAATACGGAACACCAGCAGTGCAATAATAAAAAAAATGGTATTTATGTTTAATAAATTATCTTTAACCTTATATAACCTTAAGAATATTTTTTATTTCATACGCTTTTCTGAAAGTTAGTAGAATTAATATTTTTTTTCATATTATATATTACAAATATAAAAAAATTAAAAAATAGTAAAGTTATATTTTTGAGTTTAATTAATTGCTTTTCATTTTTTATTATTTTCTTACCTGTTTGATGTCATAAAATATTTAAATTATTTTTTAATTATTCTGAATTAAAGAGGTACTTAATTAACATTTACGATTCCTCCGATTAAGAAGAGTAGTCAAAGGCGGTAATTCAGAATTATTTTCTTTTTGAACATCCATACAAAAATAATCGAACAGTTGCTAAAATGAGAAAAATTCTTTTAAAAAAAGGTACACACTCGAAAATGGCATTAAACTTTACATTTTTTAATTCTTCAAACATCTTTTTATTTAATAATAATAAAACTTCTTACGAACAACAAAGGGATGAATTTCAAAAGTTTTTTTAAAAATAAATATTAAGCATAAATTTTCTTTTTGCCCAATCTGAAAGAAAATGTGTTTTATTAAATTATGCTAACACCAATTGTCAGAAAAAATTATCTTTTTAGTTTGAGTGAATTATTTTTGGTAAGGTTCGAGGCGAATTTTTCATATGGTCACACTTGATATTGCCTAAATATTTTACTGAACATCTGGGATTTTTCTTTTTATAACTGTAAAAAAAATTCTCTAACACCCACAAATTAAAAAGTATAGACGAGATATCTGTAAGATGGTGGTGGCGATGGTGGAAGGGGGTGAAACCGACATCCCCTCCCTAATATTTTTATGAAGTTTTCTAAAAAAAAATAACCTATTCGATAGAATTTCAGAAAATTTGGTTTGAATCGGATAATTCCCTGTATCATTTTTTTGCTTTCATTTCGGAAAAAAAAAAACGCATCAAATTTGGCGGTACAGTTACTGTTATCAACTCTTTGGTTGTGATGTCTTTAGACAGGTTGCACCATCACGGGGAACAAAATCGCTCGGTGATTGGCAACTTTATTGCCGGGATTGGGAGTGAATTGCAAGCAAAATGTTACACTTCCAATATTTTCACAAAAAACGTGTGTAAAAATCTCGCCTAAATAGACCCAATCTAACCAAACTTATTTAGATGTGGTGAAAAATTAAGACTAGATTAGGGTAGGCCAAGTTTTAACATATTTATTGGCGAAAATATCGGGAAATTAATTCAAACAGTAGAGAATAGAGGACCTAAAATATCCTCCTTTTTATTTACTTTAATATCCTTTTATTTCTTTCAGTAACGGTGCGTCATAAATTATTTTGGCGACACGTTGTAAAAACGAAGTTGGATGACAGCTAAATTGTTGGAGGATATAGCAAGTGACACTTCAGCATCAGTCGGCACAAGAAGCGACGCCAGCTGTTTGCTACACAACATGCAGACTTTCCATTTTCTAATAATGGAACCGTTCTGGGACGACGTACCGACTTCCATCGACCGAGTACACTTGAGACTTCAGTACACTAGAATGAAGCTCGAACTGTCATCCAAAGTCTGCAACAATCTGGTATGAGTGAACAGGATTCTCTCTGGAAAGATCCACTTGCATACTTAGAATGGGACATTGGCGTTGGTCGACAGAGAAAGGTGTGTCGTAAAAAAAAAAAAAAAAGAATGGTTGGAGAGGAGACAAAAGATGATTCTCTAAATGTGAAAGAAAAAAATGGATGTTACTTTGAAGGCAGAACTGGACAGGTTGAATACAGAACGGAAAGATCGATTTACAAGGTTGAGTCAGTTACATGAACAATTTGGGTTCCTTCTGAATATTGAAAGCCTCATTGACTCGAAAGAAGAGACGATAGAAAAATTCAAATAGCTGATACGGGGTGATTACGAGGGCAATATTGATGGAATAGAACTCGGTCGCAAAAATTGCAGACTACGGAATGTTAATGCAAAAAAAAGAAAAGACAGTGCCTTCATTAAAGCGAAAACCCCAATCGAGCTTTTCAAATTCACGATATCTTCCGGCGATTATGCATTGCGCATATTGTTGGCTGTTGCTAGCTCTGACATCCTGTGAGCGCCCTTCCAACAAAGTAAAATTAATTTAAAAAAAATACTATCTCTGAAGCACAATGGGCCAGGGACGCCTAAGCAATTTGGCTTTATTAAGCATCAAAAATGAAGAATTGACGTATGTCGTGGCTTTACGAATTCAAATCTTGACATCTTAATTCAGGTTCTGTTAATACTCAGTGCTTGTTGGTAGTGGTGAATCAAATAAAAACATATACGAGTTGTATTTTTCAGAGTATTTGTATTGTATTTGTATGAAAAAGCATTTATATATATATATATTTTTGCCTAGTTTCAGAAGTATTTGTTTTTGTATTTTTTTAAATCTGGATTAAAATAATTGCGAAAAGTATCTGTATTTGAATAATAAAAAAAATAGTATTTGATCCATCCCGTTTGTGGAGGGCGCCGAGAAGAGCTCTTGCACCCACCCTCAACCCAAGACCGCGACTCACTACTGAGTTAATAAGTATTCACATCATAATTCTCGAACGTTGTTAAATGAAAGGTAAAATTTCCATTGTAAGGCTAATTTAAATAATGATCTTTGTTTTCTTTTTGCCGTTCCTTAAACAGGTTTGAGATTGAATTAGATCCAGTTTGCGTTCCATGAAGTATAAACTCACTCATAATGCTAACCGTCAATATTGTGGCGCCTTTTTCTATGCGCCGTATCCCATCAGAACGTCGGCGATCATAGCTCTCCATAATTTCTCTGTAGTTTGTAGCTCTTAATAAATTTGACTTTTTGTTATCTCTCCTAAGACCTCTTCTGCATTCTATTTACGCAAGCTCGCAAGTTAGATTATGCGTTGTTTTCCTCTGTTCCGCCTGCCTTCAATCTGTCCTGTGAGTATCAAATTTTCCAAGCGCTCTTTTCTCATTATGTGCCCTAAATATTTCAACTGTTTCTGAATTTAAGTATAAGTGTTCCTTTTTGTTTCCATTTTCTCTAAAACTTCGTTACCGTAGCAGAATGTTCAATAAAATTGGCTAGTGTAGTGAATTCGATCATTAGAAACTTCTGTTACACTAAGCTGAGCTTCCTAAATATTTGGCACTTCAGCACAAGGTTATGGCTCGTGATTTAGTCGTGGAGTTTATTGTCGAAACTGTCTTGCAACCATTCCTTCAATGGACAAATTTCAAACAAATGAAGGAAAGCAGTTTTAGCGGGACAGCTGCCAAGTTTTTATTGAGCTAAACGTTTTAAGTGGGAAAAGACCATTAACTTTTGAGCGCTTGACATACGTCCGCTAAGTTTAAAAAATAGGCCTTGTTAAATTTTCTGATATTTGTAGCTGGATGGTAAAAACGGAAAAAGTTAAATCGACATATAACAAATTTATCAACATGCGTTATGCTCGAAAAAAAAATACAAAGCTGTAATAAAAGAAACGTACAGTGAGCCCCCCTCCCCGTGTTCGCGGGGGTTAAGGACCAGAACCGGCCTTGGATAGTTAGAATCCGCGAATAATTGTAACCTCCCCCACCCCCAAAAAACAAAGTTCTTATAAGTACCTATTTTAATTGTTAAAACCCCATATGCCTTAAACTTTCATCCTAAAAACTTTGGAAACATTTCAGACCCTTTTTAAAACATTTGAAAAATAGTATTGGTGACCACATATTTAGCGTATATTTTCTTTCATACGTACAGTAACCGGTTTTAATTACGCATAGATCGATACAACCATTGAAAATACTCTATAAAATATGTGTAACTGTAGATGTAAAGAAAAGAAAAAAGAAACTGCCATCTTATAGTAGCAACAAACGTCTGCAATAGATTTCTTCTGTCTCTCGACCGCATCACTTATAGTCAAATCACAGTTCAAACGATAGTCCGTCGTAACAGTCCAGCAGGCAACGTAGAAACGAAAAAATGGGGTTACAAATAAAACCTTCACTTCTCACCAGCAAAAACGCGTGTTCATCCACTGAGCTCAGAAAATCAAATCTGTTCACATCAGCGAAAAACAACGGCTTTTGTTCACCGAGAGATCTTTCTGATTGGTCACGCCATTCAGGAGAGGGAAGAATATTAGCATAGATTCTGGTCCTTAAAGTATATTTTTGCTATCTACTTTTTGGTAATTTTTCTTCAGCAGATCACACACAAAACACGAACTCTTTTTCGAGGTAGCTGATTATCTCTTTCACTACAGTAACAAGACATAAAATATAAAGTTTAAAACATTTTCTAAAAGCAGAACTGTGATGATCCCCCCAGACTTAGCATAAGCCACTTTTAAGACCTCATCCGCAGCCCCTAACAAAGTCCAAGCATATTTTTGCGTTTGTTTTTTTACAATGAAGATGTACAATTCTGCCAATCTTTACCATAAAAATGGGCTGTTAAGTCACTTAAATAACAGAAAAATAATACAAGAATCTCACCTGCAGTTGGAGTATTGGCCTCATCCGATACTATACTATCTACTACACCAGAAGTTCTCACAGCGCTCCGTCGGAAACATCCTGCGCCACCATCAGATGTCAGATTTGTTCAGATGGAAAACAATGATTCAAATATTGAAATCTCAAAGGAAGCGATGGTTGCCGCTCTGAAGTCTTTCTCGGGAAGCAGCATTGGAGGTGTGGACGGCCTTCGACCTGGTCACATCAAGGACTTAATTTCTGCCCACACTGCCGAAGCTGGTGAACATTTGAAAACATCCATAACAGCTCTTATTAATACCCTTCTCCGAGCTGAGATACTCCAACATGATCGCGACTTAATATTTTCAGCCAACTTAACGGCTTAAAAAAAAAAAAAAAAGACGGAGGTATTCGCCCTATCGCTGTTGGTAACATTTTTCGTCGACTCGCTGCAAAAATTGCTTGTAAAGTTGTTATTAAGGAGATAGGGCATGAATTGCGACCTGTCTAGCTCGGGGTAGGCATACAGGGCGGATGTGAAGCTGCGGTTCATGCCACAAGATCATTTTTCGAGAATACATCACCTGTTCCCCCCAGTATCTTATTAATATTGGATATGAAAAACGCTTTCAATAGCATCAGAAGAGATCATGCCCTGGAAGTTTGCCATCAACAGACTCCTTCCATATTAAACTGGCTCAACTTTCGTATAGTCATCCAAGTTTGTTGATCGCCTCCGATAATATTATCTCTTCTGCTACTGGAATCCAGCAAGGTGATCCACTTGGCCCGCTACTATTTGCGATGGCTATTGACGGGGTAGCTCGTTCCATCGCTTCTCCTTTCAATATATGGTATCTTGACGATGCAACGCTGGGAGGATCTGTCGAGGCCGTAGCTGCTGACCTCCGACGAGTTATTCCTGCTTTATCGCTGCTTGGACTTGAGATTAACTCGTCCAAGTCAGAGATAATAAACTTGAATTATAGTGCAGATGATTTCGAGAGTGCTATCCGGGATATCAGACTCATCCTTGAGGATATAAAAATAACACCTAAGGAGGAATTACACATTCTTGGTTCTCCAGTCTTTCCAATGGCCATTCGAGAGTGTTTGGATACTAAGCATGTCATTCTAACAAGAATGACTGAGAAATTGCAACTAATTGATGCACATCCAGCCCTCTTCCTCTTGAAGAACAGTTTTTCGCTACCGAGTTTCCTCTACACTCTCCGAAGTGCCCCTTGCTACCTCGAACAGGATTTCTTAAATGAGATAGATATCACAGTTAAGAGATGCGCTGAGCTAATTTGCAACGTCAATTTTGACGACACAGGCTGGAGGCAGGCAAAGCTCCCTTTGAGTTTCGGAGGCCTGGGCCTTCGATCAGCGGTAGATTTGACCCTTCCAGCATATCTTTCTTCACTTTCGTCCAGTCGCGAATTAATTGATGAGATACTCAGTGGATCGTCTCAGTGTTTATCGGGTAGTTTTTTCGAACAAGCTTGCAGCATCTGGACCCAAGAATTACTTTCTATCCCATTAGACACTTCAAAACAAAAAAGCTGGGATAAAATAAAATGCGAGGCCAATTTGATGAGTGCACTCGGGTCGGAGTCGCGATCCGTCTTGGACTCAAATTATGTGATTATTTGCATCCTCTCTCCTGTCGTCGTAGTGCCGACCGCTTTCCACGGCATGCAGCAATTAATGTCATCATCAAAAGAGGTTTGGATGCAGCTGGTTTCCCTTCCCAAATCGAACCCGTAGGCCTCGACCGTGGTGATGGAAAGCGGCCGGATGGCATTACCATCTTCCCTTTTATTTGGGATGCGACCTGTGCGGATACATTTTCGGTCGGTAATTTGATCAGGTCCGCGGTTGAGCTGGGGTCCGTCGCCCGAGACGCAGAGATGAAAAAAAATAGTTAAATATTCTTCTCTTGCTGATAGATTTTTTTTTTTTTTACTTCTGTGGCAGTGATGACTTCAGGGGTTTTGACCCTCGTTCGATGGCCTTCCTTCGGAGGATTGACGCGATTGCGTCTCGATTAAGGAACGAGCCTCGCGAAACGGAGTGGCTCTTGCAACGTGCCTCACTGGCGATGGTTCGAGGTAATGCTTTCTTCATCATTGCGGCTGGTAGAGGATACAAAAAATTGTTTATAGTTACGTTGTTCTGGAATTGTCATCAATGGTCGACTGAACTTGCTTTGTTTCAATGACTTTTTTTTTTTTTTTACAAGAATATTTTAAATATGTATGTTCTATTGAAAAAATACGCGAACCGAGGAAGTTCTCAGCGGATAATTGGTACCCATGTTCTTCAGAAAAACACATGAATATTCGGCGTTTCTGCGAATAACAAGTACATATGTTCGAAAGAAAAATCCGCGAATGTGAGAAGCCACGAATGCTGAAACCCGGATAGGCGGGGACTCACAGTATTAAAAGTTTGTCAATGTTCCTTTTCGAGTGTAAGGAAGAAAATATTTTTATATTGAATTAATACTTGTCTTAAAGCTCCTGAAATCGGATACTTTTAAAAGTGGTTTTGAGTTGATTTGAAAGTAATAAAAAGAAAGGTATAATAAAAGTTTAATTGAAAAAGTTTTTTCTTCCTGTTATCAGCTATGATTTAAAGCGGTTTCCTTTGATGTCAGGTTTCTAATTGCCATGATGTTAAGAGGTGTGGGCGCAAAAGCGAGAGTAAAACGGCTTGTCAGCTGAACGATCAGGTTAAACCGTTAAGTGTACTTATAAGATCAGCTTCCATAAAAGTGGCACAGATGTGCATACTTAATTCCTTTTTAAAACTTTTCATAGAGCCGATTTTAAATATTGAGCCGGAAATGATTTTTCTGATGGCCTTTGTTAGTTTTTAGTTTCTAGCGTGTTACACGTCGCTAGGGCGAAAACTTCCGTTAGGATTTGTTTTAATTTAAAAATAAGCTAAAATTATTAAATTAAATTATCTACCGTATTTTCCAGCTTACAACACGCTACGGCTTGGAAGACGCACCCTAATATTGGAAAGAAATTTCTAAAAAAAAAGTCATTCTCTTACAATAACACATTCACCGTGTGTCGCTCACATATTGGCGCCACGTATTGTTTACATTAATCACTTGTCCGATTTTGTTTGTATGGCAATGACATACTATTCAAGATCAGAAAGGCTCCCCCCGCTTCTAGCAAACAAAGCATGTTTATGCTTGTAGCTCGGTTCCAGGAAGATTTATAGTCTTGGAAATACTTGTAACAGCATATAAAAGTCTGAATTAGATAGATAGCTAACATTATAGTGTAATGACTCAACATACAATTCTACGTCTCTATCAGTGAAGCCAATTAGGTAACTGTTCAAACTTACTTGAGCCTGGGTGTTGCCTTACATTAATCTAGGTATGTCCAATATTTCGCTAAAAAGTGGTATACCTTGACGAAAAAAGGTCCCCAAATTGATAAAACAATTTTTAACGTTTAAATATTTATGTTGTTATTAAAGAGGAAAGACCAAAGTATTTTCTGAATATTTTTTCAGATTTTTTAATCCTTCCTATAAATGTTAAAAATTTTATTAAAAAATCTTGTTTTTTTTCGAGTCAAAAAATTTCGTAAAATCGAACTTATCGACATTTCTGTCGGAAAGATCATAGTTTGTTAGTTAAAAAATCATGAAAAATCAATTACACCCTTTTCTTTTGTTATCTTAGGAAATTTAGAATGATTAAAGTATACTTAATGTAATTTGAAAGAAACATTACTTACATTTTTAGCAGAAAATTTTTTAAGAGAGATATTTCCAACCGAGGTGGTCTATTTTGGCAGGCGTTAATTGATGTACGTCAATATATTGACAACTTACGGCACGGGAATTTATCGGACGGTAGCGCAGAAGTGATATAATTCGTTCTAATTTTAAGTGAATCTGGTTAGTAGATTTAAAAAAAAAATTCACTTTCAAATTTTTTTTTTTTTTTACCTTACGTTTGAGGAAGAATTCTGCACTGAAAATAACATTTAAATTATGAAAGAAAATCAAATTTTACAAGTAAAAATAAAACAGTAAAAAAAATACATTTTTTTAAATTGAGGTTTATTATTTCAGTCATGAAATATTTTTCTGAGAATATAAAAATTACATGAAACACCATTAATTGAAACGGGTTAACTTAATGAAATAAGATTTTATTTCTTTTTATTAAGGCAGATTTTTTTCTATTTATTAATAATTATATGGCAGTAATGAGTTTTATTTTATTTATTAATAAAATTAACATGCTATGTTGGTTTTGTTTTGACTCAACAAGTATTTAGTAGTAGCGAGTTAACTCCAGAAAATTTAAACTCCAAAAATCATTTTAATTGATAATTTGTCGTGTGGATAATAATTCCAAAGTAATGTACAATGAATTTATGCATTCGATTTCAAACTTGAAAATTTGGGTGGACTTCCAAGGGCGTTTTTTTTTTTTTTTTTTGTAATTGTAAATAGTCGATATGTTTTTTTATCCCACTATTCGATTATATTTGAATAGAAAAAGAAAAAAATTGAAAATAATACGACGATATTCAGAAAACTTGACAAGTGTTGTTTTGTTGTTACTGAACGAATCAAAGCCATTTCTGAAATAAAAAATAAAAAACTAGCTTCTATCAAAAGAAACTACTCACGTGACATTATTTCAAGGTGCGCATCCATACTTTCGTTGGAGACGATTTTAAATACAATTTTGGAATATTAAAAATTATTTTAAAAATATCATTGGTTGTCAGATTTTAATAAGCTTTCAAATTTATGATCTTTAAAAAGTAGAGAACATAATATATCATTTTCATAAGGTTGCAGAAAGAACTTAATTTATAAATATATAACAACCTTTTGTCATATTGTCACTATTGTGTATTTAAAATTGAAACATAAAAAAAAAATTTATGTAAAAATTCATTTTTCATCAAAAAAAAATTTTTCTTTCAGATAATAATTACCTTCGTATATATTATTCAGAAAAGCCATTAAAAACTTTCTTAATTAAATATTGTCTTAGTTTTATTGGGTTTTGTATTTTTACAATTGAGGTAAAAGTTTGGACAATCTTGGACATTTTTTAACAAAAAATCGATGATTTAGATTTTTCAGAGTTTTGTGCATTTAATTAAAAAAAAAAATTCAGGTTGCAAATAAAATTTTTTTGAGTTTTCATAAAATTATGTTCGAAGGGGGTAACAGATATAAAAAAAAAATATTTATACCATGACTTTCAAAGAGACAAACATTTCTAAAATAAGTTCATTCATTTCTGAATAAGTTCTGAAGATTTCATTAAATTCCAACAAATACTTAATTTTTACAAGAATTTACAAATTAATGTGTCTTTCAACTGAAAAAAAAACAATTAAAAAAAAACGCTAAAACGGCCTAAATTGGACATACCTACATTCTTGGAAGACGCACACCTATTTTTTTAGGAAAAAATGTTCATCTTGTAAGCTGGAAAATACGGTATTTATTTCATATCAGGATTCAAAAAGAAAGAACAAACAAATTGCAGTTGTGAGAAACATCAAGCTTTATCATTTTAACAAATGTTATCAATCAGCATGGAGAACACCAAACACGAAAGAAAAAGAAAAAAACTACATTAAAACGAAATAATAATAATAATAATAAAAAAGAATGAAAATAAAAGTAAAATTATTTACTTATTGAATCTAAGAATTAAGAAATACTTAGGTACACAGGCGCGGATAATGTGATTCTTTAAAGACTAAGGAGATTGGGTAGAGGAGATATTTCTCTTTGGCCTCAGCAGCCGCCATTATGGTGACGTCTATCTCAGCCAATCAATCAATAAAAAAATAATCTATATCATCGCGTTAACGTATCACGTGACCCGGGTTTTGGTGATGAATATCAATTACCTTATGAATACTTATTAGACATAGAAATACGGTTTCTATACCACTATGCACTGGTTTCTATCCTCATTCGGAGTTATACAATGCCAGACTAGTGTAAACAAGTTATACTAGTTATACAATGCCTCATGTCAGACTAGTGTAAACTTAGACAGTATGGGAATGTTAGTGAAATAAAACAAATATAAATAAAGAGAATGAATAAAAAATAAGAAAATCAATACAGAAAAAAGAACTACCAAATATTTGGCGGACTTAACTTAATTGAAATGAATATTTGTTGTGTTAAACAAATTCTTCTTACCATCAATCTACGGACATATGGAATATACCAACCTATCAGGGGTACACCCGGTACTTGTATATGAATAAATGCGAAATTGGAGTTCAATTTTCCCCCGAATTCTGAGGTTAAAAAGGTCCCAACTCTATTATAATGATTTTCTAAGCCTAGCTTAGATGTGGCACAAGGCCGAATGTATGGGGCACCTAGTGAGGATCGAACTCACTATCCTGTCGTAACTGTTTTAGCCAGACAAGCTTGCTAACCATTACAGCACGAGGTGCCCTACTGATTTTCTAAGCGCGGCTTAGATGTGGCAACCAGTGAGAATCGAACTCACTACTCAGTTACGACTGAGTAGTGAGTTCGATCCTCAGTTACTTGCTAGATCAGAAATGATCCTCAGTTCTGATCTAGTAAGACCAGCTTTCTAACCATTGCACCACGTCGAGGTGCCCTAGGTTCCAACTCTACTTTATAGCCATTTACACACTAAAATCTTAATATCTGAGTTATAGACGTGATTACTTTTCAGGTTTAACTAATTTGCATATTGATTTAAAAAAAAGTATATTCCATTAATTAACTGTCATTATTTGAGGATTATTTTGATTTTCATATAAAAAATAGTTCTGTTTAGGAATATTGTCTTATATAGTGCAGCAAAGTGTTTGAAATTTGCATTCTACTTGGCTTTCAACAAGTTGGCATCTATTTGTAAAACTTTCCTTAACTATAACAAGCCTGCCCCCACACCCGACCAATTAATTTCTTCAGTCTTTACAGTCATATTCTTTGAACAAATATATTGAACGTTCACAACCCCTTCAACATTTCTTAAACAGTGAACATTAATCCTATAGAAAAATTATCAGATATCGAGAGAGCGAAGTTGCTAGTTAAAAATAAAGTGCAAATCCACTTGAATTAACGCTCTCCAACTGAAAACAAGCAAATTTATCAGATTTTCTTCTAGAAACTAAAATCAAGAAAGTACAAAAATTTAAATATCTGGGAAGAGTTTTGAGGACAGAAAATGTGATCCTGAAATCCGAAAGCGCGAAAGTTGCCTTCCAAAAGCTAAGCAAAGTAATAAGAAACAAACAAAAGAATATTGCACTGTTATGTAATATTAATAATATGGCAGTGAATGCTTGGCAATCGCCACCCAAATGAAGAGTACACTTGAGGCAACAGAAATGTGGTTCTACAGAAGGATGCTGAGAATGCCAGGGATTGAACATGTGAGTAATAAGGAAGTTTTAAAATTTTTTAAATAATGGAACCAAAAAGGACGCTTATACTTAGTATCAGAAAGATACATTTGAAACTTCTGGAATACATAATGAAGAAAGAAGGCTTGGAGAATTTGACACTCACACAGCATATTCAAGGTAACAGCGTTTAATCTATCTAACAAGCTTATGTAAATTGATGACAGAACAAGGAATATAAAGATTAGTGAACAAACAAACCTTAAAAGGATAGGATAGGATAGGAAGTTGTAGAGAGTCATGACCGCCCACGTCCTGAAGGATTTACGAGATGTACAAGAAGAAAAATTTCTCTAGATGGATGACTTTTTCATAAGATTTCTCTATCCAAAAAAACATGTATAATTATGATATTAATTTTCTTTTTTTCCTGTTGAATGTTATGCGAATGTATCCTTTATTAATAGAACGATCCAAACATTGAAGAAGGCATTCCGGAACATGGCGACTTTTCTTATTTAAAGAAAAATGATTTCATAAATTTAACCGCGGGTGAAAAGGCAAATGTCATTCCAAGTTGACATTGTCTACAAACACATGTGTCACTTTGTAAACGAGCCAGCTAATGTGCACAGCGCCTGCTTGCTGATAACATTTGTTTTCAACGTGTTTCAGCATCCGGACACTTCAGCAATCTAAAGTCTAACACGCTTACTACAATAACATTTGCAGCATGTCGTATGATGCGTTCATTTTACGATTCTTAATTTTCTAAATAGTAGGCATCCGTTAGTTTCGATTGACAAAGTCGGTTAGCTAATCCCTGTTACAGACGCCTTCTCAGGCATATCTTTCGTGTTTCTTCAACACCCACAGTCAACCTGTAGTTAATGCTGCAATTATGCCGAACAGACTTTAGTTGCAGTCTCTAGGTGAGAGAGCAAAATCTGGTTTGACAAGGCCAGTACACTCAAGCCCTACAAACAGTTTCCATCAAAACGGTTAGGTCAACCCGTCGTATGGTTTTCAAGCACTTCCCCTCAGTGCTCTCGAAAATCACCTCCAATCAGTTGTTAACTGGGACATGAAATGATTTTTAATGTTAACTTCTCCAAAAACAAGACTGCCATCTTTTAATCACCATAGAGAACCTTTTCTGTTTTCCTGAGTATGACTGAAGCTAAACCTTCGGAAGTACAACACATTGCGCCTTCTTGGTTTAGCTTTTTCCACTGACATGAAGTGGCGTGATTATATTGAATCAGTTGCTAATAGGGAAGTTGGTTCCCTGTGCCGTACCAGACGATTTTTCTCGTCGGAATCCATCTTAAACATTTATGAATCTACCATTCATCCGTGCATTGAATACTGCTACTATATCTGGTCTGCTGCTCCCGTTATATATTTCTCGAGATTATTGACAACATTGAAAGAAGGATCTGTAATGTTAGCGGTCGGGATCTGACATCTCGACTTTGTTTTTTTCATTTGATCATTATAATGAATGAAAGTAATCACGTATTTGTTTTGTTTTTTAAATCCTATAATATTGCGGGTTGCGTATGTGCCAGTGCGTCTACATATGTGTGTATGTGTGAGTACACGTGAGCATGTTTGCCGGCGCAAACAGCCGACCTGAAAAACATCAAATCCACCCCCACCTGCCCCTACTAAGAGAACATTGCTACATATGAAACGCTACAATCTTGACAATGAAATAGACAGTATGAAAGTTGCGTAAATACGTGTGCTCGTGCGTGTAAATTTGTAACTGCACCTAACCAAAGATTATGAATATGGGTGTGTATGTACGAACTAACATGCATACGCCTGTATGCATGTGTGTCTATGTATATGTTAGTGCCATCCCCATCAAACGCAGAAGAAAAATTCCCCCTTGCATCACACACAAACAATCAAACCCCAATAAAGAATAAATAGATTCACATTTGATAAAATAAACCAGTTTGTCTGAAAATCACGAAAGCGTGAAACCCGGGTTATAATCTACTATCCATGCAACAACCGCATATATATATATATATATATATATATATATATATATATATATATATATATATATATATATATATGAAGTGGATATTGAAGTCAACGCCCAAAGGCGACAGCCTGTTTCATGTTAAACGCAATCGATGGTCTGAAGCTTGAGTTTAAGCATGAATTGTTGTCTCTGAGTATTGACATCAGTGCTCGCTTTTATATTTACATGCCTTCTATCCCAGATATTGAGTACTTTAATCCACGAATATATCATAACTTATATTTTATCATATATATATATATATATATATATATATATATATATATGTTTTCTGTGTGTGTCTATTTTCAAATTATTATCTAAAAATACAGATAAATATTAAAACTGTGTATAGGCGCTCAGATATTTATTTCGCTTAACTTAATTAAAAGAGGGAAGGGTCGAACACCACGCGCCTCCCAAAAGCTAAACAAAGTATTAAGAATAATTAGAAACCAAGAAAAGAATGCTGAACTGCTATGTAATACCAATCCTCCTGGATAGCAGTAAATGCTGGACAGTTTCCTCATAAATGAAGAGGACACTTGAGGCAACAACATGTGATACGAAGTTGCGGCGAGCCATGATCACTCCTCTTCTAAAGAGACACAGGACATTAAAAGATGATGATCACAAAACGCATTTGTTTGTGTTTAAAAGGGTTCTTCCGATTTAATTATTTCAGTTCCGAGGAAAGTAAAAATAAATACAAAAAACAAGTGAACCGGCAGAAAAGAAGGATTTTAGCGTGCAACTTTTGAAAAACTCGATTGCCGCCTGATGAGTTGTGGCTATCGACTTAAAAGATGAAATCAACGTGCTAACGATTGGTCTATTACATTTCTACCCGCTATTTACATTATTCATAAAAATAACACTGCAAAAATTCAACAAAAGATTCAGTTATAAATGACTGTTGAGCGTTTACTGTGGTGGGATGATTATCACGCACATCTCGTAGGCTAAGTAACATAAAAATAAAATGAGTCAGTCACATTAGTATACCCTGTAACCTACTACTAATCTAAACTTAGTAAATAGTTTGATTGTAAGGATTGTATTTATAGAATGGATTCTGTAACTGTGTTACCGTGACAGCAAAGTGACCGTAGGCGAATGGTAAAAATAGACAATGACATTTGCATAAATTAAAATGGTCCCTGATCCTAGTCAGTCAGTTATGTGCCATGCGTGATACACGCTTAGGCGATCATGTATCTTTCGATACATGACTGACTAAGCAGATTTTTTTTCCCGCAATAGGTTGCCATTTCTTTCTGCAGTAAACCATTTGCTATCCAAGGCTATAGAATCCGTTCTATCTTTCTATTTACCCATAGCTGGGGGAGAAAACGAGGATTCATACCTTTACCAAGGGTATTAGCACGTAAGTGAATGTAATGGATCCGATTGGAATTTGAACTCGGCTCTCCGATTCCTCAATCCGAGACGCTATCCATTACTCGACCGTGCCTCCTCCTGATGCTAGAAATATGTTAATTTTGAGACGTCACAGGACACTGGGTAAATTACAGACAATAAAAAATAACGTTAAAAATTCAATACTTGCGCGTGTCTGCAGACCTCTATCTAATAAACACCCACACAAGGTGCTACAAGAGTTTGGGAAATTTGATGATAAATTTTAGTAGTTTCCTTAAATGTAATACAGAGTGCGATGGATAAACTGTCGTGTAAATTGCGCAAAATTGAAAATAACACTTACATCTCATTTTAACAGATATATTTTTTCAAAAATTACACAAAAATATCTTGAGATACAAAAGAGTAGATTTATTCAGTAAAATCGCCATTGGCTTTGACCACGGCCTCCAGACGACTTCAGAATCTCCTGCAACTCTTCTGGGCGGTTTCCTTGTTTAATTTGCTGAATGCTGCCATAATCTTTGCCTTCCGTTCATCTTTGGTGTTGCAAGTTGTGTTGGTCTCTCGCTCAACTGCGCCCCACACATAATCAAGGATGTAAGTGGTGATGTGGTCGCAGTTCTCCTGCTTGCGTGTCACCGTGCAAAGTTCTCTTGTCAGATATAGGGTCTTCCATCAAAGTTCTCTTGCCAGATATAGGGTCTTCCAGCAAAGTTCTCTGGCCAGATATAGGGTCTTGATCCTGGGAAGCACTGCCCCCTCAAGGCACTTGGTATAGGCCACCGTGTTGAGTTTGAGGCCTTCTAGGAAAATGAATGGAGGCATAATGTCGGCATCACTAGTGATCACTCCAAACAACCTCGTAATCACCATTAAACTCATCTAAATCTTTCCGAATCCTCCAAACCGAAACACTCAGAAATGTCCGTATTAGAGCTTCCGGCGTGAAAGCAGTACAGCATACCATTTCCAAATTTCTGGCGGAGAAATTTCGTCAAGATGCTCTTTACTGTGCAATCAACAAAATCAAAAACAAACAACGCGCATGCGCAAAATTAAACATATAATGTATCGACAATTTACCCATCGCATCCTGTATATATATATATATATATATATATATATATATATATATATATATATATATATATAAATAAAAATATAGTTTAAAGTTATGATATATTTATGGGTAAAATGGGCTCAATATAAGGACTATAGCGTGTGTAAATCTAAGAATGAACATTGTGGTTAACGCTGAGCGGCGATAGTCTGTTTCAGGCTTGAAAGCACTCTTCAGGCCACGAATATTGCGTTCAAGCATGAAACAGACTGTCTCCAATCAATTTTACCCTCTTATATGTCCACCCTTATATATATATATATATATATATATATATATATATATATATATATATATATATATATATATATATATAGAACTTCCTCCGTCACAGAAGAAGTACGTCAGAATCAGAGTATATATATATAATATATATATATATGATATATATATTATATAATATATATATTATATATTGTTGAGTCTTGACTCATTGTTGAATCTCGCCTATTGCATGGAATAATAATGCAACACAAAATGTACTTAGAACAAGAATGTATTATAACAAGAAAGTGTACACAATAAGTACATATAGTATTTCTGTATATTTCTGGGAAGACGTTCCTGGAGAATGTGTTGACTAGTCTCAGTCGATCAGAGTCTCTAGTTGGATCTCGTGATTCCTCCTCGTCTTCCGGTACCAAACACTATTTATATAGTTGGTAGTCACCTATGCAGATTAGGTGGATCCTACCACAACACCCCCCTCCCAAGCCTTGGAATCCTTTTGGATTTCAAACTGGCTTCTATATGGGATGATGATTATGGTTATTTCTTTGTAGATCCCCTTTGCATAGTTCATATGTATATCTGTTTTTTTTTTCAATATCTTTTTCGTTTTGGATTCACGTCCAATGGGTCCGTGAACTTTCGTTTCCTACCGGATCTTCTCGGTTCAGGAACACTCTGCGGAGGTTCTACTTGAAAAGTATCATACATTACATCAATGGGATCTTCCTCCTCATCCGGTATACTCTCTTCATGCTCTAGCACGTAGCATTTTTTGAGTTGGTTCTGGTACCTCTTATGAGTATTCTTCGGCCCTTTTATTATGTAAATCAGGTTACCGATTCTCTTATCCACTATGCCTCGCTCCCAGAACTCAATGTTGTTTCTATAGCACTTGAAAAAGACCTTCTCTCCGGGGGTGTATCTTTTTCTAGCTGTATACATAGTGTTCTTTATTCTATTTCTTCCTGGCAAAAGCTTGTCAAACACTGACTTAACTTTCCTAGCGAACATTAGTTCAGCTGGTGCCATGTTTGATGGTGTTCTCTGGTTAGGCGTGATTCTGTATACTTGTAGGAATTGCTGAAGCGCCTTTTCCGTTGGAACTCCTGAGGCTTTCTTCAGCGCGCGCTTTAACGTATCTACAAATCTTTCTGCGAGTCCATTGGATCTCGGATGATACGGCGGCGTCGTTATGTGGTTAATTTGATATAACTTACAAAATTCCTTAAAATCGTCAGAAGTGAATTGTGTACCATTGTCAGTAACAATACACTCTGGCACACCGAACCGTGCAAATAGTTCATGCAAAAAAGTTGTTGTGGTATTAGACGTAGGCTTTTTGCAGCGTAGTACTTCCGGCCATTTTGTAAAGCTATCTACCACTATTAAGTAGTAATAATCTTCTACTGGACCAGCGAAATCAATGTGTAATCTTTCCCACGGATGATCCGTCTTTGGCCATGGTTTGTGTACTATAGGTGGTGTCTTAGCTGCTAATGCACACCCTTTACATCGATGAACCATGTTTTCGATATCCACATCCATTCCTTTCCAATATACAAAGCTTCGCATTAAGCTTTTTGTTCTATTAATCCCCGGGTGACCCATATGAAAGTCCCGTAGGATTCTTTTCTGCAACTTTTTTGGTAGTACTACTCTCTCACCATATAATAAAATTCCGTCACAAATTGAATAGATCTCCTGAACTTTTTGGTCATTTGCTACCATTTTACTTTTTATTCCTAAAATGAAATCATCGCTTTCAGATTCTTTTTTGATTTCCTTTGATGTAACCGGTAGCTCTCTTACAATGTTGTTTACCATGCTTTTCACCTCATAATCTGCTCTGATATTTGCAATAATTGACTCTTCGAATCCTTCATCTTTATTCGGTACGAGTCTTGATAAGGTATCCGCATGAATTATACTTTTGGATGATAGGTACTTTATGTGGAAATCATAATTGAGAAGAATGGTTCCCCATCTTAACAGTCGATTTGCCGTGTAAACGGGTAACCCTTTCTTTGACCCAAAAATAGTGATCAGAGGTTTATGGTCCGTTTCTAACCTGAAATGTCTGCCGTAGATGTATCTATGAAATTTTGTTATGGCAAAAATGATACTCAGCGCCTCCTTTTCTATCTGTGAATAACTTCGCTCTCCTGGGAGTAATGCCCTCGAAGCATGCGCAATCGGTTTTCTAGAACCATCTGGCATTATGTGTTGAATACATGCTCCTACCCCGTATGAACTAGCATCACTTGCCACTACAATATCCAGTTTAGGATTGTAATGGGTTAAAAAGAGGTCGGACGTAAGCATTTTCTTAATTTCATCAAAGGATTTTTGACATTCTACCGTCCATTCCCATGCCTTGTCTTTTTTCAGTAGTTCATTCAACCGAGCTCTTAGATTGTACATTCCTTTAATGAACGCTTGATAATAGTTCGCGAGCCCCAGAAAACTCTGTAGTGTCGCCACGTTAGTGGGCGTCGGCATGTTTCTAATCGCAATGGACCTTTCCGGATCTGGAAATCTGCCATTTTTGTTGATTATGTGACCTAAATATTTAATTTCCTCCAAACCAAATTCACACTTTGATTCTTTGACTTTAAATCCAAAATCCTGAATCTTTTTAAATACTTGATTGAGGTGCTCTCGATGTTCGTCGACATTTGCACTCCTTACTATAATATCATCTAAGTAGGCACACGCAAAGTCTAAGTCATTGAACATGACGTCCATGGCTTGTTGAAAAATGGCTGGTGCCACTTTAATACCAAAAGGAAGCCTGTTGTACTTGAATAAACCCCTATGCGTGTTTATCCCTAGTAACTTCGAACATTCTTCTTCGACGGGAATTTGGAGATAGGCATCTGATAAGTCGATTTTTGAAAAAATCACTCCGCCATTTAGCTTGTTAAAAATCTCCTCAGGACTCGGTAACGGGTAATGGTAGTCCTTAATTACAGAGTTCAACCCTGTCGAAAAATCAACGCAGACTCTGATTTGGTTTGATTTCTTTTTTATGCACACAATCGGCGCAGCCCATGAATTAGATTCTACT
>OZ038484.1:22408987-22498987 GCA_964036315.1 Acanthosepion esculentum
GATTAAAATAAAAACTTCAAGAAAGATTTTATTTATTTTATAAAAAATCATTCTAACCTTAGGTATTGCTTTTTTTCTTGCAGGTACATAAATTTAAATCTTCAAATTTTAAGAATTTTAATTTGCTAATTCTGAGAATGCAGCAGATAATGTGTTCATTTAGCTTTTGTGATAAATTTTTTAAATTGTTTTTTTATACACATTATCAGTAGAATGAGATTTCCACGCAACGTTGAACAATAACGAATACTCATTACTTAAACTGACACTTCTTGGGTTTTTGCTCGAGTGCATCATATTTTTTTTCGGAACAGAAGATCAATGAGAGACAAATCGATGGTGCAAATAACATTTACGCATACTTACGTGAGAAAGTGACGCACATTCAATAATACTAGACTCAAATATGAACTTATAAAGAAAAAAAGAGAAGAAATAAAATGAAATATTGCATTTAAATTTTTGCAGATTAAAGTTGGCTGGAAAGCATGGAGCCCGAAGGAAATTCCACAAGCGAGAAGTGCAAGAAAAGAAACTATTAGCATAGAACTTACGGTTACATCTCGCCAGCTCAACGGTAAATTGATGAGATCTCGACGCCAGTCTAGTACTGCGCTTAAATTTATAAAATCTAGGTACCATAGCTAAGAGCTCATGCGAACAATTACCATTGAATGTATTTATAGAAAAGACACAGAGAAGTCGAGCCGCCAGACCAGGATCGATTATATTGCTGATTCTTCTTTCGAGCTCAAGGTAAACAGCCGGGGCACCGGACCATATGTGGCAACAATATTCTAAGCATGGACAAATGGTAGTCATAGATATGTAAGATAGATTTTGGGGAGATAATTTGACTCGCATACGAGAGAGCGAGGGGGGAGATAGATAGATAGATAGATAGATAGATAGATAGAGAGAGAGAGAGAGAGAGAGAGAGAGAGAGAGAGAATGTGTGTGTCTGTATTTGTGTGTGTCCTGGAGAATGCAGATATGTGTGTATTTAAATGTAACAGTCGCCTTGCTTAAAATGGGTGAAGGAAGTATGTATACATTACGTATATTATGACTTCTAGGTTGCCAGTGGTGGAAGGACGTATGTATGAGTCAATGCGTGACTGTGTGGGTTGTGCATGGTTCATATTTCAACTCTGGTTATATTACGATGACCACATCATTGGAGAATTGATGAAATTAATTATTGAATTTTCATCTCTTCACATCGTGGACCAATCAGAAGACATGCAGCAGTTTCGAAACTCATTTCTAGATATGTAATCTACTGCATGTCTTCTGACTGATCCATTGTCAATGAGCTTATATCCTGGTTGTGAACAGATCTTGATTCTGATTCACTCGATAGACTATCATGTTAGTATCCTGGTCGGGGCGGTTTCTGATTGGTTGGTCGAAATATGACTTCACGCGTTACTAATCCTGAATATACATACATGTTTTAATCTCCTTGTTATTTTTTTTTATTACTACAAATTAAGTACCTGAAAACAAAACTACTATATATATATATATATATATATATATATATATAGCATACCATAAAACTATATTTTTATCATTCATATTAATATATATATATGAATGATAAAAATATAGTTTTAAGGTATGCTATATATATATATATATATATATATATATATATATATATATATATATATATATATATATATATGAATGATAAAAATATAGTTTTAAGGTATGCTATATTTATGGTTAAAAGTGATCAATATCAGGGATAGAGCGACCGAGTGTATATATAAAAGTACCATAACATTCTCTTCTCTCTCTCTCTCTCTCTATATATATATATATACAAAAAACATTTTGTGTAGCTATGTAAAATATTATAATATATATATATATATATATAATGTTATGGTTCCTTACCTATAACTACAGAATGAACTCTTCCTAACACTATGTATACTACGCCTCTCAAGAGAGAGGGACAAATCGAGTCGAGCCGATAGTAGTTCACTCCAAACCAGACTGACAGTCATACTAACACCTTCCACATCTTGTATTATTATTCCGTGTAATATATCTTCGTTATTTCTACTCTTGTGTTCGTGTTGTTCTTCCTTGGTCCTAACCTGGACCATAACAATATATATATATATATATATATATATATATATATATATATATAAGGAAAAAGATATATACATTTTTATATATCAAGAACAGTTTTGGAGGAAAGATGTATGACAAAGAAGTTTTCGTGAGATGCGTTTCGACCCTTAGGACTTCATCAGACTAGGTTTGTTTACGCTGATGCGACTACATGTGCGCACGAACTAGGGAAGATGGGAATTAAAAATTTAGATAAAAAAAAATTATATTTGTTTTGGGTCTATAACCTAGCCATTTAGATTCTTTTTCTTTTTGTTTTCATCAACTTTTTATTAAATATCCCAAATTGGGATAACAGAAAATCTGCCAAGAATGGTGAACCCTTGCAAGAACCTGGACGCAAATTTACTGTGGCTGAATTAGTGATTAAAGCACTTTCTAGAAATTTTCGTCTTAGGGAATTATTTTCTTATTTTATTAGAGTAGCATTTTTATGTCAAAATTTTGATGAGCAACTAATGCGTTTAACGTGATGTTTTTTAAAATGTCTCTTTTGTGTCCATATAACCTTTTATTTAAATTTCTAGAGGTTTCTCCTATATATTTCTTCTGGCAATCTGGTGATAGAGTAAATTCCTCCTTAAAGTTTTGGCTTGTTTTGTTTTGTATTGATTAAGTCTTATTGTTTTAGATGTAGTTCTGACAAATTTTATGTTGTGTTTAGATAAATTATTTTTTATTGTAGTTGTGATAGAGTTAGTGGGTAGAACAGGACATTTTTTTTTATTCGTTGAGTTTGTAAGGAGGGGGGCACTCTGCTATTTTGGAATATTTTATGAGCCTTTTGTTTCGCATTGAATATGAAATTGTTAGGGTATTGGAGGATCTTGAAAGTATTTTCAGGACATTTCTCCTCTTCATGTAAATGAATACGGAAAAAGTATTTACAACAAATGTTTTCATACAAACAGATAAATAAAAAGTAAAAATATAATAAAACTTTCCCACATACCCGGAGCGCTTTATCTTCTGTCATTCTAACAGAGGTGCAGGGTGGGTGGGTTTCAACTGAAATGTGGGGTACTAAAAAATGCACCAATGGCCAAACATACCCCAGCTAAGTTAAATTAAGTAAATAAGTGATCAGGGTATCTAATTGGGATCAACACTCTATTTAGGATCATAGTCGTAACAAGTAAAATTAAATGTTCACTTATCTGTCTCTACTCAGAGTTTTGCGGAAATTTCATCCACTCGTCGATAGTAAAATTGATAGGGGGATTGATAGTAAAATTGAATTTATTTACTAGGATTACATTAAAAGGTTTTACGCCAAAAATATACATATTGTGTTCAATGTATGTGAATAACAATCTATGGACTGGCGAAAGAAGCATTCCAAAAGTTAAACAAGATGCTGAGAAATAAAAAAAAAATCCATTAGAACCCACATGCATGGCCTGGGTGTCTACGTCAAGGACCATCTCCCTCTGGCTAGAGAGACCTCTCTCGAATCGCCGGATCATTCCTACTTGTGTCTCCGTCTATCTCTTCTCAATGCTGTAAGCTATCTTTTCTTCCTCTACCGCTCTCCATCCTCTCAGGACTGCGGGATACTCGATGTCATTTCTGTCAGTATAGATAAGGCCCTCTCTGTCCATCCGTCCGCTCACATATTTGTGTTTGGTGATTTTAACGCCCATCACAACCAGTGGCTACAGAACACTACCACTGACCTCGCTGGCGTACATACTCTCAACTTTTCAATCTCTCAATCCCTCACCAAGATAATCGATTTCCCCACGCGTTTTTCCTACAATCGTGACTGTAAGCCCTCACTCCTCGACCTGTGTTTTACCCCTGAGTCGTGTAGTTCCACGCAGCTCTGTCCTATCGGTAACTCCGATCATGCTGTCGTGTCTGTTAGTATCTCCTTCAGCCCCACCCCCTGCAAAGAACCTCCTACCACCAGAACCACTTTCGGCTACCAACGGGCTGACTGGGACTTGTTTCGGGACTTCCTCCGCGATGTCCCCTGGGATGCTGTATTTAAGCTCCCCACTCATGAGTGTGCTTCTGAGTTCTCTTCCTGGATCAAAGCCGGTATTGAAGCTTTCATCCCCTCCAGGAAATTCAAGGTCAAACCGCGCTCCTCCCCCTGGTTCACAGCTGCTTGCTCAGCCGCCATTGCCCATAGGAACCACTTCTTCCACCGTTTTCGTAGTGACATGTCCGACTCCAACAGACGTCTATTTACCTCTGCACGCAATGAGTGTAAGCGTACCCTCGACAATGCCAAGGCACTATTTGCAGCTCGGATGAAGGAACGTATTGCATCCCGCAAATTTGGCTCCAAGGACTATTGGCGCCTCTGCAAGAGCGTTCTGAATAGTAACAAACCCTCCATTCCTCCACTGTTCAATCAGTTTGAGGTCCTGACCACCTCTGCCGACAAGGCCGAATGCTTCGCTCGAAAGTTTTCTTCCAATTCTATGCTTGACTCCTCTGGGGTACCCTTGCCCGACTTCCCTCCCAGAACTGAGGCCATACTGGACGGCTTGCACATAACCCCGTCGTCGGTACTGGGCATTATTTCTAACTTAGATCTCCACAAGGCTACCGGCGGCGACGGAATACCAGCCATTGTCCTGAAGAAATGCGCACCTGAACTGGCACCTGCCCTCTCTAAATTGTACAACCGCTGCCCCAAGGACTCCTGTTTTCCTGACTGCTGGAAGTCCTCTACCATTGTTCCTGTCTTTAAGAACTCTGACGACCCCTCCAACCCTTCTAATTACCGTCCTATCAGTCTCTTTCCCCTCTTCGGCAAAGTCTTCGAGGCCATTATCAACACCGAAGTGATTACTCACCTGATATCCCACGATCTGCTCTCAGACAAGCAGTATGGTTTCCGCTTTGCCCGGTCTACTGCCGATGTGCTTACGGCCATCACTGAATTTGTCTACCAAGCTATCCATAGTAACGGCGAAGCCCGTGCCGTGGCCCTTAACATCTCCAAAGCATTCGATAGGGTTTGGCATGCCGGCCTCCTTCGCAAGCTCCGGGGTTATGGTATCACAGGTCGATTGTTTGACCTGATACAATCATTCCTGTCAAACCGTGAATTGAAGGTCGTTCTCAGTGGATTCATCTCCAGCTCCTATCCCACTAACGCAGGTGTTCCTCAAGGCTCCATCCTAGGCCCTACTCTGTTCCTCATATTTATAAACGACCTTCCTGACGCCATAGACTCCCAAGTCGGTATCTACGCTGACGACACTGCTATTTACTCCTGCCTAAAGCACAAATCTACTGAGGCGGACAAAATTAACCTGGCAGCTCAAATTGAAAAGGACCTCCAATCGGTTGTGGACTGGGGAGAGAAATGGATGGTCAACTTTAACGCCTCTAAAACAAAACTGCTCTCCGTTAACCACCACAAGGACCCATCCCTGCATCCCATCAGAATGTCTGAGGACCAACTTCTCGAGAGCTCCTCTCTGCGGCTGCTCGGTCTCACGCTGTCCGCTGATCTGAGATGGAACAAATACATCGAGTCAATTGCATCATCCACCGCAAGAAAAGTTGGTTCCTTGTGCCGAGCCAGGAAATTCTTCTCCCCGGAATCTCCAAGTCTATAAGTCTACCATTCGACCTTGCATGGAGTATTGCTGCCATTTATGGTCTGGGGCCCCTGCGTGTTGCCTCAGGGTTCTTGATAAGATCCAGAGACGGATATGCAATGTGATTGGCCCTGATCTGTCATCTCGTCTGCAGTCGCTCTCTCACAGACGCGATGTTGCATCGCTCTGCCTTTTCTACAAGTACTTCCACGGTAATTGCTCCGAGGAGTTGCTTTCGCTTGTCCCTAAGCCTCGTGAATTTAAGCGTCCTACGAGGCTGGCATCCCGTTCCCACCCCATCACCGTTGAAACTGTTAGATGTAGACGTCTTTTCTACTCCAATAGCTTCATGTCTCGCACATCTCGACTATGGAACTCCCTTCCCTATTACTGTTTCCCTGACAAATACAATCTCCAACGGTTTAAGTGTAGCGTCAATCGTCATCTCCAATTGCCTTGATCTATCCACTTCCTGACATCTTTCATTCCTAACTGCTCTCGCTCTATATCTCCCGTAACCCCCCTGCCTTGATCGACTCTCCGTCCTTCTCTTTCTCCACATCCCTTCCTTTACCACTCCTATCTGCTCTTCCTCCAACCCTTCTGTAACCCCATGCGTGATAGTGGCCACCGGCCTTGCTTGGGGTGATACGCTTAAAAAAAAAAAAAAAAAAAAAATTAGAAACAAAGAAAAGAGTGCTGGAGTGTTATGTGTTATCCATCAATTTATTTGGTAGTAAACATTGGTCATCCTCCCCATGGATGAGGAAGAAAAAAACTAGAAGCACGAGAAATATGGTTCTACAGAAAGATGCTGAGAATTCCATGAACGGAGCGAGTAAGCAACAAGGATGTCTTAAAGAAAATGGCAACAAATCGAACTCTTCTACTCAGAATCAGGAAAAGACAACCGGAATTCCTTGGACACATAATGAGGAAGAAGTGAGTTCGATCCCCAAAACAAAAAGCAAAAAACAAAAGGAGAAAAAAAACAAAAAACAAAAAAAAACGCAGCTGTGCTGAGTAATTTGATTAGATTAGTATACTTCAATTGGATGAATTACGGTTTTGAAGTTTGCATTTATAAAGAACAAATCCTTTTCAAACCAAAGTATATTTCGAGGATGGGCTCAAAACCCACTTTCTAAAATCTGACCAATGGCCAAACATTAGAATTTAAAAAAAAATGAAAAATCGCTTCTTGGTTAGGCCAAGAATCTTTCAGCACATTCTTGTAGGATTTCTTTCGTCTGACACAAGGCCACATGTGTTAGCCGCTCATTATAACCCAATGTGTCGTAATGATCTATTTACAATTAGGCAAACGTAACAGTATCGAGCAGGCTTATCGCTGAAATAGCTGTGTATTGTCAATAGTATGTTGCCAGAGGTCGGTTTTCGTGTCCACATATATACCATGTTTTTTTAAGCTGATTTTAATTGAAAAGGAATGCCAGTTTAATGTTTGTCATTAAACTCATGTTAAATGCTCTATAATGTCTGTGTTGTTCGTTGCCTTTGCTGCGTATCAAGTACAAAAATATTTACCTTAAAAAAAAAGTCCGCTCTATTTTCTTTTGTTCTCACTGAAAAATTCAAATAACATGCAAATCTGTATATGCCATGTTTCTGCCAATAACCAATTGGAACTTTTGATTTTGACTGACAACCAATCGAATTCATTTTTACCGCCTTTTATACGAACATTATCTTATGTAATCGCGATGGCCATTAAAGCAACAGAGAATCTGATTGTTTTCTATAAAGGGACATTGATAACCTCGTTTGCTTACACTTATCATCATTCACTTTATCCCAACTCATATCGCGGCTTCTTAGATTTAATGTTATTTTTATCTATTTTTCATAATGCCAGGAATTAAACCTGTCAATGAAAGTTTGCTTTCTAAACTAATGTTCACTTAATTACGATTTTCTTTCTGAGAGAAAGAAATGTCATTTGTTTATAACTCTTTACCATAATTTTGCTACACGAGTTTCTGGTCTCGCGAACTTCATCAGGCAAAGAGTGGATATTTCCACATATTATTAAAAGAAATTAATTTTTCTTATGTTTTTCATCCAGTTCAATAATGTAAAAGAAAAAAGGGAAATAAAAGGCATTCTCTACTTCCCCTTCCAACTTGATACTGAGCTCGGCGTCAAAGATCATATATATATATAAAGGGAAGAGGTTATAGTAGTTCCAATGAGAGAAAAGTGTATATATATTAAAAAGAAGTGAGAAACCGCAAACGTTTTTGGTTGTAATGCGGCTTTTTCTTCTTTTTTTAAAAAATCTTATGCTTTATTTTCCATAATTTTGCCATACGTATTCAAGGAAGACAATTGGGTCACTAACACACAAAAAAGAGAATGTCTAATACCGAGAATGTTTAACATCGAAAAACATAAGAAAAATTCATTTCTTTTAATAATATGTGGAAATATCCACTCTTTGCCTGATGAAGATCGCGAGACCAGAAACTCGTGTAGCAAAATTATGGTAAATAAAGCATAATATCTTTAAAAAAATCCACATTATAACCAAAAACGTTTGCAGTTTGTCTCTTCTTATATATAAGTGGACATTGAAGTCAACAATCAGAGTTGACAGACTGTTTCATGCTAAACGCAACCATTAGGCCACATGCGTTGTTTTTCTCAACTATTTATATATACGGGTCAGTGGTACATTGTTAGTAGCCTATTGCATTGTGGGTAGTCTAATGTAACGGTTATTTTGGTGGGAGTGGTTTGTTAATTTGTGTATTATTTACTATATTTTTTTTTTTATTTATTAGGATTAATTTATTTTACTTGTTTTTGCTTATATATATATATCTGGAAATAAACAATGCAGTTATTAATAAGAAGAGTTTAAATTACTGCATGCAAGATTTTACAGCTCTAGCATCACTACTTCATAGTCAACCTATGAACTTTTCAGACGGCCTACCTACATGACTCGTATTTTCTAAGCTTAGCGTTTTACAAGCTGTCAATACTGGGACACCCAGTAAGGTTAAAAATAAATACACAGTCGAATGATATGAGAGACTGGCTTTGTTAAGTTACCCAGCATGATTGTCGTGTTAATTATCCGCTAGGTTAGCGTATTCGATTTTAAGTACCTCACTACGGTTGTAAGATATTGTATATATAGCATTTACTGCTATAACTTTTTATTTATTAAACATTATCTTTTTGTGATTATTAAATCGGAGACGAAATTCAGAGACATGACAGTTACTCTTATTTAGTGCAATTTTTGTAACAAAGGTAACTATGTTAGAACTTCCACAAGTAATGTCAGGAGTATATTTTAACTTCTGTAGCTGGAGGACTGTAAGTTGTATCGTGACAAAATACACATTTGTTATAGTTTATTGCATGTATAATTACCTCGCAGAGCATTCGGTCGTTTCAGTTTGGAATATGTGAGTCGTAATAGTAACTTGAGTGGTTGTCGTCTTGCATTAAGTTCGCTTAATGTTATTAATTAGGATTAAGATTTAAAGAGTCTTTTTTATGTAATCAGACTATTTATATTAGGATTAAAATCAAATACCGTGGGTATTCGTGGGCTATGTTTTTTTTTGTAGACTAAGTGTGTGAGAATTTTATCGATTTTTTGTTTATTTTAGTGAGTTTTGTTTAATTAATAAGCCTATATGTATATTGCAGTCAATATTAAAACTTAAATTGAAGCTATAGATCAATTCATAATTCAGGGGTTATTGGCCCTCGTTGGATGGCGTTCCTTCGGAGGATTGGCGCGATTGCGTCTCGATTAAGGAACGAGCCTCGCGAAACGGAGTGGATCTTGCAGCGTGTCTCACTGGCGACGGTTCGAGGTAATGCTTTCTCCATCATAGCGGCTGGCAGAGGATAGAAAAGATTGTTTATAGTTACGTTGTTCTGGAATTGTCCTCATTGGTCGACTGAACTTGCTTTGTTTCAATGACTTTTGTTTTGTTATTATTAGTTACTTTGTTCAATAAATACATTACCGATAAAACAAAATAAATTCATAAATGTTTTTTATAGTCTACAGTTGGTTATTATAAAGTGGGTGTTGGAAGTCAGAATTCGTAATTGACCTCTGGGGGTCAGTATGTTAACCGTTTCGATTATTTACAAACATATATTTTATAACTTACAGCCAGAAGATCCTTTGTAATGAAAATTGATTAAGCAATAAGTCGCTATGCAAGTTTCTTTATCTTCTTTGTGTTCTTAGTCAGCAAATGTTCTTCAAGGCAAATATTATTGAAAACGGAAGGCATTTTAAGCCGATGGTCGTCTTTTCCAAATTAAAACAATCCTTCTCGAACTTGGAGGAAATTCCTCCAAGAATTGTCCACAGTTCATTTCGGAAGAAAAAGTAAAAGCAAATTCAGTGATGTCTGATCCCAAAGGTTTCGCGTAGGAGACTGTGTAGTGTATCACTATAATCATTATTATTTAATTACTCAGTAAATTAAATAGTCATTATTATTTAATGGCTTTACTCATTGAAGGCAAGATCTAACAGATCAGGTCAACAAAGTCTTTTATTTCACTCCATACTGTTTTATAAAAAAAAAAATCAAAGTTTTATTTTGTAGTTAAGTATTAAAAATTATCTAATTTGGTCCACAAGTGAAAATTACCTGCAAAGAAAAGAAAAAAATAAGCGAAATTACGAACAAATAAAGAAATTATTTACAATTTTATTAGCCTTTTCCAGCAATCGTTTTTTTTAAGCTTTAAGATATTTTTACAGTTAAAACATTGCTTCTCTCTTACAAGATCATTTGGCATTCATATTTTTTATTAACGTTCATGAAATTAAGCGTGTATGAAATCTTGTCTTATACGGATTTTATATCACATTCGCTTTCCATAAAACAGGAATTTTTTTAACCTTGTTTTTGTTATACATTTTCATAATGAAAAGAAGAAACAGTTAACGCGCGCGCACTTACACACACACACACACACACACACACATATATATATAAACACTCATAAATACAATGAGTTATCAGCGAAGTACGAACTTGATCAAAAACGTCATCTGAAGCCGCGTGGCCTGAGAAACAGAGATTTTAATATTTATTTGCCGCCGCTTTGAAAGATCAAATATTTCTCAAATATATTTCAAGCGGAGCCCCCAACATACGTGTGTTGGGGTGTGGCAAGAATTTACACAGACTACTGCAGTTACTACTGCACGCATCAGGGTTTGCCCACTAAATATAACCCCTTTTAGTGCAATAGGAAGATACAGCCCCAGAGTTTTAATCCCCAGGGACTAGAAATTTATGTTTTGTCTCTATTTAAACTATTTACGTCGTTCGGACTGTTATCCTCATCGCCATATTCACGACATTGTACGCTCGGACCTTCTTCAGTGGCCAGGTATTGAACTCACAACTCTTTGGGTCAAGTAACTTTTTGGATTGCTCAACCAACGCTTTTATCCACTGGGCCATGTGTCCTTGAGAACAAAAACTTGAAGAGTTGAGTTAACTAATATTGCGATACCCAAAAACAAGGCACATCACGTGGAATTAGAACAATCTAGCCCCGAGGACAAAATAAAGGGTACGGTTCGAAACTTCAACGTATATCACCTGAAGAAGGTCGGAGCGTACAACGGCCGAAATATATGACAATAAAGATGAGGACAAATTCAGAACGATGTAAATAGTGTAAATAGTTATAATACCTCATCTCAGAAATATAGACAGATGCCTTATTTCGTTTAAAAACGAGGCAAAGCTCAAAATCCAGGGAACGTGTATTTGATTTCTAACAAGGGAAAATATGGCAGGGTCACTTTAATGTGGGATTCTACATACATGTGTGTGAATAATGGTTAAAACTATCCAGTTGAGCTAAATTTTGCTGCTGACTTTGGGACTTACCCATTGAAATTATTCAGTTAGTGTAATGAGGAGACACTGCTTGAGAGACGAATCTTCAGAGACTAGATATGCTTCAATTTTTACCCTACCCCAAGGACAAATACGACCCAGCGTTAGTTAAGTTTGATCCACGAACAACCCCCACCTACCCCCACATATATATGCGAGGCGAAAACGTACAACCTCGCAGCTCCTGTATCACAGGCGTCTGAGTGACCTACGACATTCTCTTTTAGTGCAACGGGGAAGTAATGTCACGGAGTTGGAATCTCCAAGGACCAAGCGTGAATTTTGTGTCTTGCCTCGTTTTTCAGGGGAGACAACTTTGATCAGTGAGAAAAGCCTGGCAGGCAGTGATATTTTAATTATATGGAAGTTACATTTTGATCATGTATACTTTTTATCAAATTATTGTATGAATAAATCAGATAAATGTGTGGAACGAAAAAAAAAGATCCGCTTTTCAAAGCATTCTTTTAAGAAACGCAGCAATTCTTCATTACGTTAATTCCCGAGAAGAATACATACTTGTACTTGATAAATGTTAATGATTAAAAGAAAACTTGAAAAGTACTGTAAAAGCAAAGAATTTAACCGTAACCCTTTGAGCCCTGATCACTGTTTTACCGGTGGTAGAGAAAAATGACTAATGCCCAGCCACTAGTTGAACAGTGGTAGAAAAAATAACTTAATGCCCAGCTACCAGTTGAATAGTGGTTAAACACTTCTAAATTTTTTTTTATATATCTATCGCGAAACATTGCATACCAATTATTTGCGAATTTTGACTTAGGAGCGCAGGCAGAAGGGTTAAAATTTTGACTTAGGAGCGCAGGCAGAAGGGTTAAAATTTTGACTTAGGAGCGCAGGCAGAAGGGTTAAAATTTTGACTTAGGAGCGCAGGCAGAAGGGTTAAAATTTTGACTTAGGAGCGCAGGCAGAAGGGTTAAAATTTTGACTTAGGAGCGCAGGCAGAAGGGTTAAAATTTTGACTTAGGAGCGCAGGCAGAAGGGTTAAAATTTTGACTTAGGAGCGCAGGCAGAAGGGTTAAAATTTTGACTTAGGAGCGCAGGCAGAAGGGTTAAAATTTTGACTTAGGAGCGCAGGCAGAAGGGTTAAAATTTTGACTTAGGAGCGCAGGCAGAAGGGTTAAAATTTTGACTTAGGAGCGCAGGCAGAAGGGTTAAAATTTTGACTTAGGAGCGCAGGCAGAAGGGTTAAAATTTTGACTTAGGAGCGCAGGCAGAAGGGTTAAAATTTTGACTTAGGAGCGCAGGCAGAAGGGTTAAAATTTTGACTTAGGAGCGCAGGCAGAAGGGTTAAAATTGTTCAGAAACGCAAGGCTGAAAGAGTTAAAAGAAATATATTGGTTTTGATTCTTGCCTATTTATCATTATACTATCGGTTGATATGTCCAGACTTCAGATTAAATTGAAGACATTTGGAAATTATATCGATTTGGATGAGGTTCTAAGCGGCGGCATCCCACACTACCAAAAATTGCTTTAGTTTTTATAGCGTTATTCAATGAGATTTTTCTAAAACATTATTGATTTTTATAAAGACATCATTTTAACAGAATTCATAGGAAGAATTATCGCCTGTTATAGTATCCAGTGACGATGTTACGGATTAAATAACAGGCTAGACGTGACTCTCTAGCATAGCTAGCAACCAATTCAAGAGAAGGAAAACACTGAATTTCACATCATGGAAAAGGCAACGAGAAACCACTCCACTATCTTTCCCAGGAAGGCATGGCGATGCTCAGATAACAAAGCTAAAGGAATATATTAACAGTTATGATCACCTACGTCCTTGAGGAACACATGACATTAAAACAAAATATTCTATGAAATGAAAAACATAGCGGCATTGAAAAATTCTGAAAAGGATTACCATGAAAATTGATCTCAATTTTGTGTAATATTAACTTATATTCGATTTATCAGACACAAGTTAGTTAGTAAGATGAATTTTCCATACATCATCTAATGACCGGAGGTTATTGGTCCAAATGTTGAGAAAACAATAATGAAATAAAAGTTTATCAAATAAGGAATGTTAAGAAAAAGGACTTTTCAGTTATTCATGAACAAAACAAGAGCTCAATTTTCAGCTCCGAGGACAGAAAAATCATTATTTACCAGTTGAAGCAATTTGAGAATTAGTTTTAAATTTGAACCAAATTTTTTTTCTTTTTTCTCCCACTTAAGTTTTAATATCCATAGGCTCTGCTTTCAGTCATTTGAGCTGTTAACAAAATACATTTAACCAATACGCGGCAAAGAAGAAACAAATTTACCGAAAACAGACAACTTTCTGTAAATTAGAATTCCAATATTGGGTAAAGGACTTTTTAGTTGTGCTAATATGTAATTCTTGTTGAACTCATAAAACTGTTTTCAAGTTCATAATAATGTGATTAGATGACATGAAATTTTAATGGTGACTCTGCTCAGTAGATGCATAATCAAGTGTTGGAATTAATTTATTCATCACAGGTTGGTAGTTTCTTAATTTGCGACCATATATGTCTCATCAGTCCCATATTAGCTTTAGTGCCAGATATTTTTAAATCCAGGACAAAGTCACAAGTTTGCGGCGGAGAGTCAGCTTGACAGGTAAAACCGGGCATGTCTAAATGTGAAGCACCAATGGCTTGAGCCAACAGACCAGTGATGAAGGCATCTTCCACGTGGATGTAAAGGTGACGTTCGGATGCCTTGTACAACTTGCGAGCCAAGGAACCGGGTATTACGTAAGTGTTACCTGTAATAAGTAAATACAATAAAGAATTTAGTCATTTTCAAAAGTTATTGCATGTAAACAAGCGAATGAATTAACAGTTTGATATATTTATTTAATAAATGCTACTCGTGATATCACGAGTATTTACGGGCTGTTACTCGTGACATCACGAGTAACGGCGAGCATATAATATCATTATAATAATAATGTATCAATATGATATTGTAATTTAAATAATTAATGGATTTTAATACGACATCATTTCCTATTTTAAATGTTATTTTAGTGGGTACATTCCGTAGACATCAATTTTTTCCAAACAGTAAATGTAATGTATATCGGCCTAAATCACCATAAACTGGTCAACGAAAAAAAAAATTGAAATGGTGTCGAGTCACCAAATATCTTTTTAAGCTAATTTGAGGGCGCTGAATCTGAAAATGGCCTCATTTTTTGGGGGTTAGCTACCGTTTTTGCTGTACAGAAATGCCTCATTTTTGGGAAAAAAAGCATTTTTAAAATTTATTTTCTGTATATATGATATTGAACGATGGCAATGTTTCTCAAAATAAAATTGTAGACACCTCTCTATTGGTATTTCAACCAATAAATATTGGTCTTCTTATTGAGATATACTATTTTTGCAATAAAAATCAGACCCTAAGTTTTAAAAATAACACGATTGGATATACTAAGACCATCAAGTACAGAAATGCCTCTTTTTTTTGGGGAAAAAAAAAGCATTTTTTTAAATTTATTTTCTGTATATATGATACTGAATGATGCCCCTCCCCACCAAAAAAAAACAAAACAAAAACAGAATGTCTACTCAGACATCTGTACTGATAGCAATAACGTTTCTAGTAATAAAAAATATTGTATATTATATATATGAGAATTAACGGGTTTAATTTTAATCCGACATTTTTATTAATTCAAAAGTTATTTTTCAGTGGTTACCTTGTTTTAAACAGACACCCAATTTTTCAATTCTTTTTTTTTTACTTTTTAAAATCTATTTTAAACAGTGTTGCGTACTGGAGAAAATATTTTTCCTATAAAGTTCGAACTCTGCCGAAGGTCACAATTTCTTTGTTTTCTCAACTGATAGACGTAATACACACCGTTTCAAAAATGGATCGTCCATTTCAAATACCGGTATCCACTAAAGTACTTTTGAAATAAAATAGATAGATATTAAACGATTTATATTAGACATAATATCAACTGAAAGTATGGCGTCACTATTGCTTCGCACCAAAACGATAACCACTCTCCTTATTCGTAAACCTACTGTAGAGTAAATTGTTTAATATCTAGATTAACTTTGACCAAAGTAAAGAGCCTGTTGTGCAAGCTAATGACCTAAACTATCGATTTCTAAAATTTTCGGGTGAGTGTCGTACTGTATATTTGATACATTTTCACGGGCCAAATAAAAAAAAATAGTTTTAAAAATAAATCAGTAATATGTAAATACGTTTAATTTTCTTTTTTGTAACCTGCTTGGTAGGATTGAGAACAAAAGAATAATGGGACTTATGTAGAACCTTGTGGTTGGAATGACCTGTGGGTTATTCTTCCGCTGTCGTAGGTCGTTGTAAGCACGGTGAAGTCGACCCTCACTGGGCATTTAATTATAGTGATATCGGGGTCCGAAATAGACTAAATAAATTTCTTAGTGTCGCAGTTCGTTGCCAATATGCTTGATTTTCATTGTGCCAAATTGAGGCAAAGTTTGCAGATCACAATTAATTTTAATTCCTGAAAGTGTTTAATTCCTGGTCAATTAAGTAGAGGAAGCAACAGCATCGAATGATCATTAATTTTGTATACTCACACGATGCAAAACAAGGCGGAAGGTTTTTTTTCATGTGGATAATTACAAATAAAAATTCATTAAGCAAATAAATTAAGTAAATAATAAAAGCTCGGTCCTTGGTCTTTACCGCAAAGATCAGGATATTGTAGAGGACCGTGTGGAGTTGAGTTGTTGAATTAGGAACACGTGCTGTTTATTTCCTGCTAGAATGTCCAACTAGAAGAACAATGCCGGACTCAAGTTGAGTCCATCCGAAGATGTAAAGAAAACAAACAAGACCGATATATATATATATATATATATATATATATATATATATATATATATATATATATATATGATAGAAATTGTTAGGAGGATTTGATAATTATAATTAAGTAATTCATTGAGTCTGAAAGAAACCTCAACAGAATGCAGAAAGCAGTGGACGACCGTTTCGTTTCGTCATCATGAGTCCCAAATATAGGACGAAACGGCCGTCCAGTGCTTTCTGCATTCTGTTGAGGTTTCTTTCAGACTCAATGAATTACTTATATATATATATATATATATATATATATATATATATATATAATGTCAACAAATATATGTATTAAACAACAAATTTACAAGTGACAAAGACATCAACATTTGTGTTTGTGCGTGAACGTAAAGAGTTTGTATGCTGGTGAATGTTCATGCGTACGTGTATGTGTGTTTCATGGTGTTTTCCCACAAGTGGGCGAAAACGCTGATTTCTACAAGAGATCACATTTTAAAATTTTTAGAGAATTAAGGAGGAGCTAACTTCGACAATATACTTCCTGATTTTATCAAGTTTTAATGCGATTCTGGTGGGGGCGGGAGTAATATCTAAGTAAAAGCTCTCCAATAGTAAAATTTTACCAAAAATCAGTGATTTAGTTTAAAATATCTGTATTTCCATCTAATACAACATGGTATTATTAATAGATATACCGTCATGCACTTTGAAAACGTGACGACACGTATCAGTTAAAAACGCCCGACATTTTTAACGTTGTGTCCTTCAAAAGAACGACTGGAAAAAATTCTGCTACAAAAAAGTTATTCGTGTCCAGTGTTCAGAACTGGAGAAATTTTTCTTTGAAAATCTGTTTACAAATTTTAAAACATCATTGACCTGGAGAAATAACAGAACATTTGTAAGCGAACTACACCTTGATTTTAAAAATCTACAAGAAATCATTTAAAGATCGGATTTCAATAAAGGTTTTTAAAACTTAATTATGTATGCATTTATTTATAAAGAAATTCATTTATGAAAAGTGATTTTTTAAAAGAAAAATGTGTGTAAATAATGTTAATTTAATCGGCCCACCATTTTATGAAATCTGAAACTATCACGTGAACACTACTACAACTATTTTTATAAAGATAAATCCTTGGAGAAATTAAACTGAAATTTGATTTATGACTACAGCATTAAATGAAACAATATGCCTTGAATCGGAAAATAAAATCTACATTAAAACTAAATTATTTTGCGTGCAAAGTTTTCAGTTGCTTTTTCAATAATAGATCTTTGGGTTATGAAAGAAACAAATAATTGTTGAAAGAAAATTTCTTTTTATATACATTTATTTTGGTAATTAAATTGTTTTAAAATTATTTACACTATTTATATTCGGTTTATTTCCATCGTCTTTGTTGTTGCTATCATGCCGTTTCGGCCGTTGTGCCCTCCAGCCTTCCTCAGGTGTATACTGATCTGGGTAAACTACAGGGAATTTTGAATTGAATCCTTCATTTAAACTACGGGGGTAGACTGTTCCCGTTCCACTGTCTTGCGATATCGACTTGTTCTTATTTTTAATACAACTCAGTTATTGCTAGCCTGTTTCCACTGAGTCCAAGTACACACTGCCCAATCATTATGTTCCCAAATTCACGAACCAACGCTTTAATCCACTAGGCCATTGTTCCGTAGGACAATTTGCTGTAGTGAACTTGGAGCCTTAAACCTAACCTAGCTGCTGATTAATGCTGCAACTGCTGCTGCTGTCGCCTGTCATGTTTTGACTGCTACTGCTGTTGGTAACTTGCTGTCATTTATCTTTCTTTATTAATGGCTCCCATATTGTATTTATTTCTATGCTAGACCTGCCAAGGAGATCCCTCATAGCCTAGCATATGCACTGGTTCTTTCAGATGTTTAAATCTCCAGTGTTCTTCCTTGTGCAGTATTTTCATTTAATTTCATAGCGCCTGGTGACTACTCCTTTCCCTCCATACATGATCAGTCATACTCGATTTCATTGTCTCAGACCTCAGTGTGGCTTTTCGGTGTTCCTCCAAGGAATCGAGTACACGGAATTCATGTTCATATTATACTCGTGTTAGGTTTTATTTGGCAGATATTTCATCATTCGTGTATCACAAGTCAACCTTCACTGGAAAATATCTCAACTTCAATTCCCACTATCCATACAGTGTGAAGAAGGAAATCGTTTCACACCTACAACACCGGGCAAAAATCGTAAGTGGTGACCCAGACATATACCAACAAGAAATGATCAATATCAAACGTGCCCTTCAAAATAGCAACTACCCGTGGGAACAAAAGGGGTATGGCCAGCAAATTGCCACGGTCTGTCTACCTTATGTCAATGGCTGATCGGAAAAGATTCAGAAGATCTGTGGTCCATACGGTATCAGGACAATATTCAGAAGCAGTTCCACTCTACAGAGAAATCTCTACTGATTAAAGCTTAACACCGAGGAGAACATGACCAAGTACTTGATTCCTTGCAGTTACGGCAGAGAATATAAAGGTGAAACAAGCCACTCCTTAAAAGTAAGGCTGAAGAAACATCGAAAAGCCGTAGTAAGTCAATGAAATCGGGCGTGGCTGATCATTTATGAAGGGAAAGGGGTAGTCATCAGCCCCCGTGGAATAAAGTAAAAATACTGGACAAGGAAGAACACTGATGAGTTAGACATCTGAAAGAACCAGCGAGGCTGGCATCCCGTTCCCACCCCTTCACCGTTGAAACTGTTAGATTAAATGAAGGGTTCAGTTCAGATCAGTATACACTCGAGGAATGGCGGAACGTTAAGATAACAACAACAAAGATGAGGACAATAGTCCGAATATAAATAGTGATATCTCCTCACCCCAGAAATTCAAACAGAAATCGTTTTAAGATTATTTATTATTATGCTATGCGAATGCTTCTAAAATATTAATATTAAATAATAACGGTGTTTTATAATCGAGAAATGTAAAATTTATCAAAATACATTGAACATTTTTTAAAAGATAATTGAATTAACTCTTACGTAATGAACACTAAAATTATTATGTATGGAACGAACAGTAAGAAATGATTATAATTTTCTCGATGACATTTACAAGCTTGTTAAATGATGACAATTTGCATTCACGGACATTTTTATTATTATTTTGGTATCCATACTTGAACATTACACATGAGAGAATCTTAATTTTGACGCGATGTTATCGGTTGTGGGTGGGAGAAGGTTACGTAACAATGACTTGACCGTTGGACTGAGTTGACAGATAGACAGCTCCACCGGGTAAACAAATGTATTATTCACAATCCAATTAATTAAGCGTTAACCATTTTTCCTTCGAATTAAATTTCTCTTAGAAATATTTCATTTTGAAATATTTTTAAAAATAGTTTTTCTTTTGCCAGATCCGACAATCATCACGGCGTGAGCAGTAATTTGTTGAATGAAATTTAAACAATATTTGGTACTCCTTTCTTTAGCGTGCTATCTGCCGCAATCTCTGTAGTCTCCGCTTTGAAATGAACTTTAGGGTGCGGTCTACATTTCATAGTATTTGATTTTTTTTACCTGTGTTTAACTTTTTTTTTTTACCTTTTGACCGGAGTGCTCCTGACCGGTCAATATAAAATGACAGACAAGAAAAGGAGAGGGTTTAGTAGTGAGCCAGTCACATCTCGGTCACATTTGCTGGACAGTACAAAGAAAAAAAATGAAGCAGATTTGCTTTTGGCATTTATAAATCATTGACGAGGTGTGTATCATTAATTAAAGGATTTAAGTGTAAATTGTTTGTATCAGTTAGTTAGTACCAATGAAGTCTATCATAATGATGACTATTAATGTACTAGTTAGCATTTTTTTTATTATTATGATTCTGATTTCTATGATTAAGTGTATGTCATTAATGATAAATCATTATTCAATATTATTCATCTTGTTTTTATCATCCTGCAGTATAAAGTTCTTGTAGTGGAGGTAGATTGCAAGCTGAACTCTAAATGACATGCTAGAGTGCACGCTAAAGTAAATATTTGTAAATCTGATTTAAGTACGCAAATGTAGTTTTTTTTTACAGCTAAACTTACGGCGTTTTCTTGTGTATAATACGAGGAATTTAAAAAATAAAAGGCATAAAGGAGTCGCGTATTATACACAAGTACAAGTTTTCAGAAATTTTTACTCAGCTTAAAAATACTCTTATTTGAAACCGCAAGATTGCAAACACACTCATCACAATAGATAATAAAATACAAAATAGGCAGGTGTTGATAACAATTACAGTGTAACCTGGATATAAGAGACCCTGATATAAGAGAAACCTGGATATAAGAGAGATTTTATCTGGTCCCAAATTAGAGCCTGTGTTAATGTATATATAATAGACCAAACCTTGATATAAGAGAAACCCGGATATAAGAGACTTCTTCTCTGGTCCCACAACTCTCTTATATCTGGGTTACACTGTATTTACAAAACATATATGTCGGCCATATTTGTTCTTTGGTAATCAGAGGAATTGAATGTCTTGTCTCAACTAACAAGATAAAGTTTGTTTATGTTTTAATTTTCTTATTTTTTATATAAAGTCTTTTCTCTTCATTCTGAATGAAAGTCAATATATCTTTTTAATTTTCACAGTTTTAATATATAGAAATATAATAAAGTCATATCAAACAGAAAAGTATGATAGTTTAATTAACACCTTAAAATTAGGTACCTCCCCACCAAAAAAGCGAAACCTAAGGTTTAAAATGCATTTTAAAAATGAAAAAAATCTATCCAGAAGATTTTATTTTAGTTTTAATTCGAAGCTAACAGATTAAATTTAATATTTCCAATAAGCAAAATACTTTGCTGTATTTCAAACCGAATTTAAACTGACTGGATTAATTTTTATTTAAAATCGTTAAAATCGAATATATTGACAAATCTGTCAACACAATATAATCCTCTTTATTAAAAAACATCTCTCAAAAATAAAATATATACTTTTTTGAAACTTTATTTGAGAAAGATTAACTGATTCAAAGTTTAAATAACCTGAAGTAAAACAAATATTAATTACTTTTATTTTAAAATATCGCAGAAAATTATACGGAGGTGGGTCGTTTCATGTGGTTTATCGATAGCTTAATTTTTAAATAAAGGACACATAACTGTAAAAAAAAAATTTATAATTTTTAAAATATCCAGTCTAAATACTGAATTTTAGTAATTTTTTAATAACAATATCACTTATCCGCTACAACTTAATACAGAATTTAAAGAGATTTAAATAAGATCTAAATAAAATTTGTAAAAAATTGAATTTCTTATTAATTAATAATTCATCTTTTTTTTTTTTTTGAAGACAATAGTGTCCATAAAATATTTTATTCACAAAAGTAATTAAAAGTTTTCTAATTAAATAATGTCTAATTTTTATTGCATTTTTATTTTACGATTTAGAGCAGATTTTATCGAACTGGGGGTGTTGTTTTACAAAAACATTTGATGATGTAACTTCTCCTCGGATTTGCTATAACTAATATAAACCTTAAGAGCTACAAAAATGAATTTATCGAAATTTCATAAAATTAAATAAGTGTGGGTGGGTAAAAGATGCATCTCCACAAAAAAAAAACACTTTTACCAAGATTTAAAAAAAAAAAAACGTTTCAAAAATAATTTCATTCATTTGTGTGTAAGTCCTGAAAGTTTCATTAAAATCGGACAATTTGATTTTTGCAAGAATTTCCAAACCAATATGTTTTTCACGTTCGAATTTCCCATACTCATTTGGTCAACGCAAGAAAAACAAGATTTTAGCCAAAATTTCGACCGTTCTAAAAATGATGAAAAATATAATTTAATAATCAAAAAATCCTTTGGTCTTTCCTCTTAGTAATAACAAAAATTTTGACGATAAACTTTTTGTTAAGTTTTTGGCATATTTTCATTACACATGCTCATTTTTTGTTTATTTTTTAGCGAGTCTTAAAATATATTACGACTATATCGAGTTTGCACCTCTCTCTGAAAAAAAGTTTTGAAATAGAAATTAGGAGAAGAAATTCGCAATGGCTAAACATACAGATCATTAGTATTCTTGGTTAATTTGCAGCTTAGCACCCGCGCTCTGTTCGCATTAAAAATGTCAGAATACTTACATTTAGGTGATTAGTTGATAAATTTGATAAAATCTACCTTTTTGGAGTTATCGACAATAAAAGTTGGGAGTCATTCGCGTCAAGGCAGCCATTCCAGGTGTTGTTTGCATACATTAGCTGTGGAATAGCTATGAGTAATATTCACTTGTCTTGATTATTGCGCACGCAGCGCACAATTGAGCATATGTACGTAAATAGTTCTCTTGCGCAGTAATTGAGACAAGTCGAGACAAGTAAGATCAGTAAAAAAAGCCAGTTAACTACATTCTTCCGCGTTTAGCTTTCCGCAGGAAATGTATGCAAACAACGCTAGTAATGGCTGCCGCCAACGATGCGAATAAATCCAAATTTTACTGTCGATAACTCCAAAACGCTGAATTTTATCAAATTTATCAAGCCAGATTCGAATGAAGCGTGTACATTCACACCTAAATGTAAATATTGTGAAAATTTTTAATGCGAACTGAGCGCGGGTGCTAAACTGAAAATTAACCGTATTCTTTAATGTCGTGCAAAATTAAATATTTTGGTAAAATACATGTACGACATTGAGATTTTAATGGATAATATAGTACAACTTTAAAAAAAAGATCCATAGGAATGGCTGTACTAGGAATTTGTATTTATACTCAAGTCGAAAATACGGTAAGCTATTTTCTTGCAATTAAAATCAAAATTAAGATTAAGATTGCAAAAATGGTATTTAAATTATTGCAATTATTTTTAAAATTAATTTATAAGAAGTATTTGGAGGTAGCTATTGGTTAGCATAATTTTCATAAAGTTTCCGTTAAATGTTTTCGGCTTTTGTTGCTGATATCAAAAGTCTACCAGTTTGATGAGGAGATAAAAAATGTGACCCTAGTCAATTGTCCTATATTTCTCACAGAATTATCATTTTCTTTTCTTTTCTCTTAAATCCCACAAAGTTTTAATAAAGAGAGAATTTCTACTGGAGTAGTAAATTAAAAGTTTGTTACTTTTTTTCTTTTTGTTCACGTTTCCATCTCTGTTGTTATTAGATGTACGCTGTGGGTAATGGATATTGACTCGGACTGAAAAATCGGAGAGCCGAGCTCGAATTCTAGTCAGGTTCGTTAATTTGGGAGAGGCATGTATCTATTTCTTCTCTCCTATGGGTTGAATAGCAGTACAGACTGGGTTCTGTAGTCTCGGTTAGCATCCAGTCTACCGCAGAAAAAAAACGAAAATCTACTGCAGGAAAAATCTTCTTCCTAGTCAGTCATGAATCGAAAGATATATGATCGATGAAGCGTGTATCACGTGATGGCACTGGACTGACTGACTTATTAAGTGGTTCACATTGTGATAATAGAAGATCTGTCAATGGTGAAATCATCCATAGTAAATTTACGTTTACAACCTTTCACCTTTCTTGGCAGATCTTCTGTTATCACAATGTGGGATATTTAATGACAAAAGAAATAAAAAAAAACATAGACAAAAATGAAATTGATTCGAATTTATATCCAAACACAATCTAAAAAAATAAATAAAATATACATTTAAAAGTTTAATATTTAAGCGTTCTCTCCCCTTTGAGCGCAAGTGTCTTTACATCAATGTAAACATCACTTTAGTCCCACGAGATTCTAAAGAACGAAACGCGTCGCACGAAAACTTTTTACACTTTTTTATGTGTGTGTGTGTGTATGTATGTATGAATCTAGAATCTGTTGATTCTGACATAAAACTACCTTTAAAAAACATCAAACTCATTGTCAAGGTCCTTCGAAATAAAAAATCGGTATCAATATATTAGCTCACTGTAAAAGTTCGTGCACAATTAAAAACAAAATTTGATATGCTCTCAAAAAAAAAACATTTATTAGTCAAGTATATATTCTCCATTGTTTTTTTAACAACTGTCTCCCACTGTTCTACAAGCTTGTTGATGCCATTTTCGTAGAAACTTCGTGTCTTTTTATTGTAAGAAGGCTGTCTGGTAGTTTTCAACTGAGTGTATAGAGTCAAACATTTTGTCATTTAAATTGCTCTGTAGAGACTGGAACAAATGGAAACCCGAATGAACCAAATCAGGAGAATACGGTGAGTTCCCATTTAAAATCTTTAAGTTTCTGCAAGATCTGTTTTGCAGCATGAGGTCTTGCTTTATCGTGGTGGAAAATGACACCTTTTCGATTTGCCAGAGTCAGCCGTACTTTTTCTTTTTTTTTACTAACATCTCTTCAAATGGGGAAAGGTAGTTGATATATTGATTTTCAAACTCTTAGCAATCTCTTTGTCGAAATCTTCGGTTTATTCTCCACAATTGCAAGCAGAGCGTCTTCATGGAGCTTGGTTGGTCGTTCAGGTTAAAATGACCCTGTCAAAATCTGCCAAACGACTTTTTCCACCGTCCGAAGAGCTGAAACACGATCCAAATAAACCTTCTGAACGTCTGTTTGTCGCAGTTCTGACGTTTACTCCTTTCCAAAATTTCTAGAGAAAAACAAACGCCATTGTCAGGTTGCGGCCATTTTTTATTACAATGAATATTGTGCACAAACTTATGCAATGATCTGATATATTTTTTGTAAAAAAATGAAAGGAAACTTAATAGTACATTAAGGATTATACAAAAAGCTCATGTACTGTCAAATTTTCGACGATATTACACGCATCTGAAATATGGCAAGAAATATAGGGTGACCCAAAAAACGGGAACTTTTTAACAATCCAATAAAACCAAGAGTGATGGAAGAAAAATATTTAATTCATAGTAATTGAAACCTTAAAACATGCCATTTAAGAAACAATGATGGAATTTTCATTTTTTTAAAATTACGTCCTGAAGATGGAGTCCTCCTTTACGAATGCATTCTTGAAATCTGCTGTTGAGATTCCTCATTGACTGCTGCAACATCTCAGCTGGGATATTGTGAATTTCATTCTTGTTACTAAAATGGCGAAATGTTTGCTGGCTCAAGGTCACTGTCTCGCAGTGTTGCCACTTGCTCATGTCTGGCAATATGCACTTAAAAATTCCCGTTTTTTGGGGTCACCCAATATTTAGAGTAGAAATAATCAGGTAATGATTCATCCATATTTACCTATCGACGAGTTTTTTTTATATCTTCACATTATTTTAATTTGTAAAGGGAAATTTCATTTTAAACAAAGAAACAATATTGAATTTTTATGTAATATCAGTTCTACTATATGGCAATGAATGCTGGAAAATCTCATCACAGATAGACTTGAAGAAATAGAAATGTGGTTCTACAGAAGGATGCTGAGAATATCATGGACTGAGCAATGTAAGCAACGGCGATTATAACGCAATTATACTTAGCGTCAGGAAGAGGGAGTTGAAATTTCTAGAGCGCATAATGAAGAAAGAGGTCTTAGAAAATTTGACGAATACAGGACATGTTGAAGGTAAGTGGGACAGCGGAAATTGCGTATTACCCACCTAATGAGCTTGTGCTAAATGGTAGGCAGAACCGGATATAGGAGAGATAGCAAACGAGATTTTCGCTCGGTGCTTCATTTTCGACCGTCTGCATCAGAGTAGGGTAAGCTTATTAAAAGTCTATAATAGCTTTAATACTTACCTGCAGCATAAGGTGGATAAACCTTTCCCGCGTAGGCCTTTTTGTCAACGCTCCATTTCCCTACGCGATAAACTTTAGATTCTGGCATGATTCGGCCAATTATAGTATCCCTGGGTGTTTCCGGTTGGCGCAGAATATCCACAAGTAGTGGAAGGTTAACGAACGTATCTTCATCTGCTTTCAAAATGAAACTAACGCCTGGGCAATACTGGCTCGCCCACTTCAAGCCCATCACCATCTTGATGGACAGATTGTAATAAGAATCAACGAAATTCTCCTGAATTATGTCCCCGTACTTCTCGTTTTCTGCCACCAGGAGGCTCTCTCGTTCGGGAAACTGGTGGAGTCCGAGTAAAAAAGCAAGTTTTACAGTTTCTTCGACAGTACGGCCTGGCCAAGACCCGCCCTTTGCCACGGCACCCCAGGTTTGTCGTATAGCATTCCGGACGTCCATGTGATCATGTATACTCATTACAAGAATAAGGAGGAAAGGTGGCTCCTTGCGAGAGCATAAATCATTGGCATCCATTATGAATTGGAATGAATGCGGATTCAAGAGTTCTGGGGTTGTTGACGATGAAGGTACCGTAGTGGTTATTTCATCGTCTAGTTTGTCGACACCGTTTTGGCTACCTGAGGGGCTGGATGATTTCTTGTTTTCAATCATACTCGGCGTCGTCTTGAGCATATCCGTTTTAGTCTGGGTAACATGGCCGCTGCTCACATTAAAACGAAAACCGAGAGAGATGTTGACATTATCAACGACATCAACGTGAACATATTGAACGCCATTGTTGTTTGCTGGTGTTGCCGCCAACACGTTCATTTTCTCTTGAGATGATTTAGATTTATTCCGGAATTGAAAAGTAGAATTTACAGAAATAGGACGCTGCTCTTTTACCCCTTTTCGACTAACAACCAAAGTGACGGTATTGTTCGCAATAACACTGCCATTTGACGTAGTCTTTTTTGTTTTAATATTCTTATTGGCAATCTGCTTTGTGACGATATCGAGAGATTTGACGATATCGGCGTTGGTAGCGTTCGGCCTAACACGAGAAAATGTCTCGATGTCATAGTCGCTTGGTTGGTTCTGCCTGATTGCTTCATATGGAATGTCGAACAATTTGATGCTGGGTAGCCGGTTATTATGCTTTTGTCGTCCGATGTAATCCTGATAGGAAGCCAGACCAGAAATGGTAAGACGACCAAGAAGCAACGAGATTGTAATGAGAAACAGCAAGATGGTCAGCTTCAATTTTGACCGACCCAGCAATCTCATGGCAAGGTGTGAACTGCAAGAAAGGAAAGAAAATGTTAAATTAGAAAAAGCTAAGAAAACGAAAGTCAATGAAATAGTCATAGCGATTATTTAAAGCAGTCAACCTCAACACACAATGGCATTATTGATGTCCTTGCCGAGAATTGAACTCAATAACACTAGCTTGTTTAAATAAAAAATATCAGTAGGAAAAACATTTATTAATTATTAACCACATGACAGAAATGAAGCATGGAAATTAAGGTTCTAAGTTCGGAATTTTCGGGCACCTCTGTGTCCTTCATCAGTGGATGCGAAAAATAAACAGAGACGTGGGAGACTCACTCACAGTTGTTCTTGAGGTTGGTGAGAATCCTGGTGTAGATGGTAAATTATTATTAGTAAATTTTATTAGTAAAAATCCGATCTCCGTCTGAGTACTCCCTGTGCGAAACTTTTTGTGAAAATAAACTTATATTCAAAAATATTGTTCCCACACTCTAATCCGATTCCAACAAATCTCTCAGCACTAACATCTTCCCCACCCCAAATCATATAACCATTTTCCTCTATGTTCAAAATCTGACTCCCCTACTATCCACAACGATAAGGACAATACAGCCTAACATATTCATACCAACCCCAATTTTTGTATATATATATATATATATATATATATATATATATATATATATATATATATATATATATATATATCACAGCTTGAGGCAATCGGATGTCTAGCCACACTGATGAGCTGTGAAACAGCGAAATAGTCTGTCTGTGGATGACAATATTGAAGAAAAACAAAAACAGTTGATGGAGCCAACGGAAACTAAAAACTCTCATCCACACTACATTATGTAAAAACTGGGATAGGCGGGTACAAGAGGCGGACAACAATACTCAGAAAACAGTCTGCCTGAGTTCAATACCTGGTTAAGGCAGTGGAGAACATGGAGAGGGGAATTAACAGGAGATAACTGACAACTCACATCCATTAAACATGGCACGTGAACTAGAACTGTCTACCCCAGTGAGCGAAATAAAGGGTTCAGTTCGACATTCCAACCACCTGAAGAAGGCCGGAGCATACAACGGCCGAAACGTTGTAATAAATATGACGACAAAGATGAGGACAATAGTCCGAATACTGTAAATAGCGTACGTAATGCCTCATCTCAGAAATATAGACAGAACTCTCATCCAGATAAAGTCTCGAATAAAAACAACAATAATGAAAAAGAAAAAAAGCCTAAATAAAGCAAATTACCTATTCAGTAAAGTGCTGGAAGCCTAGATTGCCGAAACACAGAGAAAACGCTTAACAACGTTAAATCCTATGAAAGGATACCTCACGTCGTAACCTGAGTTTCACACGATCTTCAGACGACTTAAGATTTGTCATGGGTAATAAATATATCAAAGTTCAAAAGAGAAACATGTTATTAAGTGATTGGGAACAACACAATATTGCAAATTACGAAAACGTTTAAAAAAGAACTTGAAGATAAAAAACAAGGAAACCCTATCTCAAAAAGGAATTTCAGAAAAAATAGGCATTGAAATATTTGAAGAAACTGGTGTCGCTAATGTAAACAGAAAAAATGTTGCCGATTGGCGAGCAAATTCCCTCCCTTCTCACAAAGAGAAATTAGGCGAAGTACAGGAAACCGGATTCAATAATAATTTTTTGATGAATGCAAATCTACATTGTGTGGGGCGAATACAATAAAATAAACATTGAACCGATTAACGTGAATTATGTTTTCTTTTGTAGGTTTTGTTCTTGTGAAATAAAATTATTTTTCTCATGACGCCAGTTCATCGGCGAAACATGTCAAAGTAGATGTTTTCCAATTTGTTTTATATATTTTTTACCATATGCAATGATAAAAAAAGCCTGGCACTTCTTGGAGTGAGGGTGCATTTTAATTTGAAAAACAGAAGTGATATTGTGATTCCAGACAACCTCTATCTGCTCACTATCCCTGTCTACAACTTGCACACACACACGCACACACACGCATACACATATATATACACAACCATACTTAATATGAAAACAATAAACAGAAACTAAAAATTCTTGAAGCTATATACATAAAATAGTTGAAACCTAACCTGAACAAAATAAACTATGAAATCACAAATATTCTTAAATGCCTACCATTGATAACAGAAGCCATTGGTTTATACCAACGGCTTCCCATACTTAATACTTCTCGTTTTCACTCGCACATGGTCATGTGTGACGTCATGAGCTGCGGTGCGATTTTCGCTTCCGCGTCTCGTATATACACGAGTTGGTCGTTGCTTGGAAATCTTTCATGCAACAAAAACAGATTATCATTATTGTTTTGTCCATGTATTGCTTTATATATTGAAATGTAATTGTCATCTTTGATAATGGCTGATGTAAGCCGAAAGCTTAGATAAGATTAAAAAACATGTATCAATGTTTTTCTTTCATCTTTCAATAATAATGTTATTAAGCTTATCAGACAATATGAAAGGAATTTACTTAAAATAAATAGATAAAACTTGTCTATATTATTTAATGAAACATGCATCAATATATATATAATTTTCCGGTGTACATTAACCGACTTCCACTAGTAGTAGTAGTAGTAGTAGTCTCATAGGCTTGCATCAAGCAGTCGGCAGCTGTTTTGTGTGTGTGTGTGTGTGTGTGTGTGTGTGTGTGTGTGTGTGTGTGTGTGTGTGTGTGTGTGTGTGTGTGTGTGTGTGAAATAGACATTTATGCCCCCCAGCTCACTCAAGATGTTACAACGCGGGTGCACCAGCATATCTCACCTAGGGGGGAAATGCCCATATATCCCCTTTCTCACAATCTGATTTGGCAGAACAGTAATCGACCGAAAAGGAAAACAAATAACGTGGAAAATAAAGAAAAAAAAAGAAAAAAAATTTAAAAAAAAAGAAGGAAATAAATATAATTATTCCCACGGAACCGGAGAATTTTCTTTTCTTTCGTCTAACGAGAAGGAAGCTGGACATATTATTTTTATGGCAAAGTTTAACAAACCTGATCCCCCCACACCCGGTGTAACAAAAGGACGGTTTTTCTCTTGACACTCCTATTATTGTATACTCCAACGGCAATTTTATTATTTTAAAAAGATATTTTTAGAATTTTAATAAAACCAAAACTCGTGGAACAGGATTTATACATTTTTTCTCGACAAAGGATACGAAAAATTGTTAAACTGTCTATTTATTACATTGTTTATTTACAAGAATAATTTTATATTTAAAAGGTTATAAAAATATGTAAATTAACGACAATGCACTATTTATAAATTTATAAAAATGTCTGAAATTTATAAAAATGTCTGAAATAATACAATAAATATATAGCGACGAATAAATGCAATTATAAATTTTGAAAAATGTTTTTTTCCGGACATAATAATTTTCTACTCAAATTATTTCAGATTACTTCTTGTTTATGGTTTATTTATGTACAATTTTCCAAGGCGCGGGGGTGGTATTTAGGTAATTGTGTAGCCATTTTGACATGTTTTCGATGTAATATCGTAAATTAAAGAATACGTTCCTCATTACACATAAGCGCCTCATCGTGGTGAAATGGTTAACAAACTGGTCGTGTACATCATTGCTACTAAATAGTGAATACGATCCTCACTGGATGCCTCATCTTTGTGGTCTTACACCAAAACTAAGCTAAGTTTAGTAAATATTCTGTTATTATTATTAGATACTGATTTATTTATTCAAATTTCAATGGATATTGCAATGTTTTGAAAGTTCTAAAGGATAAATTCTATAACCTAACTTCAAGCAAAAGACAGAAAAAGGTTGATTGAAGAACACACGCATATATATATATATATATATATATATTATTTTAGGATATTAGATCGAAAAAGTCAAAATCGCTACACAAATGTAGTCATGTTTCGATGCATCTCATCAGGCGATTATAAATTACAATTTACAATTAATTTACATTAATTTATAATTAATTTACAATTGCCTGATGGGATACATTGATGTGCATCGAAACACAACTGCAATTGTGTAGCGATTTTGACATGTTTTCGATGTAATTACCTAAAATAACAAAATACTGCTCTACTTTGTATTGAGCCCTCTATTAAATTAAATGTTACGAACGTTGGAATTGTACTGTATTCATTCTCATCTTACCTGGATATATATATATATATATATATATATATATATATATATATATATATATATATATATATATATATATATATATATATATATACTGAATTTTTTTATCACAGAATTTAAATAAGGAACGCATTCTTTTAAAGGGACTTTTTCGTCCACAGTAAGATTTGTTGGAACGACAATAATCAAAACGACGAAATATAGGCAGCAATTTCTCCGATTTAATAAATTACAGACATTGTGTCTGCTATTTTTTTTAATAAAATCCGTTCATACTCCCAAATAACCTTCCGTGTATTGATGTTAAAGGATGAGAGAAATGTGCTATGCTGTTTAAATTTCTTTTATTTTCATTTCACAAATACTTTCGATTTTCTTCTAAGATCATCTTCATGGGGGCAAGTAATACAAAACTATATATTGCTCATTAATATAAGTATTTATACAGAGTTGTGCGTTGTTATCCATTACCGCAATTTTTTCATTGTGCTTTTAAATGCAAAACGGTTGACAATGTGCTGAGCGTTCATTAGAACGTAAAAAAAATTATCCTTTACGGAATTTATATATATATATACAGTCTTAGCCAAAAACTAACATTTTTCCTGGTAAATAGCAAAAAGTTACACTTTTCTAATATTACGGGTTATTGCATTATCCATTTTTCGTTAATGTGAGCAAATTACATCATCCCTAAGTTTCAAACACAGTTTGAATACAGAGTTGTGGTCATTCTGAAAACTGTAAAGTTGCGAAGAGTTTTCAGTGAATTTTTATATGTTAAAATGGACAAAATATTGTTACTTTCATACATCAAAAGAGTTCAAATAGTAACATTACACGCAGTGTGAAATCTATCTCAAGGGTTGTAGCAAGACTGCAGTTCATAATGGCATCGCCAGGAATCAAACCGATGGCACCGATTTTTCTGACCGAAAGAAAAGTGAACATACCAGAGAAATAACCCTCGAGATGACCGTTTCTTCAACACCCACAGGACGAAACTCCGTGTTTTTTTTTGTGTTTTTTTTTACTGTAATTTGTTACTGTTTCTGAGTGAGAGCACACAAACTTGCGTGATCAGTCGTTAGACAAAAGAACAGTTGACTCGAACCATCTCGCTCACGATGATTTGTGACGTCGTTGCGTAAATGAAACTGTTAGAAAAAGTCGATGGTTGTACTAACTAAACCATCGTCTTTTTCTAACAGTTTCGTTTGCGCAATTTCACTGAAAAAGGCTTCAGCCGAATGGCGGTATGTTTTTCAGATACTTTCCAAATGTGCAGCACACTGGAATCATCATCGATTTTATCAAGAACTTACCTCCCTGACAAATTGTCCATGTTGAGATTCGAACCAAAGTCTAATGTTTAGAACTCTGATTTTTCTACCCACACAGCCATATAGGTCTAATTTAAAACAATGTCACGCTACATATGTAGATTTTTACTAAGTTTGACTTAAATTGTTACGAAGTCACAGTATTAGTGCACTCAATGACGATCGGAATTGTTACAGTGATGTATTGCCTGTAGTACGAACTCTCTGTACAACATTACTATATCTTCAAAGCTGTACATATAACATATATATATATATATATATATATATATATATATATATATATATATATATATATAAACGACAAATTCTATCTGTCCTTCCGTGTCTGAAACTCAATACACTTGCTATACATAGACATAATATATCTTTTTGGAATCGGGATGATCCCGATGTTGAAAATCTGCCCTTCATCTCGTGCTTGAATATCAAGCATTGGGATTTGTGTGCAGATGAGGCAAGAACAGTAAAAAATCAAATTTTAAAATAACTGAAAAAAATTACTGGTTTAAAGTTTTTTAATTTATATTGTGTTTATAGTAACACAAAATCTTTGAATTAAAAAAAATGTTTTAAATTTTAAGTTAGTACCCAATAAATGCTATTAATCGTTTCAAATGTTGCATTAATCTTATTAATATATAATATTTAATAATTTCAGGATTAACTGTTAAGTGCATGCTAATTACATAAGAAGTTAGCCTTTAAACGCAGTGAAATTGAATATAAAATAAATGATTGACAAGAAGGCATTAATGGAGTCACCTGACATAAAGGAAAGTCGTCTGCATCTTCCCACTCATAATCATCGAGTAATTTCTTTGATTTAAGTGAAGGATTCAGATTTTAAACGTTTCCTTTTTGTCCTTTGTCGATTATAAATTATTAACTTTCCTAATGACTTTCTGATTGAAATTGCTTGCCAGGATTACATTTTATGTCATACTTCTGTTGTTGCTAAAAATATGCACTAGTATTTTCTTAGCCTCGTACAAGAGGATCGAACTCAAGATTTCTAATCATTATCCCACGGTAAATATAAGTAACGTTCGATTCACAATGTGATATGATTACAAAGAAGACAGTTCTTCCCCAGTTTGAAGATTGGTGCATTACAATCTTCCCCTCATTTTGATGGGTTAAGCTGAGAATACTGGTTTGATTGACGATAAATCTGGTTCTCTCTGATAGGGTAATGTTACTTCTAATAATCTTCAGAGGCCCGGAAATTTTATTTATGCAAGTTGTTTTAATTTGTTTCTCTTAGAATTTGACACAATAATTACATGGTGGTGTCTGAAGAAAAGACTAAGGATAAGCAATAAAACTGAATGTATTAATGTAGGTAAGTCATTAACCAATTAACTGCCAAAAATTTTTTAATGCGCATTTTTGGCCCATACATCTGTCTTAGGAGTTTATTTATTCCTTATGTTTAATTTCAGTAGTTACCATTGTCTTTTTTATAGAAACTAGAACATCAAATATATATGTGTATAAAACATCAAAAAATAATATTGATTAGAAATAATAAAAAATACTTTTCAAAATAGTCATTAATTTTCTGCTCGTGAAATGTAAAATTACAACAGAAAGTGTCTTCTTACGGCTAATAATAAAAACTTTAAAAGCTAAGTGTTGTAAAATATACCTCTGCAAATGCAATGTATGTAAGCAATTCAATGTAAATACAAGGAATAACATGTAGTGAGTTTAATTTTAACAGATCCCCAAATGGGGCTCATGGCAGGTAATGGGTTAAAAACATTGACTCATATTAGCCATTTTAAAATTGTGTTGATTAAAATAAAGTTTCGCTATTTCCGTCTACAGCAGATCTCGAACTCATGTAACTCTTTTAAGAATTTATGCTTTTTTTCAGGCCAGTTTATCTCGGCCGCTAGGAGGATGGATATGTTTATCGAGACACAATCTCTAGATAGGACTCATCAGGTGAGGACACGTAAGTTCTTGCTGGCACTACCATTAACGGTTTCCAAACAGTTTCATCTGTCTAATTTCACTCACATGACATGATTCAAATATTGGTAGGGTTTTCTGAGATCGTCTTCCCCAAGACAATATAATCAAAAAGTGACTAATCGACTATACTCAGATTCGAGCCCGAGTCTCATGGTTGAACACTAGCCATTTGGCCGCGCGCCCATTTGTACACCAATTAAATTAATTAATATCCTAATTTTAAGTGGCTGAAGTAAAACATAAAAATGTTATAAAGTTAGAGATGTTAAAGCAATAATAAATTACGCAAAGTTAGGTTATGGAACTGTGAATTTACCGACGACTTCAAAACCCTTATTTTTAAGGCCATCGTTATTAAAGTGATTATGTACTTGAAATAGTTGCATATTTCATACTAGTACCTTTGGTTGGTATTTGATCGTTCGAAGGCTGATCTTTCAAGGGAGGTTTCATTCTCTAATTTGTGTGAGGTCATAATGGCTTCTCCTCTTTGGCGCCAATCGGATAGGCAACAAACGCATGTGTACGTTTTAAATGTAAAACTTTCATCTCTAACTTTCAAATGAAAAGTATAAAAGAAAATAATAGTAATAAATGGTTGTAACTCTAGACTACTGGAATGTACTTAACATAAATCGTCATCAGTAATACAATTTTATGTAGGTAGCTCAAAAAAAAAAGAAAGAAAAAAAAGCGATACCTAAGGCATAAAATCCATTTAAAAAATGAAAAATATTTCTTGAAGCTTTTATTTTAGTTTAATTTCAAGCTAATAGATTACATTTAATATTTCCAGTAAGAAAGAAACTTTGGAGTATTTCAAATCGAATTTAAATTGATTGGAATAATTTTTTTTGATTATGAGTAAAATCTATAAAATCATCCTTATTGATAGAAATGTCAACACAACATAATTCTCCTTATTAAAAAATCTTTCAAAAATAAAATATACTTTTCTGAAACGTTATTTCAGGAAATTTAGCTGATTTAAATTTTTAAATAAACTAAATTGAAACAAATATTATTTACCTTTAGTTTAAAATATGAGAGAAAAGCATTTTTAACGCGGACGTGGGTGCTTTTGACGTGTAGAATCATGTACCGAGCCCTGATGTCTGAGAAATTTAAGCAAGGATGATATAATGAAAGTAAAATTACAGGACCAATATTACCTAAACGTCTTTTTTATATATTTAACTACCCAGTAATTTGAAAAAATTAAAATATTTTCAGCATTTTAATATTATATTGACTTATAGCTACTTTCGCTTTATAGTATTATTTACGAAAACATTTGTTGAGAAAATTAAAAAAAAATATCAATAAATTTTAAATTTACTATAGTAATGAGAATGGCGTGTATTTTTACAACAATCAACACAAGAAATAGATTTTGGCACTATAAGAATCGAAGTTAAAATTATAAAGATGTTTATAGATGTTTTGATCTAGAACTTATTCTTAAAACAAGAATCTCTGTAGTTTACAAAGAGCGGCAGAATAATACACACACAAAATAAATTCAAAATTGTTTTTAGAATACTGGACGTCGTTAAATTGTAGAGAGCGTTTTCATTGATGATTTTTAAATACCGATTTTACTTAATAACAATATCACCTGACAAATTAATGCAGAATTTTAAAAGATTTAAAATTTCCAAAAATAAAAACAATTATTGTAAAAATTCATTATTCATCGAAAGTTTTTTCTTTTTTTACACATAAAAGCAATTATATAAAAATTTTATTTTTACTATTTTAAAAATGTAGCATTGAATAAATATTTAATCGTCTAGGTCAGTGGTTCTCAACAGAGGTGCATATGGACCCTGAGAGTCCATGTAACATTACTAGGGCCTACAGGGGTCAATTTTAAAATTGTTTATTATGAGTCATTTTACTAGTGTACATAAATGTTCCATAGAATTTAGTTGTTAAATACAAGTTTATTTTAATTAAACTACTTTTACTTCAAAGTAAAGCATATACATTTGCTATTTTTATAATACAATTCCTAAACTTATATATTAGTAAAAAACAAAATAAGTTTTTTTTTTTATCGAATGGTTATGGGGGTCCACAAAATAAGGTAGTCCATGGGTAAAAAAAAAGGTTGAGAACCACTGGTCTAGCTTGTTGTTTTTTTTTATTACGCATTCTTTTAAGAGAAGTGTATTTTTATGAAAGCCAGACGGTATTTTTAAAAAAATTGTTACCATTGTATATCTTTTTCGGCTCAGCAGTTAAAAATCGCCCAAATTGTAAAGGATCCATTTCCGTTTTATGGAAAATGTTTTTTTTCGTATTTAGTGGCCAAAAAAAGCCGTGGCGACATGCCCTAGTGAAAAGTTGAATGGAGACTTTTGTGAGCCTAAACTTCTGAATTAATAAGATTTCAGCAGGTCAGTGAAGAAGACATTTTGAGAGCAAGGGGAAAAGGCTAATCAGCATCAAGAAGGCTTTTGACATCAAGAAGAGAGCATCACGAAGGCAACAGTTACCAGCCAGCTGCAGAGAGACGAAAGAATTTTGAAGTTCAAGTGAAAATTATCCTGCGGTTCGACAAGAAAGAACGGAAAAGAATTCTAAGAAATTTTCCCAAGCACGAACTGTGAACTTAAAAGGGACTTTTCTAACATTACGATATGTACCAGAGTCGCTCGTGGGGCAAGTAAAAGTAGATGTTTTCGTTTATTCTCAAAGGTGATTGCATCTTTGTTTTTTTTACTGCCTTCTTGTGTGGCAGGGGCGATATCACCCCTAAAATAATAATAATAATAATAATAATGGAGGATATGCTGTAAAACAGAAAACACCAAGTGAAAGAGAGGCGTTTTCGAATAAACAAGATGTTAATATGCTGTAAAGACTTTGAAATATAAATGTTATAGAAAGTTAATCTAGAACACGAAATACAGTCTTTTTGTAAGTGTACAAAGGATATTAGATTACTAATAGAAAATTAATAGAACAATAATAATTTGGAACTTCTCAACAAAGAAATAGATTTTGACACTATAAGAATCGAAGTTAAAATTATAAAGATGTTTATAGATGTTTTGATCTAGAACTTATTCTTAAAACAAGAATCTCTGTAGTTTACAAAGAGCGGCAGAATAATTAATAGCGAGGTAATAAACAATAGAGTCTTGTTGTGAACCTTGGAAACCAATCGATGAAAAAGTAAATTGTTTATTCTCGGAGGAGTGTAGTTGTATGTCAGTATGTTCGCACTAGAAAAACAGATACGTCACCAGTCTGGGACGTGGGACCGGTTCTCTTAATAAAGAGGCGAGCCAACCGGAGTAGAAAGTCTTTGGGTTCGTCTGTCTTCGAATGCAGTCGAACTGAGTGGAGAGACGTCAGAGATTGAAAAGGAAGCGTCCGCTGTGTGTTGCTGAAGCTGAGGGCGAAGAAGCGAAATACCGCCGCTAACATCTAAGTACCGCTACTGCTGCTACTACTAATACTATTACTACTACTGAGATCGAGAACATCGAAGGTTGTAGTAGTTGCGCTAAGAACAGACCAAAAAAGGTTAAAACTAAGGCCACATCTCTCCTTACCGAAATTATTCGAAGTATTTGTGTTTGTTTGGTTATTGTTCACATACAAGAAACATTCAACCTTGTGCGACAAGAATCATTGTTTTTTTGTTTGCTTATATATATATATATATATATATATATATATATATATATTAAACTTTTGTCCTTTCAAAATCGAATCGACTCGGTTATATTTATTTTTCTGTTAACCCAATTCTCACCCGACGAACTCGCAAGTGGACCAACGGAGAGCTTCCGGATTTCTATGATCTGATGACCACTATCCAGAATCAAAACACTCACAACGTGACTGGATGGTGGCTTCGAATTGACATTGGGAACCGGAGACTTGTGTCTAACCTGTAATACTGGACCATACCGGACCAACGGCCGGTCTTGTGGAGTGCGTGGGTCTAGTGGGGTGAGGATACGGTGTTACACTTGTATTGTTTTCTCTTTTTGTCATTTTCAAAATCATTGTCTTTTCTCAAACGGTTTTTCCATTTTTCGATGGTAGTCCTTTTTATCAGAAATTCTTATTCTGCTCACAAAAGGAAATTTTTGTGCAAATTTTGTATTTGTAACTTTTTGTAATTGTGTAATAAATGTGTTTTCCTTTTAACATTTTACGCAGTGGTTGAGTCTCGTTTTGTGATTCGCACCTATTATGAGTTGCAATTTCCTCTAAATTTTGTATTTGGCACAAGAACTTAGATTTAGTAGGAAATACAATTTTTATAATTAAAAGCTTTTCTAATTAAATAATGTCTTAGTTTTATTTACGATTCAGAGTAACTTTTCTGTAAATGGGGATTTAAATTCTCCGAGGACTTGTCGTTATAATTAATATAAACATTAAGTGATACAAAAAAGAATTTATCGAAATTTCATAAAATTAAGTGAGTGGTGGGTAACAGATGTAAAAAAAAATTTTTCTAACAAGATTTACTAAAAACGAAAGATTTAAGAAATAATTTAAATCAATTATGAATAAGTCCAGAAAGTTTCATTAAATTACGACAATTATCTGATTTTTGCAAGAATTTTTAAATCAATGTTTTTCACTGTAAGAGGACACACAAATTTATGTTCCCGCGTTGATGCCAGAAAAACAAGACTTTTATAAAAATGTTATGTTTACTATTTTAAAAATGTTAGCCTCGTAAAAATGTTGAATCATCTCGGTCAGAGATCGGCAACCTACGGCACGCGTGCCACATGTGGCATGCCAAGCAATTTCCAGTGGCACGCAGCTGCAAATGACATCACAAAGTCCGAACTAGTAACTACTACAACGCAAAGAAGATATTTAGCTGCTTCAATTTTAATATATACTAAAATATATATACTATATATTACTTTGTCAGTGAAAATGTAAACCCTACCGCCCCTTATTAAAATGATTGGTTTTCCCCGTTTCAATAGAAATTAATATTACGAATGTATATGCTTATAAATCTCTGTAAATTTCAAAATTTGTTATTCCAAAATTCGCTTGAGGATGAAACAAAACTAGGTACTTTAATTTAATTTAATTTCTATAATTAAATTGAAGTTTTTAGCTACTGTTTTTGAAACATGAGGACTCTTATGTAGCGATGGAATCATATTTTTTTAAAAATAAATATTTTTAAAAAAATATTATAATATAGGCTCTACTTGTGTATTGAGCACTGTTTTTTTGTTTTTTTTTAAATAAAACAAAAATACTAAAGAACTTCGGATTATTAATCTAACGGTTCTTTCCTATTTTTCTATATATTTGCACACATATAACATATTTTACTATATAAAATATATTGTAGAACAGGTATATTGACCTTGACTTGTATAAAAATACGTATGCTGTTGACACTGAATTATTTTAAAACCCTAAGTCGGCACATAGCCAGCAAAAGGTTGCCGACCCCTGGTCTAGGCTGTTTTTTTAATAGACGTTCTTTTGAAAGAAGTGTATTTTTTATAAAGGCCAGACGATTTGTGTTAAAAATTGTTACAATTGTATATATTTTTTCAGCTCAGCGGTTAAAACCCGCCAAAATTTGTGAAGAATCCATTTTCAGTTGATGGAAAATTATTTTTTCGTATATACTGACCAAAGAGTGACATAGGAAGCCAGTGTTCTTTGCTGTTGAACTCTCAGCCTTGGCGGAGAGGAACTCGGACGAGGCTTTGCCGCAGGGCAAGGTTTCGTCCGGGGAGGTAGACAGTCCCTGAACCCGTTTATACAGATTCTAATGGGCATATTTTTGGCTCGGGGAGCCCACATTAAACCGGCCTTGTGCCACATTCGACACACGTGGGAGTGTTGTTAAATGTCGACATGGTCTCAAGCTCTAGTAACATCCCAAATAACCAACAAACATTTTTTAAAAATAAATAGAGGAGAATCAGTAGATACGCGGAGAATACGTTTTGACAGCAAGGAGAATGTTCTCTTCTTGATCTCAAAGCAGGCATTTGAGATCAGGAAGAGAACATCAAAGAAGACACCAGTTACCAGCAGAGAGACTAAAGAATTTTGAAATTCAAGTGAAAATTCTCCTGTGGTTGGACAGCCAAAAACGTAAAGAATTCTAAGAAATTTTCCCAAGTACGAACTGTGTGAAGTTAAGAAAGACTTTTCAAAAATTACAGTATGTCGTTGAGACGCTTGTGGGTCAAATGAGAGTAGGTCTCTTCGTTTTATTCTTAAAAGGTTGTAGCACCTTTGGTTTTACTGCCCCCTTGTCTTTTTGTCATTTTCAAAATTTTTGTCTTTTCCCAAACTGCAATTTTTCCATTTTTCGAAAGTAATCCTTTCTGTCTGAAATTGTTATCCTGTCATAAGAGGCGCACAAAAGGATTAGGGTTAGGATTAGGGTTGGGGTTAGGGTTAGGGAATTTTTGTGTTTGTTCTCTTTGCATTTGCTCCCTTTTTCGTAATTGTTTAAATAAATGTATTTTTCCTTTTATAATTTTACGCAGTGGTTGCCTTGTTTTGTAATTTTGTGTCGATTTTGTTTTACTATTCCTACTAGACTAAATTTTTGTGTCTGGGATAAAAACATGGATTTTGTAGTGAATCAAATTTTTACATTTTAACCAACATTTTCAAGATACTAAAAAGGATAAAAAACATAATTTTTACATAAAAGAATCTGTAGTGTAGTGTTACTGATTCACTCAACTGACTCATGGGTAATAGCTGTAGCTACTTACAGTCATTGGGATTTCATATGTAAAAAAAGTCACCTTATCTCCCTTTACCGAAGCGGTTTTATCTCCATATTTTCCCTGGCACTTCTGGGAGCTTTTCTCTCTTCACTATATTCCTCCCTCTCTCTAAGAGATTGTTTGTTTAGATATAGGAGATCTTGATCTGCTTTTTTCCTAGGAGTTTTCCTCCAATGATTGTCTTGATTCATCTTCACTCTCGAGTTCACGAGTTTGTCTTGCCTTCACATGACACTTTCGCCTTCATTACTTTCAGACTAACGAAACATTTCTTCATCACTATCTTCTTCCAATCTAACTTGGTCTGCAAGCGCTAATATTCCATTTCAATTTTTTTCTTCTATCGTAGCGTTCTGTCCACTTTGCATCATGAATCTTGCCCCTTGTAGATTAGATTCACTATTCTTTTTGTCCCATAGTTTTTCGTTGGTAGGATAGGACATGATCAATGGGGCTCTAATTTGTTTACCTATGAGGGCGGATGGAATTTTCGATCTTCCACTATGTGGTATTGTCTTATAACTTCGTAACAATCTAGGAAGAAATGTTTCTATCTTTTCTTTCCGTTGTACACATATTTTCAACCCGTTTTTTATAGTTTGCACCATACTTTATTACCCAGCGTTTGATTGCGGATAGTACGGAGAGGTTTTATATGGTTCGCATCCAATTTTGTTCAACCATTGGCATAGTTCCGCGTCACAGAACTCTGGGGCGTTGTCGGAATTCCATTTCTTGAAAATATGATACTCAACGCTTGTTTCACAGTCAAATTTCTTTTGTTGGAGACCTGTATTACTCCTGGCCAGCTTGAATACGAATCTGCCAGTATTAGTAGTAATCCCACTCCATTAACATGGACATGATCTATGTGTATTCTCTCCCTTGGTTCGGACTCTTTAGGCCATGTATGTGTTTTTGTCTGTCTAAATTTTCTTCTTATTTGCACATTTTGCACCTTTTCATGTATTCTTCTACACCTGTAGAATAGCCTGGCCACCATGCATCTAGCTTTAATCCCCTTTGCGTAGATATTATTCCGCAATGAACATCATCATGTACACTTTTTATAATTTCGCTTCTTTGCATTGCTGTCAGAACTACGACATCTCCATTAGAAATTACACCATTTTCTACAGTAAACTTGTGTTTAACCTCTTTAAAACGCTTTCCTGTCCATGAGCATTATTCCTGTTATTATTTTTGATCCTGAACAATATACTGTTCAATATGGGATCTACTGACAAAATATCCGTTTCAACCTAGTGTAAGAAAATATCTTCAAAATTTTCCTCCTCTTTCGCACTTTCAGATGTAATGAACCTCGACAAAGCGTTTGCATGCGGAATGCTATTGCCTTTCACGTACACAATATCAAAGTCAAACGCCATTGACATTAAGGTTCATCTTAGAATTCTAGACGACGTTACCTTAAGGTGTTCCTTCCTAGGATTAAATATGAATTCTAAAGGTCTATGGTCGAATCTTAATAGGAATTTTTCCCAATCAAAATTTGACGAGCTCTAATTGTCGTTCATATTATGGCTAACGCTTCTTTCTCAATATATGAGTAGTTCATTTCGGCTTTTGACAATTTTCTTGGAATGTTACCTGTGCTAATATTCCCGAAATTGAGTGTTGTTACTACTAATCCCTTTCTAGTATCGAATATTTTTAGCACTGGCTTCTTTACCAGAATAGCTTTTAAATTTTCAAATGCCACTTCTTGTTTCTGTTGCCCAAATAAATTCCGCATTCTTTTTTCTTAAAGTAGCAAAAGGTTCTGTCAATATGGAATATCAACGTCACGTCACTTCACGTATCTAGTTGCATGTACAATAAAACATTATTTATTCGAATTTTTAATAATCCTTTTTCATTTTTTTTTAATGAAAAGACGTGCATACTTATTTCCTGTTCATTTTGTTGGACCGTCTCTACGTTTTTCTTTTTGGATCTACGCGTACGTTTAAAATGATTCATTTTGAAATATTTTTGACATTTTTTATATACTGGACATTTTTGTTTTTCTCTTTGATGTTGATATCCACAAAAAGTACAGTTTATTTTATCCTTTTTCTTTATGGCGTGTGTATCCATTTCCTTTACCAGATCCGAAACTTTTGTTTTTATTAAATATTCCAATCAGTTCTTGTTGCTGAACAAATTTAACATACTATTCTAGTGACAACTTTCCAAGTTGTAAATGCATTAGAATCCTTTGATCTTTCATTTTAATAGCACAAAGGTCTTGATAAAATGATGTCTTTATTAGGTTTTGTTCATTTTTCAACGTGTCCTCATTTGTAGCGAATTTTTGAAGGTACCTAATTGTATGTCCACACATACAATTAAGACGGATAACAACGTCCAAGTCACAAAACAATTTTTACTGTTTTTTTAAAGTTTTATTTTTTTACTTCAGTCAGTATAAAACATCAGTCCGTTGGTTAACAAGTATTTAATACTGCTCATTCGTACAAATCAAAATCAATTCAGATTGATATGAAGTGAAGGTAGAACGAAACTGTTATGAAACAATAGGTCCTCTTCACTGAGAAGACCGACACAATATACTCTTCATGACTCTCACTTGGCCTTTTATCATAATAACCGAAGTTTTAGTCAATATTGAATTCATCATTTATTTACTTATTCTCTTTAAACTTACCACAAAATGATGTTTGCCGCTTTTTGACAAGTTCATAAATTTTAATGTTTCCTTTCAAATACATATCCAAAAGATGAAATTTACTAATAGAAACAGACGATAATGTTTTAACAATGATACACGACCGTAGGCGACTATACATCCGGGAATATGTCTTCCAAAAACTAAACATGTACTTCGTAAATTTAACAAAAAAAAAAAAAAAGAAATTAAAAATTATTATTTAAAGAAAAAAACATCATGGGAATGTTTTAAGTGCTATTAAGTGAGTTGTGGTAACGCTTAATGCCGATTGTGAGTTCTAAAGTGCCTAAGACATTGTCTATTATTTGTCATTGAGATTAACACGTCAAGAATTTAAAAACGCCATCTTGCCATTTCCACCAGAAGGAAGTTGTTCAGGAGACGAATGGGAAAACTAGGATGGGAAATAATTGACAAGTTATTTTATAAAGAAAATGAATCAATTTGCACTCACAATCAATTTTGGAATTTATATATATATATATATATGAAGAATTCATGGATTTTATTTTTTAATCCCATATTTTTACTATTTCAAACGTTATTTTTAGTGGATACCATATTTGAGTAGACGCTACTCTTTTTAAAACAGTGTTTATTTCGTCTACCGGCTTGTACAACCGAGAAAACTCATTAAAGAAAATTTGCCATCCTGTAGGATTCGAACTTGCGCCCCCCTTTGCAGGAGAAACCATCGTTTGATCCGGCGTGATTTGATATATAATTTGATAACAAGTTTTCTTTTATGAAAGTTGTATTAAAAAAAAAACGACAAAAATTCTTTATTAACTATTTTTTCAAATTAATTTTCCCTCTCATCTGATGTGGCGTTTGATATCAAGATCGAGACTGTATAAAGATAGTCCAAATTTTAAGTGCTTTCGGCTTTTGTAATCCATTAAAAAAAAAGATTTTATGTGTTTAGATAAAAATATTTTTAGAGTTTTTAAAATTACTTATGCATTATGTGTTAATATCACACCGTCATGAAATAGTTTGTGGCACGTTTATTTTTTATATATAATATTTATTTATGCATCTATATATTTTATATATTTTTTTTATATATTATTAAAAATATATATTTACACATAATTATTAATATTTTTTTAATTAGCACATGATAACATGTCGTTTGTAAGGACATGCATTTGTTTTGTCTTGTGTGACATACAAAGAACTTGTTGCAGATTATTTGCATGTCTTTATTTTCTGGCGACGATGAGTGTGTGTAAAATTTCACATATAACTAAAATATGTCTCTGTAAAAGGACAATATGAATTAAGACAAAAGGAAAACTTATCTTAGCCGTCGTGTTTTGTCCTCTGATGCGCTTCACCAAGGCAAATGTAAGGGTTTAATTTTGCAACAAATATTTATAAACAAAAGTAAAAATGTTATTTTATTATTAATTAATTTGTATTTAAAGACAGTAAAAGAAGGTTTATTGTTCCATTGAGCTTTATAATCAACATATTGCATTAAAATTTGGAGTAATAGCTTAAAACAGGTGTAGTCTTTTCAAAATAATAAGTATATATTTTTATTTTTTATTAGTTAAAAATAAGTAATTTTTTCAGGGACGGAAACGAATGAATAGCACCAAGAATGTCTGAATGCAAATATATCCTGATTTAAAGCATGGAAATAAATTATTTTTCGATATCAATAAATATGTTTTATTTCTTTAAATTAAATGAGAAATTTATTCCATAAAATGTACTATGAATACAAAATTAATAATTAATAGTAAAGACGGTATAAGAAGGTTTATTGTTCCACTAGGCTTTATAGCTAACACATTGCGTGAAAATTTGGAGTATTAGCTTAAAATAGGTGTAATCGTTTTTTAAATCAATAAACGCATTTTTTTTATTATACATACTTGTTTCTCCCTTAAATTTATTTGAAAATACGTAACGGAAGCAAATCAGCGTGCATCTATTTATTTACCATCAAGTCATGTAATACATAGCCTCTTCACTTGTCAAGTATCTGTTTATAAAAAAGTTTCAATGTAGCCTAGTGAAAAATAAATGTTGTGTTATGCATATTTAAATTTATTTAATAATCTTGTTATGAATGTTTATTATTTTTCACGCACATAATAGTTGGAAGAGAGTGTTTGTTTATATACGCAGATTCATATAAGAACGTGTATCGAAAACAAATACTGAATTTTCTATTAAAAATGCCGTAAAAACAGAAAAACGATCCTAATTCAAGAATCCCGAGTATAATCTCTATGAAATTTTGCATATCACTCAACAGGGTTTCAAGGTACAATATGCCCCTAAATTGGTCGGGGTATTATGTATCGTTTAAGCTGTAATTTTGGAAACACACATGCAAGATTAGAGTTTTAGCATTATATAGATAACTTATAATCTTCTTTGTTTTACTGTCTTTTTTTCAGTTGGAATATCATTAGCGAAAGATACTATGCCATGTACATTTTCTCACTCTCGTCAAACTATTTTCTTTTTTTAAAGGGACTTGTCTTTTCTTGTCAATTATGTTTTTTTTAAATTTAAATTTTCGCAAGTCTCTTAACTACACACCATGACACAAGAGGGTGTCACGATATCCCATTGGAAAAGCACGGTACTAGAGCCATTAAACATATTTGCTATTCCACATGTTCATTCCGCTGTTCAATACACTTGGAGCATCATTTCCCTAATTTCTTTAACCATTCAAAAAAGGTGTAAAATGTTTATTCATTGGAATACCGATTTTGGCATGTTGGTAAGGCTGATAACGTTCCAGCACCATCTCGTGTAGATATAGTGCCAATAATGTCACCCTATTAATTTGACAGTTAACTAAAATGAAACGAAGGAGTGATTACATTATTTTGTTTGGTCTACTAAACTGCACGTGCTCATTTGTTCCTTTACGTAAACTAAAGGCATAATTGTCGTAATTTATTTTATGAATGTAGGAATCAAAATGTTTTATAATAAAATAAAATATTATTTAGAAATCAGATAAAATTAAATTATTTTCGTTATAAAATTTGTTTTCCTGTTACTTATCTATTTAAAAAGCCTGAATAAATATAAATTTGCTTTTAAAATATATACATTTCTTGTGTTTATCGATTTTCTTTTAAAGTTTTATTATAGCAAATGGAACATACTTAAATACATTGTTTCTACATGTTTCGCTAACTTAAAACAACTGAATATAAGTCTGGTTCATCTCTTTCTCCTATTATTGCTTATTAATTTAATATTATTTTTCATTTTGCTTTGACATTGTCGCTGATAATGATTTTTATGACTAACCAGAAGCAAGAGATATGAACACGAAACAATAAATATTTGTCTCTATTATATATTGTCTACTTCAATTCTATCAAAAGGAAATATTGTTTTTTTATAGAATAAATCCATTGTCACATTTTGTTATTAATAATAAAGTCCTTGTTGCTTTTTTAAGAAGTGCCTTAACATAAAGCAATGTTGCCGAAGTAGCTGATTACTGTTTCCAGATCTTCCACTTTAGTTTATCGTATCTCTTCAGGACATGGTTGATCATAATAGCTCTCCACAATTTCCTATCCTTTGTAATTCTAAATAATATTTCTTTCTTACTATATCCCTCAGTCCCTGTTCTGCCATACAAGCTCCTTATGTAAGTTACTTGATGTTTCCCTCCACCGTTCTTGCCTTCAATATGTCCTGTGAATGTCAAATTCTTTCATGTGTCACCAGAACTTTCAACTTTCTGATTCCAAGTACAAGTAACTCTTCCTTTCCATTTTCCTTAAAAACTTCTTCGCTGCTCACATTTCTTGTCCATAGTATTCTCCTTCTGTAGAACCACATCTCAGTTGCTTTAAGACTCTTCATTCATTTTTTTTCTGATAATTTTAAGAAATGTTTTTTTTTGTCGCTATGGTGATCTTTTACTTTCACTTTCACTAACTTTCTCCAGTTCTGAGACAGCCAGAACATGGCATCATTACAGGTGACGAACTGGTCCAAGTGATGTTTACAGGCTCACAGGGTATTTAAGAATTTTGCAGATATCGAAATTAGTAGTAATCCGAAGGTGCAGAGTCAGGTTAGTACGATGGGTGTACTAGGACGTTCCAGTCAAGCTGTGTCAGTTTTTGTCGGGTTTGCAAAGAGACGTGAGATCTGGCGTTGTCCTGATAGAAGACGATACGCCCACCCGCTGACTGAACAATTCCGGAAGCATTTCATCGCTTGCCATCTTTAATCAGTTCTACTGGACTTGTCCGAATTCAATGTCTGATTTTACAAAAGGGGCTTCTTGCACACAATGTCTCCTTCCAATGCCATCCGATACAAAACATCACCTTCTTCGATTAACAATGGTTCATTTCGATTTCACCAAATTCTTTTTCGCTTTATATTGTTAGAAATAATCTATTTTTCCTCATCCGTGTTCTTTTCTAAAATGAAACGTTTTGCTGCTTTGGATCATAGAATCGAAGATGGAAATACAGCCCATTAAATTGGTTTTCGTTAAATGGTGAGGTACTTAAACATCGCAGTTTAAGTATTTTCCAATACTTTACATCGCTCATATAAGATATATGCGATGCCCCGGAAACGTGTGACCAGAGTTATTTTAATCGGCATTTCGAATCAGTCATTGTCAACGACTGCCGGGTTACCGGAACATTATCGGTCTCCAAAATCAACATTTCCAATTCTGAAACGAGCTGACTACTCACGAAAAGTATTCTCAGATATGGCACCATCTCCATAAAAGGCACACATCTTTATTAACTTTTTGTAAAGCGTTTTTCCTTTCTTGTAATAAAAAAAGCATGAAATGACGAAAATGCATCTCATTTTCATCCATTTTCGGATATAACGACACATTGACATATTATCTTTCAATCACTTTCCCACCGGCGTAAGGTGGCCTCTCAGTGTATTTTCTATAAATACTTTCAAGGTAATTGTTCGGATGAGCTCTTCTCTATGGTACTTAAGATTTTTGGATATTAGAGCAGTATTAGACTGGCGATGAGATCACATCAATTTAAAGTTGAGCTGACGAGATTTAACCGTAACTATTATTAATGTTTCTGTTTCTAATTCTCCTACACCCTGTAACCCCTTAGCTGCTTTACTGCCTTGTATGGGATGATACCGATTATATATATATATATATATATATATATATATATATATATATATATATATATATATATATACAATAGAAATCACCACTTCTAAATTTATTAATTGACAAAACTCTTTTCATTGATTACAGAATTAGTAGTGATAACTCCAACCTAAATATATGCATTTCAGCTTTAGCATGTTTTTAAAAAATTATAACCAAAAAAAGTACAAAAAAAACATTCCCAATTACTACTATGACTATCGTTAGAATTTATCCCTCCTACCTCTTTCAAATATTACTATCTCCTCTTCCCACCTTTCCTCCCTCATCCCTCATTCTTACGAGGCTTGGAAATGCTATGCCTAAACTTTTGACTGTTGTTATCGACAAGGAATCTTTCCAGACTGGCCATCATTTAACACCTCACCCATCCTTTACCAAAGTGCTATCAACAAGCACTATTGTTTCACTCCGTCACCTTTTTGCTTTATGTATATTTTTCTCTCAAACAAATGGAAAAAAAAGGAAGTGACGTTTACAAGCAGAATTGTTCATAACTATTTTTGGTTCTCACCAGTCGAAGTGCAATTGAAATGCACCGAAACGAAGTTGCATCTTTGTAGTGAGTAAACTGTTATTGTCTATATGATAAATTACAATATATATATATATGTATATTCACTTATCTTTGAACGTTATTCTCATGACATCGTCTCACCTGGCACATTTCTGAGCCTTTCTGTGAATGCTGAATGCAGTGCGACTTAATGACTGCTCTTTGTTTATGTCGGGAAGAAACAAGAATTACGCCAGAGTTGAAGTGATAATTACTTTATCCATTGATGTAAAAAACATCACATGCCGATTAATATTGGGTTGGAATAAATGTTATATTCGTAGCCTTTTTCAATAGGTGTCGTTTAAAATATAATCATGTGTTCAATGTTCATAAGGAGTGAGTTTGATCTTCATTAGGCGCTCCATTTTGCGACCTTGTGCCTCCTTTAAGCAATGATTAATAAATCCCTATATTGTGTGTGTGTGTACGTGTGCGTGTGTATGTGTGTGGGTTTAAAATACGAAACAGAATACCGACAAGGTTTTTAAGAAATTCGACAAATAAAAAACGTTTCATTGAAACTAGATTTGATTACGCGTTTCGCCTTTCTAGGCTCCAACATACCCAAAAACCAAAGTAAGAAATGTGTGCATGTGTATTTGTTTATATGCCTATATACATATATACTTCTTTGTATTAATATTATATAAGCATACACACTAATACACATACATTTCTTTCTTTCGTTTTTTGATCTGATGAAACCTATAATGGCAAAACGTGTAATCAAATCTATTTTTGATTAAACGTTTTTCATTTTTATATATATATATATATATATATATATATATATATGTATATATATATATATATATATATATATATATATATACATTACAAAGAGTCAATCATACCTTGAATCTTGAATATATATATATATATATATATATATAGAGAGAGAGAGAGAGAGAGAGAAAGAGAGAGAGAGAGAGAGACAGAGACAGATATAGATATAAAAGTGAACATTGAAGTCAACAGTCAGAGGTAACAGGCTGTTTCATGCTAGACTCAATCGTCAGGCCGCCTGACGTAGTTCAGTGTATGCACAAGCCCATAAAGACGTTGCAATTAGTGAGTTTTAAACTCATTATGAAGTATTCACAAGTCCAGCTCGTTGATTATTACACGACGAAGAGCCGCCTTACCATCCATGATAATTTTAAGAAACTACAATATCTCCGTTCATTTTTTAGTATAAGTGTAGCACGATGCACTGCTAAGTTGAGAAAGAACTTTTTTTTTACTTCAATGAGTTTCGCCTCTGAGTGTTGACTTCAATGTTCACTTTTATATTTATATTTATATTTACATACGCTCTATCTCTGATATTGAGCACTTTATCTCATAAATATAGCACATTTTAAAAATATATTTCTGTATATACATATATATACATATATATATATATATATATGTGTGTGTGTGTGTGTGTGTGTGTGTGTGTGTGTGTGTGTGTGTGTGTGTGATAGGATAAAATCGAATTGGAAACGTTTATCAAACTAACATATTTCACTTTTATTAAAGTTTCATCAGAGAATGGGATATGGAGAGAGAGAGAGAGAGAAATTCTAGTATTTTATTTTTGTGTTGCTTGATCTTCATTGGTTAAGCAGGTTTCACGTGCATTTTACTTGTTAAGCAGCATGGTATTTTCCGAACACCTACGAATGTACATTAATATCCGAATCCCACAGAGACAAACTAGAATTATAATACACTTACAGAAATAAAGCAATATTTGCGTTTTTTTCAGTTAGGCTTGGAATCTGTTAATTTTTCTTTTTGAACTTAGAAAGAACGTGTCGTCTCTCCTTGTGCTCGGAACGCCATAATTTCTACCACCGTCGCTTCAATGTTTGCTTACAGATTCGACTGTTCACCGTCTATGCTAGTTATTCATTAAGTAGTTCAGTGTATGCACAAAGCCATAAAGACGTTGCAATGAGTGAGGTTTAAACTCATTATGAAGTATTCACAAGTCCAGCTCGTTGATTATTACTTGACGAAGAGCCGCCTCACCATCCATGATAATTTTAAGAAACTACAATATCTCCGTTCATTTTTTAGTATAACTGTAGCACGATGCACTGCTAAGTTGAGAAATAACTTTTTTTTTTTTACTTCAGTGAGTTTCCATTTAAATACGCCATGAAAAATAATTCATTGTTTTCTTCAGTGGATGGAATTAAAAACTTTTTTTTCTATTTTCAATTCAGTATCAAATTATTAATTACAGAACCACTCGATCACACAGTGTCACTCGATGTCATGATTTTGTGAAGATTTATCAATCAAATTTCTTATTGAAAATGGAATCGCTTAATCTGAACAATGAACAGTCGAGTAAGATTACCATCCATAATTGTTAATATTAAGCAGACACACATATGCTTGTTCGGAAATACATTTTCTGGCATAGCGTCTTCTGTTTCTCTGCACTTATTCGTAATGGCGGACTTACGCATGCGCTCAATAAACTATAATCGAGTGATTCACCGAACGAGGAACATCAGGCAATCACAAAAACGTAAAAGAAAAAGGAAAATAAATATATTGTAAGCGTAAATTTTTGTCTGTTCCTCGAGATATGATTTACCATGATTAAACTAAAGGTTGTCCAGGAAAATACTCGGACATGATGAACTGGATTGCTGATTTATTTTGACTAATATCGGCGCCGCTTAGTTAATTATATCTTTCCTTTAGACGAAGAAAAAAACAAGCAAATCTTTAGAAAGAAAAATGAAAGAAAAAAGAAAGAAAGTCTAACAAAAAAGAAAAACTAAGCAAAGTTTTAGAAAAGAAAGAAAAAATAAGCAAATTTCTAAAAAGTAAAAGAAAGAAAAGCTAAGGAAATCTTTAGAAAGACAAAGAAAGAAGAAAACTAAGTTTTAAAAAGAAAAAGAAAGAAAAAACTAAGCAAAGGTTACGAAAGAAAAATAAAGAAAAAACCAAGAGTTTTAAATAGAAAAAGAAAGAAAAACCTAAGTGACGCTTTAGAAAGAAAAAGAAAGAAAAAGAAAGAAAATTTTATAAAAAGAAAAAGTAAGCAAAGCTTTAAAAAGAAAGAAAAAGCGAAAGAAACCTTTAAAAAGAATAAAAGAAAAAACTAAGCAAATCTTAAAAAAATAAAATAAAAAAATAACCAAAGCTTCAGAAAGAAAAAAAGAAAGAACAAACTAAGCAGAGTTTTAAAAAGAAAATGAAAGAAAAACGTAAGCAAAGGTTTAGAAAGAAAAAGAAAGAAAAAAGAAAGAACATCTTATAAAAAGAAAAAGAACTAAGCAAAGCTTTAAAGGGAAAGAAAAACGAAGCGAAGCTTAAGAAAGAATAAAAGAAAAATAAGAGAACGAAGAGAAGGAATGCAAACTGAAGACCCACACAACACACCAAGAATGAACAAAAAAGAAAAAGAAAAAGAAAAGCAGCATCAATTAGACTAATAACTGTGACAAAGATGTATAGTTACAAAGATTTAGATTAGAACTCAATAGTTAAGGGTGGATGATCTTTTGTATTCCAGAGTTAAGACCGAAGGCCTTAATCTCCGATTTTTTAAGACAAGTGCCCAAATGATTTTCTAAGCTTAGATGCGGCACAAAGGCATAAGTATAAGGCACCCAGTGAGGATCGAATTCACTACGTAGCCGTAATTGATCTTGCAAGCTTGATAAACATTACACCACGTTGAGGTGCCCAAATGATTTTCTAAGCTTAGCTTAGATGCGGCACAAGGCCAAAAATGAAGAGTACCGAAAGAGGATCGAACTTACTACTCAGCCGTAATTGATCTTGCAAGAAAATCGTAATATGTGTCTAGTAGTTACGGAATCTGCGAGTGGAACTGATTAAATTTGTATTGAACATAGAAACGTATTCCTTGATGCAACAATTCTTGGCAACCTGTCTCATTGGTATTCCTCATCATTGTTTTGTTTTATTCATGGCATGTCACAATGAAACGTAAAAGAGAACAACGTTTAAACAAGTGTCTCTCTTTGCCGAAGGCAATTCAAATTTTTATTTAAAGAATATTGATTAGCATTAAGTTAAACGCGTATTATGTGAATTAATTATTTTCCCTAAATTATGATTTCTAATATTTTAGAATGTTCAAAAAGTGAGCGGCATTTTGGGAACCGGAATGAAACTCCGCTGAAACGTAATCATTTTTACAGCGTTCTATGCACACGTTCTATGCACACGTTCTATGCACACGTATGTGTAGGTACGCCTTGTGAAGATTAAGAATTGGGTTCTTTCCTCCGCCATACTCTCAAATTTTCAGTACAAACATCAGCATGTGCCATGTATGCGTCAAGAGGTTCATTTAGCTCGCGATAATCTAACCCGGTTTTTCAGATATTCCGACCACTTCCATGATGCTGTCCAGGTCCTGGTATATTGTCAACTCGCCGACATTGTCCCCGCACGGGCGCAATTGAGGACAATGATAGGAGGCTTGCGAAGACGTTTCCTCTAGTCCAAGGTCACACCGATGACAATCGTGCAAATTCGTCCAGTCCCATCTGAAGTCTACGTCATTGACAGATTGCACGTTCCGAATCAATCGCCAGGTAAGCGAAAACCGAGGGTTACTGAGGTAATTCGCTGCTAGCGCCCAAAACCAGAAAGAACGCAACTCGGTCGCTGACAAGCCGAGCTGCCTACAGAGTGACCCCACCTCCTCCATTTATTTTCGATGCAAGACTTTGCTAGGTCACTGAACCGAGGAATGATCAAGGCCGCTCGACATTCTTTGAGGAAACTCGACCGATTCCGGGGCTTACGACGGCACTCAGCCCTAGAAACGAGAGGAGTGACGGTAAGGGTAAGGAAGGCGTCCCTAACACTTCCCCCCAAGATCGAGTCCTCTGTCCTCTTTTCGTTTACTGAATTAATGCAAGTAAGTGTCGTTCCTGATCTGTTCCCAACTTTTCCTTTATTTATGAGATTCCCAACTTTTCCTTTATTTATGAGATTCCCAACCTTCCCAGTTTATTTGTGGACTCCTTTGCCATCTTCACTGGATCAGTCTTGGATTTTCCCACTCCAATATTTGTTTTATCTTTCCCCTCTCCGTTAATGGGTAAGCTCCTTGATTCTATCTGAAGCCAGAATACAGCGACCACTCTTATTTCTGTGAGGTGGATGGGTCCTACTAACATATGTTATTTTCAGTTTGAATATTTTGTTATATTTTATTTTATTTTATTTTTTTTTGGTGGGGGGTGTCATTCCCTTCTCTTCATTTCATATCATCATTAAATTTTTATATATATTTGTATAACGGAAATTTGTACATAAAGAGATTTTTATGTCATGGGTTGTTTTTGTAGATTCCCTGTGAATATGAGGTATTGTGGTATATGTAATAGTGAATGGTGAACGGTGACTTCTTGCGAATGAGGTAATTGTAATGAATGAATGGGTCGTGAATCTGATTAGATAAGATAGTTAATGATGATTAGCCTCACCCCACTTCGCCCCTTTTGAACCTTGTGCCGCGATTATTGTATTTTGTAATAACAAATCAAATATTTTGGTTATTTTGGCATATCGTACCGAACCCGCGTGGCCTTTTTCTCGGTAAATGATTTTCTCTTTCGCCACAATTTTTATTTCGATTTACATATTTTTTTTCTTTGGTAAGTTTTTCTTTGTTTCTATGTTTGGGTGGCAGTTAGTTTTGGGGATTTTGTTTTAAATAAGTTGTACTGGAAATTCTTTTATTTTTCAAATTTTTGACAGTACTTCGCCTCCCAATATACCGCTACAATGTGCTATTTTTGTTATATTATCATATACACAAACAGAAATCGGATTGTTTTGATATGGCATGAAAAAGTCTGTGATTCAACAAGAAAATAATCCTGATAATGTTCATTTCGATTTTTTCTAGCTTTTAAAGGTTTTGCAACTAATAAAAATGTTTCAGTAGTTTTTCTAAATGGAAATATTAAAGTTTTAAGCCAATTAAGCTAGGAAGGTGCTGTAAAATATTACAACCAAAGGAATTGATTATTAATTTTTTACCAATTCTTTTCTTCATCAATTTTCTCCGCTAAATAGCAAGAAATAGAAATCGGTCTGGCCGACACTCGAACTTGCATTCCATATGCGTAATTCATTATTTTCTTTTACAGTCGGTAATTGAAGAATTCGTTTCTACTACGTAAGTATTATTTCCTGCAAGTCTGACAAAATTTGATTTCGTTACAAATTTTGCTACTTTCTATTTACAGGTGTTTACCAAAACGAGTGATACTGGCTGTTATCGATCGAGCGGGGTTTTTTTTGCGTTATTTATTTGACTTCCTTTTAGAATAGCTATAAACATTAATTAGAGAAACTTACTGTTTCGTTCTATTTTGATTTACAACCATTTTAATTCCAGCTTTGGAATTCACGAGTTTTGAATGAGGTTTTCAGTTATTAACCGTTTTATCTCAGTGTCCCAGATTTTGTCGACTTATTTCGCCACTCCACTTTACTTTTTATCTTGTAAAGTAATACAGACATACTGTATATTAAGTATCAGTTGTGTTTAACTTTATTACACATATATTTTACATATATTTTACATATATATATATTTGTAATATCGGCAGACATCTTTTTTCTTTCAAATGAAGCGTTATTCTTCGGATTTCCTGTATTATTTAAATTTCTCAAAGTAAGTATTGTACTATTCTATATAGTTTGGGGGCTATTGTCTTCAATTATTTTAAAAATACGTTTTCCTTTCGAACCTTCTTCTGCCATCTTTTGGTTTTTTTAATTATTGAATTCGACACACATTCTTCAGCGTTCCTCACGTGTATCAAAAGAAACGTTGTACAAAACCAACAAAAACTAACTTTCCGTTAAATGTACGGAACTATTTTCTACCAATTTCTTTTCTACTAATCAATTCTTGTATTAGGTATGTGCAGAAGTATACATGAAAATCTTTTTAACTGAGTTGGTGCATATCTACGAAAGTTAATCCACAAATCAATAACCAATGAAGAAAGTATTTATTTTACACAACAAATGTTCGTTTTTTTCCCACGCTCTTTTCCCATATCATGCACCTAAATTCAGTGGTGGATATCAATGACATAAATCGAATATTATACACTTAAGACTTCTGATAAATATTCACTTAATAGTTACATGTTTGTCTGCGGACTTATTGATCGATATTCGTACATAGAGAGAGTGATAGAATTCATTGCAGGATATTCGAAAATTGTTTGCAATATTTTAATAATACGCAAAAAAGCCATTATTAACTTTTTGGTATTTTATAGCTTTCCCTATAAACTGAGGTACTGAGTCAAACGACTTTATCCATATCGAGAGAATAGATGACAAAACTGTTGTCAGAATCGCGATATCTTTTTAAAAAGAATTAACACCTAGTAAAATGCTCGATATAACAGTTGAAATTTTAATGAGGTATAAAATATGAGTGGAAGGAAAGAGGGTAGCAAGTGGACATTATGAGGATAATAACAATCGACAGTTGATTTGAAAAGCTTAAAATTATAGGGATCAGGGAAGCTTCCACAAAATAACAGTTCTTGTGAAAAAAAAATGCACTCGAGGGGAAATGAGGGTGATATAATCCGTAGAGGTAGCATAATGCGTCCTAGCAGTTTCACTTAAAAAAAAAATGAAACCACTATCAGAGAGACATGTGTGGATGACAATTGCAAATTGTGCAGTTTCTCAACCTGACACTAGAAGCATGTCGTAGAAACCCCAGAAAAATGCATTTCGGACAACAACGGGAGAGTAATTTCAAATCAGTTCCATTCTTAGCAGATACATTATTAGAATCAAACTTCCACACAGAGAAAGCATTACCAAGAACTGCATGTACAACATTTCATGCAGTTGCGGCAGAAATTACCGCGGAAAGACATCGGTCATGATAGACAAAAGAATGAGAACAAAATATCACCCCTCTGTTCGATATTTCCAGACGGTTAAGAAATAGAGCTGATGAAGGACGGGTAGGGGGTCGTTGTGATAAAAGAACCCAGCAAAGACAAGGGTACTGGTCCGCGTCCAATCTCATCGCCAGTCATCTCAGAGTAGTAATTAATTGGTCCACACACAAAATGAAGATTTAAAAGCATAAACAAACTACGTTCTCGCTAATATCTTACGGAAACAACTGTAGTAAATGACTGCTATATTTATTGATATTTATGACAGGTGATACCGAGTGAATGAGAAAGTGGAACCGAATGAATAAAAATTGAATACTTCTGACTTGATGTAAGTATAATCAAGGGTATTTTTAGTATCGATTTATTGCCATCGACTAGACCTTCTTGTTATAAGTGACGGTGTATTTCATATTGAAACTGTTTCCTACCCATTAATTTTAAGCAAATCACTTCTTCTGATCTCTAATAATAGTTTTCTCGCTTTTTCCTTTCTTTCTTACTGAGTACGTGTTTTACGCTTTCATTATATATCCGCATGTTTAATCTATTAAATCGTACCCGATAATATTCAGACCACTGGGTCAGCGTTTGGGTTGAAATAGTTACTGGGGCTATAAATCAGTATGTGAGCTCAAATTTAAAAGAAATATCGAAAACAGAATTGCGAAAAAAAATTTCAGAGTAGTTAGATCTTGGAAGCACTGCAAATCACTATCATGTTGTGTTAATGTGGTTTTCTGTCGTACAGGCTGAGTAAATATTAATAATAGTCCGAACATTACTCATACTGATTATTGACAGTAAGACACACCTCGTGATAAGCGCCTTATCATTGAAGTCAACACTTAGAGGCGACAGGCTGTTTCATGCTAGACGCAATCGTCAGGCCACGTGTGTTATTTTTTTTTCCTCGGCTATTTATATATACGGGTCAGTGGTGCATTGTGGGTAGTCTATTTTGGCGGTTATTTTGCCGGAAGTCGTTTATTTATTTATTTGGGTTAATTTATTTTGCTTGATTTTATTTATTTTTATTTTTAATTTTTATTTCTCATCTTATATATTTATTTATTTATTTTTATTTTTATCGGTGTTTTATTAACGTAGTAAAAATTTGTTTATATCGCTTATTTAATAGTTTTGTCTTGGTTTGGGAAGATAATTAAATCTATTTATTCAATTTTGGGGTTGATTGCTGTAGTTTATTCTAACTATTATTTTGGCGGGAGCAGTTTTTAATTTGTTTATTACTTCATTTATTTATTTGGATTATCTTTACTTGTTTTTTCTAACGGTTAATTTATCGGGAGCCGTTTGTTAGTTTGTTTATTTATTTGGATTAATTTCGATTAATTTATTTTACTTGTTTTTTATTATTTATTTATTATATTGTATATTTTTATTTAGTTTTCTTTTGGTTTTCGATTTTTAAGTAACGTAGTATTTTTATCGTTATATAACAGTTATAGCTATGTTTTTCGTTCGATTTTTGGTTTGATCTTTATAGTCTAACTAATATTTTGGCCGTATTGGTTTATTAATTTGTTTATTATTTACTTTATTTATTTGGGCTTATTGATTTTGTTTTTTTATTTTTTGTTTATTCATTCTATTTCGTGTATTCTAACGGGTGTGATTTGGTAATTTGTTTGGGTTAATTTATTTTACTTATTTTATTGTCATTTTGTTTATTTATTTATTTTTTTCAGTTTTCGATTTTTAAGTAACGTAGTAAAAATTTGTTTTCATGTCTGCATTTTGAGATGAGCTCGGATCGTTTATTTAATAATTTATTTTGGTCTGGGAATGTAATGATAGCTATTTTTACCTCCAAGCAAAGTTTGCAAGTTTTTGATTGGTTGTTGTAGGCTGATGATCTTTTTCTTATTTTCCAAGATATTTTTGGTGTGATTTGCGTTTTGTTTTTAATTTCCCAGATATACTTAGAAAGCATTGTGCTGTTCGCGTATTTACTATTTGTGAAAGATGTTTTGTGTGCATAATTTCTTTGTTTCCGGGGTTCTTCAGTTACTTCTATGTATACTTTTTCTTCATTATCTGGTGATCTTATCGTGGGTTGGTATATTACGTTGTTTTGTAAGCAATTACCGTTTAAGTGACATTCGTTCTTTATTCTGCAGTTGCACGTGGGTTTAATTTGATTGTGTGGTCTGTTGATAGTTTTCCTGTTGTGATTTTTTATTATTTGTGCCATGTTCTCGGTGCAACTGTAGCTGATTTTTACTGTGTTTTTGTTGAATATTTTGTGTAGGGTGCTTGAATCCGGGAAGTGTTTGAAGAATATTTTTCCTACGTTTGTTTTTACGTTTTTGCTGTACGGTGGGTTAAACCATATGATATTTCTTTTCCTGTTGGCCTTTTTTGTGTTCTGTGGTGAGTATGTGACTGTTGCTGGGAATCTACTATCTTTTAGGGCTGTTTCATAGTCTTTCTTAGCTTTGTTAAATATGGATTCATTGGAGGAATTGTCGGATTTTGGTATCTGTTTGACTATAGAAGGGGGGTGATTGGAAGATGTATATATACACACATCTATATATATATATATGCATGCATGTGTATCTGTATATAATTTTGGAACAGTATTGACATGGGTTATTTTACTATCAGCTAAAGATAATGAAAATTTTGAATGATTACTGTAAAGGCTAATTTAAACTAGTGATTATTTCAGTATTAAAAAGATTAGCATTAAAATTTTAGCATCGCTCCAAATACACATTTATGTACGCAATAGAAAGCCTGTCTGAACTTGTCTTTTTGAATTTATCAGGCTTATGTGTAAAATCAGTAAGTCTGTAGCCTAATGGTAAAAGAAGTATTAATTTTACACAACAAATATTTATTTTCAATATAATGTTTCCTTATCAATGTACCTAATTCAATTGTAAATATTAATTACATAGTTCGAATATTATAAACTGAAAATTTCAGATCAAAATTCACCTAATAACTCCATGTTTGTCTACGCATCTATTGATCCATATTGTATATACAGCGAGAGAAAGAATGACAGAGAACGAGAGAGTTACTTTTAGATCATTATGAAAGTTGTTTATAATTTTATAATAATAATAATTTAAACAATTGTCAAGCCTAGCCAACGCTTAAACAACATTAAGTGTGATAAAGCTTTTTCTGAAACCATTACTTTTTGCCTGGCTGAGCTATTTAAAATGTTAGTTAACGTTATTTGTGAAGTGTTTTATAGTAATGTTATGGGTCCTTACCTATAACTACAGAATGAACTCTTCCTAACACTATGTATACTACGCCTCTCAAGAGAGAGGGACGAATCGAGTCGAGTCGATAGTAGTTCACTCCAAACCAGACTGGCAGTCATACTAACACCTTCCACATCTTGTATTATTATTCCGTGTAATATATCTTCGTTATTTCTACTCTTGTGTTCGTGTTGTTCTTCCTTGGTCCTAACCTGGACCATAACAAGTAAGCAAGACGTCATTTAATCTCCTTGGTGATTAATGCACCCTACACGCAAAATGACTAGAGGAATGTGTCAGATGAGCTGAAATAGTTTAATGCCAGAGCATATGTAAAATTGCAACATGTTGAATTTGTATTTTAATTTATTCGGTCATCCCATAAGTTCTGTCCGAATTTTAACTTTTTGTTAAAATGAACGAAATTTAAAGAGTATTTTATAATGACTAATGGAACTGAACATTATTTTTATGTTTAGATGCTTTTAAACTGATCAAATTTTATTTCAGAGAACAATAAAATTAAATTTTGTTTGATTAAATCTCTGCTAACATGGAAGTACCCAAGAATCATTTGAGGCACATAATGCTTTATGAGTTCAAGAAAGGATACTCAGCAGCCGAAGCGGTTAGAAACATTCACTCGGTTTATGGAAAGGAATGTGTGAATGAAAGAACTTGCAGAAGATGGTTTGCAAAATTCAGAGGTGGAGATTTCACACTTGAAGATGAAGATCGAACCGGACGTCCAGTTGAGTTTGATGAAAAGCTTCTTGGAGCAGCTCTTGAAGAAAATCCTGCTTTATCAGTTGAGGAATTGGTAGTGATTCTCAGTTCAAACCATACAACTGTTCATCGTCATCTTCAACAACTTGGAAAAGTTCATAAACTTGGAAAATGGGTGCCTCATGAATTGTCTGAAAACAACCTCAAATCCCGAGTTGACATCTGCTCTTCTCTCCATTCTCGCCAACTTGTTTCACCTTTTTTGGATAGACTTGTGACTGGCGATGAAAAATGGATCTTTTATCAAAATGTTAAGCGTCGTAGACAGTGGCTTGGTAAAGGGGAAGGACCCCAGCCACAGCCGAGAAGGGAACTTTATGGGCAAAAGGTTCTTCTTTCAATCTGGTGGGATTGCCAAGGAATAATCCACTTTGAATTCTTATCACCTAATGCAACAATTAATGCTCAAATATACTGTCAGCAATTAGAGCGTTTGAACCAAGCTTTGAGGAAAAAAATATCTGCTCTAGTGAATCGAAAACAGGTGATGTTTCATCAGGACAATGCGCGACCACACACAGCAAGAATCACGTCACAAAAGATTGGTTGGGAGAAAATTCCTCATCCACCTTATTCTCCCGACCTTGCTCCTTCAGACTACCATTTGTTTCGTAGCTTATAGAATCATTTGGAAGAAACAGCTTTTGTAACACAGGAAGAGGTTAAAACTGACATTTGTGAGTTCTTCGAATCAAAGCCAAAAGAATTTTACAGTAATGGAATTAGTAAGCTTGTTAATAGATGGAAGGAAATCATAGATAATCAGGGAAAATACATTCTTGATTGAATCTGTAATTACATGTAACATTTGGTCACTTGTTTTCTTTATTCAAAATTCGGACAGAACTTATGGGATGACCTGATATTTCGAATTAGACATTCAAGTCATATAACTGGCTTACAAAGAATGATGACAATATGTCTTGCTGATAAGCCCCTTATTTTGGAACCTGTGAACATGTGTAGAACATGTTCACAGGTTCCAAAATAAAGGACGTATCAACAAAAGTCCATATTAATACACTGTTTGGGTGTTAACAAATCTTCACATGAATAAGATCGTACAAATAGCGAACACTATCCTACGATATATTGTTCCATACATTTTGCACCTGTTTTTGTAATGCTACAAGTTTTATGGATGGGCTAACTGAGCAAATCAGATGCCCCATCTTTTCCCATGCATATTCAATGAGGAACAATTTATCAAACATTTTGCAGAGCATATTTGTTGTGGCCTGTTTAGGGGCCAGAAAGAAAGACACGGAAGACGAAGGTAGGTTGAACAACTATATTGAAATAACAGATATATACAAAGCAAGAGTGTTAGTAATAAGCAGATAGAGATGTACATCCGGACGGTAGGTTAGCACTGCCGTCTACTGCCCCGCTCACCTGACTCTCGCAGTTAGTATTTATGAGAGGAGGAAGAGTTCATTCTACTGTAGGAGGGTTTACCACAACGATATTTGAGCATCACGGGCACAGTGTGGCGGGTATTATGCTACTGGAACAGTATATCCTATTCCTAATGCAGGATTGACAGCAGGACGGACAACAATATTTTTAATATACATGGCACTGTAAAACGTTTCTTCCTCAAACGCTAAAGGCGATCTATTGTTGTAACTTGTGACCGCCAACATTATGATTGTACACGTAAACGGTCAGCAGTTGCCTGAAGCCACTGAATGCGATAGAATGTTATTCTATCCCATAAGTGATCCTGTCATGAGATTACTAGAGATATCCACAAGTGTTATGGCAAAAAGGAAATGTCTGTCTAAAGGCACCCATTCCCGTAGTCTGGCCGTAAATCGATGATTCTCAATGGTCCGTGTTGACTCTTCCGGAAACATCTCCACTGATCGTGCTGTCTGCCACTATTGCCCTTACAATCCGTCGATTTTGAACAGGTTGTCCATTACGTTGCCACACAGAACATGGTGTAACAATCTTCATTTAATCACTTTTGCTCATATCGAAGCGCCGCCCGTGCGTCACGTTCAACACGTACAGCATTGTTCAGAAATCTCTGTCTAGCCTCTCGAAAACCAACGAATCGAGCCTCTCTTATATGATTCTAATTAAATAAAAGGAGCCTGCGTGAGTCTCAATGTTATGACACATGCTATTCCAGGTAATTTTCCGTTAATTCCCTGCCATTAACAATATTTAATTTTTCCGTTCAATCTTTTTTATAATTTCTATCTTTTATCCTACCTGGACACCTAAGGTCAAGTCAAGCGTTACGTCTTTTCGCAATAAGACATTTCATTTTCTTTTAAACACAAAGGCGTTTTTAAAATTAAATTTATAATTCATTTTCTTTCTTGTATGTACGTTTATTTAACAATTGCTGTGCCTATCTCCCCAATAACAGATCTATACACGCTAGACCGTAAAATTGGCAATTTGATGCTGCCATAGCTATATTTTCTTATTTATAGTATGCCATTTAAAAAGACTCAAACAATTTTTCAGTGGTGAAAAATTAAAAGAAAAGTAGTATCCTCTTTCATCTCATTGAACCATATCCCAGCATGTGTCATTGTTTAAACCTCAAGCACAGACGGACGAGGATGAGAGTTACTCCGTCACAATATGGCCGAAGACTGAGAATTTCATCCGAATATCTGCATGCAAATACTGTACTCAGGTCAAAACTGATATTGTCTTTCAAAGTGTTAGAATTTTATTTTCTGTCAGTATATGTCACAAAATCAGATTATCAACACTAAAATTTTATTTTGAGTTACTAAAAGCAACGCTCGTGTCTGTGTCACCGAACTCATTTCACAACCAGCCGGAACTGACTTGCCGTAAAGCCGACATTAGGAATTACGTTGTCATAGTTACTTAGCCGATAAATGATGAATTTCGTACTGTTGCTGCTGCAGCCAATTCCTGTAGATGATAAGTTAAAGTTTCATAAATATGAAATATAGCGAGTTTCTCTTACGCGCGGCTTTCCCTTCAGTGGTTTCATTTAACCACGGTCAAGCTTGTTGTGGTAGCGTCTTAAATATAAAAGTGAATCTTAGGTGAATCATGAACCTGAAAGGATATTAATCTAGGACAGGTAGTGAAGAATGAAGAAAGATTAACATATATTAAGATTCACGTGTCTTTATTAGATTCATGACAGTGTGAGACCGGAAGTGCGAAGTCCTCAAAAAGAGTTTATTACACAGACAAGCATATTGTGGAATCGTCCATATTTTTCCACTCACTCCCGTTAAAAAATAAACTATTCCATAAGAGCTAGTTTCGACCAATCAACACCACACATTGCGAAACTCGGCTTATTATTGGTCGAGACGTCCCCAGAATGTGTTTTACCGCCAAAAATTTCTGGAGCCTATTTCAACTTCTCAAAGTAAATAATAGAACAATTTTCAGTCCAGTTCACCAGTCAGTAATTCGCCTTCAGAGAGATTCCACACAGATCCACGCGTGTCTACATTTTGACTAAAGGACTTTGCGCGCGTCAACACCTGACTGAACTTTCAACCTCCTTCTGTCTCTCTCTGAATTCATTGCACATTTCTAAAAAAAGGTGTCATCTACACTACTAAACAGAAACTCAAGCATTAAGATAAAAAAAATACAGTCCAGGGTGAATAACTCTGTCAAAACAAGAACAAACAAAAATCAACAAAGAATCTCGCATTACATTACTTTAAAATTTATCCCTCGATAAATTTTCCTTAATATTACATGTGAACATTTTCTAAACAAAGGAAAATTTCTGAACTGTAATTCATTAAGATACTTAATTCACATTTCGTCAAACATCCATATAACCAAAACACAAGTTTTTCCAAATTGTATTAATTGTAAATGTTCAGTGTTTTTCTAATTGAATTCACGACTACTGTTGTTTCTTTGTCCAATTTTGCCTTGAGATTTATTCAACTTGTATGTCTATGCTTAATATTGTTGTGATTAATATGAAGAACATGCTTTTCACGCTTATCATCTCAAACAAAAAAACCTTCTGATTTCACACTCATTTCATAGCAATCCCAACAAAATAACGAGCCTCAGAAATTAGCAATTTATAAGTTGTTATAAATGTCCGAAGTACAAGAGAAGTGATGTTGGTAATTTGGATATTTCAAAGCGCGCTCGTGAAGTGTTTCCTTTAAATGAAAAGGTGAAAGGTCTCGATTTAATAAGAGAAGAAACATATCCTCTGATGAGAACACCGACAACGACAATGAATCTTCTTTTCATCATATTTATTACGGTAAATAGTCATAATTAATGTATTTTATTATCAATTATTGTTATTAATCTATTTCTCTACCGAATTCAACTTTCTCGTAGGTATGCAAGACTTATGACCACATCACGTTGAGAAACCGTTTCCAGTACGAAGTCGAGTCAGTATCTAGATGAATAACCGCTTGGGAATATCAGGTACTGTAAGCTTGGATGTGCGGGTGGTGTAATGGATAATGACTCAGAATTATTAATCGGAGAGCCGAGTTCCAATTTCAGTTCGGTTTGTTATATTCATTTACGCGCAAAAACAACAGGGAAAGGTATGACACAACGTCTTCCCTCAGCTATGGGTTAATTAGTAAGACTTATATCACTAAAACCATCATTATCCATCCTCAAAATGTGTACAAAATATCTAGATTTCGGATATTAGATAACCCATAGATGGTGATATACCGCTAAGAAAACGACCACCTAAATCATATATATATATATATATATATATATATATATATATATATATATATATATATATATATATATATATATAATATATATATATATAATATATATATATATAATATATATATATATATAATATATATATATATATAATATATATATATATAATATATATATATATATAATATATATATATATATAATATATATATATATAATATATATATATAGTGTGCGGTACAATCCGCGGTTTCAGCTATCCGCTGGGAATCTTAGAACATACTCCCCTGCTACACACGCTCAAACACACACGGGGATAAGGAAGGAATACTGACTGTATAAATTCAGCAAATTTCTAAAACAAAAAAGTGGAAAAAAGAAAGTAATCATCCATTTATGTATCACAAATGGGCAGTGAAATCAGAGATGCCGAAAACAAAGAAGTAAAAAAAAAAAGAAATTAATATCTGGGAAGTGTTTTAACAGAGAATGGAAAGTATGACACTGAAATCCGAAGAAACGTTGGGATTGCTAAAGATGCTTTCCAAAAGCTAAGTAGAATACTAAGAAACAGGAAAACTTCGTTACAAACCAAAGAAAGATTACTGAACTGTTATGTGATATCTGTCCTATATGTCAGTGAATACCGGATAATCTCTTCAGAGATGAAGAAGAGACAGAAATATGGTTCTACAGAAGTTTGCCGAGGATTCGAAGGACCGAATACGTGAGCAACGATGAAGTTCTAGAGAAAACGGAAACAAAAAGGAAACATATACCAGGCAAAGACATCTGAAATTTGTAGGACGCATAATTAGAAAAGAGGGCTTAGAAAATTTGATACTCACAGGATTGATTGAAGGCAAGGGTGACAAAGGAAACCAACGCATAACATAATTAGTGAGCTTGATCGCGGAACAGGGCTTTGGAGAAATAACAAAAAGACAAAAATAATTATGAGCTACAAAGGACAGGAAATTGTGGAGAGCTATGATCGTCTACGTCCTGTGGACACACGACACATAATGGGCAGACATTTTATGATCACTTTATTACGATGGTCGTTTCGGTTGGAATGTCATTCGTGTGACGTCATAGACATACCAGGTAGGTCTTTGGGTGTCTGAGAATTGATTATTTATTTTATTAAGTAATTAATGTCTAATCAATTACCGCTCTTCTTCACATTATGCAATTACGCATTTCTTCTTAATTATTGCTTAATTATGAAATATAATTGATCGCATATTAGCCAGAATCGATAAAAGATTCCCATCATGCCTTTATACACACCAATACACTTTTATACTGAAAAAAGAAACGAAGAAACGGACAATATGGTTTTCTGTTTCTTTTTGAATCAGCTTCCAAAGAAAGAAATGGTTGCCATTCTATTTTTAATGCAATAATTGAACCTGATACAAGAATCAAAGAAACATATCAAGGAATGAAACTGACTTCTTTAAATGCAGCCTGAAGACAGGTTTGCTTGCTGATACAGGAATTACATTCTACCATGAGGAACGGTCTTCATTTTACGTTAACTGCATTTATATTCTGAATCAAATATGGAGATGCGAAATGGTGTGACGAGTTATATGGAAAATGAAATCGGTGACTGTTTGTATCCACTTCGTACTATTTCCCTTGAGGAAAAGGTTAAATCCATTTCTCCTTCCTCTCTGTTTCATCTCTAGATATCTTCACAAAGGTCTTATCACTGACATGCCACTCTTGTTGGCAGAGGAAAAAAGCGGAAATATTACTTCCATTGTCCGTTTTGACATTCTGAATTGGTGGTCGTTACCAGATTCTATTCAAACAGTTTTTTCTCTCGCACTTCACGCCCGTCGAACTTTCCTCCCGTATTTTGCTTTCCTGTCAAGTAAAATTTTCGAAAATTTAATCATATTTCGTCTCCTTGAATGCTGTGTATTTTTATTGTCTTTTCTCCTCGGTAACGTTTATTTTGGTTCCTATCACTCTCAGTAACCAGTTTCTTTTAGAAGCTTGGTGTGGTTTGGTTTGTTTTACGGCGTATCAACCTCAATGGGTTATTTATTGCTGGTAATATTTTTTTTCAAAAATATATTGTTGGTAATATTTTCTTCAAAAATGTATTGCTGGTATTAAATCCTATTTTTATACTTTCATGGCAATTTGACACCTTTTAGGATGTTAACTATTTGCCTGTAGCTGGGACCCTGACAGGTGCTACCACCCTAGGTCAGGGTGGAGCTGGAAACACCAGCAATTAAAACCTCCTCAAAACCTCCTGATCAGAGGCCTTGCTGTCGGATGTAGTTTATCGTCATACCCAGGACAGCTTTTAGAAGCAGTTCATGATACAGAATGATTATCCATTTTATTATTAATGACATATTTTAATTTGTATCTATAGACGAAATATTTTAATTTGTATTTATAGACAAAATGGTTATCAATTTTATTATTAATCACACATTATAATTTGTATTTATAGACGGTAAAAGAAGGTTTATTGTTCCACTGGGCTTCATAGTTAACACATTGCGTGAAAATTTGGAGTAATATCATTGTCGGCTTTATCTCTTATCCAAGAATTTAATTTCTGATTGCTTCCTATGGCTTTGATGACTAAATTCGCCACCAACGTGCAGGTTAAGAGACAGAAGCTTCCAGTTTCACCCAAACCGACTCCATTATCCATTTTCTATCGCCGTTTGACTTTGCAAGTGTTAGTTGGAGATAAAAGAAAATAAGAGTAGGAAAAATTGAATATGGCATGAATTTGTTTAAAGTGGACCTCAACTTGCAAGGAAGTGACCCACATACTTGATTTCATGACATTCCTCTCCGGCACATATGGAATGAGACATGCAGGATGCAGTTATGAAACTGCAACAGACTACTGAATGATTGTTATAATTTCGAGTGACGCCTTCTGTAGCATGTCCGTCATGTGTAGTCCTCCTCATCCGCTGGTTCAACCGTGCAGATCTGTTGTAATCCTCATCATTCAAACATTTTTAACAACATTTGTCGATAATTTAATTCTTTTATCATTTCTTATTTATTGATTGTAGTAACGTAACTTTTATTTATGGACGATGACGTATTTTCTAATTTGTAAGAAAAGCATTTCTAGTCGTAAAATTATTTTGTTTAGTTTAATTTTTTTTACTATTGGCTCAGATCAGAATAGTCAGTTTCTTTCTCTATTTTTCATTTTTCAAATACTTTAACAACAAGAATAATAACAAATGTTCTCGTATATATGATAATAATTTTAAACTTTTATTATTTCCTTATTTATTGTTTGATTTCTAACGTAATAAAAATAATGTAGCACATTTGATGACGAACTATTTACTCCGGCATTCAGTGTAAAATATATATGTGTGTTTATGTATGTATGTATGTTTATATATGCGTACCTCTGATGGTCGCTTTTGTCGTGAGTCTAAGAGCGATGCCATCGAGAGTTCTAAACTACTGGTAAGGCGGCCCTTAGCAGTAAGATCGAGGAATAGGGCCCAGACTAATCACGACCAAATCTAAGTCCCCCAATGGTGGAACAAGCGGATGGAGTAATATAGGTGACACCAAAATAGACACCTACCTTTTTTCGGCAATGAAAGCAAAAACTCGACACGCCATGTTTAAAAATATTTGCGAAAATCCAGCTAATTATCCCGATTCAAGCGAAACTTTCAGCACTTATTCATCAATGAATATTAATTAAGTCCTGAAAATTTACTGAATACGTTATTATATTAAAAATATTTGGAGGATTACTTTAGGAGGTATGTTTCACCCACCTTTTCGATATCGCGTGTATACTTTTTTTTTAATTTGGCAGAGTTGGTTCAAATTTTTTTACATTTTTTATATGAAAAGAAATCCATGAAGATATTGTTTCAGTAAAAAATTTATGTAATTGTGTGTGTGAACATACGGAAAATTTGGCTCGGATCTTGCCAAAAACCATTCACTAAAACTCAAAAAATATTTTTTTGAGAATTGGTGCTTGTATAATTCAATAAAACATGTTATTTTCTTTTAGATTCGACAGAAAAATGAATCTAAACTTAATATTTATTTTTTTAAAAATACTTGTAATTTTTCAGTACAATGTTGAAAATACTTCCATTGCTGGTCGCCACAAGATTTTATTTTATTAAATAAAGACAATTTTGAAGATTTAAAAAAATGTAAAGTTTAATGTCATTTTCGAGAGTGGACATTTTTTAAAAATAATTTTATTTTATTTTTTCATTTTAGTAACTGTTAGATTATTTCTGTTATGGATGTACAAAAAGAAAATAATTTTGATATCTCGCGTTAACAGACTACCATTCAATATCGGTGGAGTATTATGATATTAATATAAATTTCACATCTCCCTTTCAGTCAGTATAAAAAATAAAATTATTCATTATACTAATGGTTTAATAAAAGCGTATAATATAAAAAATATATTTTTAAACTATTGGTAATGTAAGGTTTAAGAAAATTTAGTTTTAAACATAAATAACACATTCTTGATTATCGTACTGTTGGTCTTCCGTATTTCGTTAGTTTTTATTTTTACTTTTGTTCGCGCTTTTTTCTGACTGTAGGAGAATGACATGGTTTCTTTAACCTCACAGGTTTGCATACGTAAATAATACGTTATTTTCAATCTGTCTTAAGTAAAAGGTAAGCAATACTCTTATAAAATCGAGTTAATTAATCCGTAAATTTGCTAACAGATTTCAAAACAAATCTCTAGTGCAAATATTGGATTTTAAAGAGAATTTTAAATTTGTTGTTTACTTTTTCGTGTACAATGGCGGTTTGATGAGTGACGAAAAAAGTACAAATGCTTTAAAAAAGCCTAAATGAAAAATTAATTTACGTTTATAAATAAACGTTTATTAATTTTTCTTTTAATTCGGGTGAGCTTTAGACCATTATTTTTCAAATAGAAAAGACATTTAAGTTCAAAGAAGATATTTAAAATATTTAGATTTTTTTAAAAGTCCGTGTCGGTACCTAGAATAATAGCTTAAATCAGCTATAGTCGTTTTCAAAATAATAAGTATATTTTTTTTTATTAATTATTGGTTAATAATAATTTTACGGCCAGAAACGAAAAGCACCCAAAACACCTTAATGCTGATTTAAATTATGAAAATGAATTATTTTTCGCTATCAATAGGTATATGTCTTACTTCTTTACATTAAAAGTGAAATTTCCTCCATAAAATGCAGTTTAAATACAAAATTAATAATACTAAAGAGGTATAAGAAGGTTTATTGTTCCATTAAGCTATATTTTTAAAAATTAATTATTAGTTAATAATAAGTAATTTTACGGCCAGAAACGAAAAGCACCCAAAACACCTTAATGCAAATGTATCCTGATTTGAATTATGAAAATTAATTATTTTTTGCTATCAATAGATATATGTTTTACTTCTTTACATTAAAAGTGAAATTTCATCCATAAAATGCAGTTTAAATACAAAATTCATAATTAATACTGAAGAGGTATAAGAAGGTTTATTGTTCCATTAAGCTATATTTTTAAAAATTAATTATTAGTTAATAATAAGTAATTTTACGGCCAGAAACGAAAAGCACCCAAAACACCTTAATGCAAATGTATCCTGATTTGAATTATGAAAATTAATTATTTTTTGCTATCAATAGATATATGTTTTACTTCTTTACATTAAATTGAAATTTCATCCATAAAATGCAGTTTAAATACAAAATTCATAATTAATACTGAAGAGGTATAAGAAGGTTTATTGTTCCATTAAGCTTCATAGTTAACACATTGCGTGAACATTTGGAGTAATAGCTTAAATCAAATGTAACCTTTTTCAAAATAATAATCTTATTTTTTATTATACATACTTATTTCTTCCTCGCATTTATTTCAAAATACATAACGGCAGCAAATCAGCATGCGTCTATTTATTTATTTACCATCAGGTCACGTGATACATATAACATCTTCATCTTTCAAATAGTTGTTTGTATAAAAAAGTTCTAATGTAGTGTAGTAAATTGTGTAAATATATGTTGGCGTATGCATATTTACATTTATTGAATAATCTTCTTAATAATGTATTATGAATGTTTATTATTTTTCACACATAATAGTTGGAATGTAATAGGCAAGTGTTTGTTTATACAGGGTGTCCATAAAGTTCGTGTGCACTTTAAAAAAAATTATAACTTTATTTGTATTTGCGATAGAAATAATCTGTAAAAAATGTTATGAAGTTTAATGTACCTAGTTTTAAGTATAGCTAAAATAACTAATGTGATTTCAGGCATTACTGTAAATCAGTTGGCAAATGTTTTCCGTGAACTGCAAAATCGTATTACCCTTTGTATTGCTAATGATGGAGGACATGTGGAAACTTAAATAAAATTTCAATAAAACCTTAAAAAATATAGATTTACTTCTTTCTAATCCTTTTTACAAATTATTTCTATCGCAAATACAAATAAAGTTATAATTTTTTAAAAAGTGCACACGAACTTTATGGACACCCTGTATACGTAGATTCATATAAGAACGTGCATCGAAAACAAATACTGAATTTCCTATTAAAAATGCCGTAAAAACAGAAAAAAGGTCCTAATTCAAGAAACCCGTGTATATGAAATTTTGCACATCACTCAACAGGGTTTCAAGGTACAATATGCTCCTAAATTGGTCGGGGTATTATGTATCGTTTAAGCTGTATCTTGGGATGAACACACATACGAGATTAGAGTTTTAGTATTATATAGTTATTTATCAGCGGCTATCTTTACTTACTTTCTTAAAAAGTGATTTTCAACCTTCCTCCGCTTCTTCAAGTTATATTTAAGCTTTGTGTTACCAAGAAATCATTTCTAAACACAAAAATCTCTGGTATGAAGTTCAGATAACTGACAAGGAGTATCGTTGGTGAGTGAGAAAGTTGAAGATGGCAACGGCGGCGACATAGACCCGCCTCTCGCCATGTGCTTACGTCGGGATAATACGGATATTTATTTAGTAAAAATATTGCACAAGGCCTAAATTTTACTGTACTATCTTTTAAAATGTCCAAAAACATCACATTTACACTCCTAAGTTGTACTACAGACACTATAATACAACAATTCTTCCTCGAAGTTCCAACATTTTTTTAACCATTTCATCCCAAGCAATGCAATAAAGACACTAGGGGTTATTGAGTGTAAAAGAATGTAGGATTAAAACATTATTTAGGAAAGAGAGAGGGGGGGCAATAAAAGAACAAAAATTAAGGAGATAGATGATGATGATGATGATGATGATGATGATGATGATGATGATGATGATGATGATGATGATGATGATGATTGACATAGCATTTAAATTTTTGAACATCAAAGTTGACTGGAAAGCAAGAAGCCGGAAGAGATTTCAACCAGCGAGAAGCACGACAGAAGAAACTGTTAGCATAGAACTTACGGTTACATCTAGCCATTTCAACTGCAAAATGATGAAACCTTGTCGCCAATCTAGTACTGCGCTTACATTCTTAAAGTCCAAGGACCATAGAAGGAAGCTAATCAGAACTAGTCACATATGTACAAGTTTGTGTGTGTGTAAGGGGGGGGTGATAATAAAAGCTTTTAAAAATTAATCTCCAGTGGTTATTTACAATGAAATAAAGTTGTTTTTACAAAAACCAAAAACAAATGGATTGTTAGTATCAGGAACGACCCAAATCCCATTTTTGATAGAATCTGTTGGTAACTGAACCTGTGTGAAATTAAACAGTCAATTGAAAAATTCAGGCAAATTTGCAACTCTTTCAAACCTAATAACAAATACGAAAAAACAGAAGTCGATAGTAACTCGCACCTCCCAGAAAATCTTTTTTTACATAATACAAAACCTAAGTGCCACTCGAGTTTTTGAATGAGATTGTTGTATGGACATAAGAGGAGGACATATGTACAAATTATGAGGATATATAAGATAGATAACAGATGACCCTAGACTTGAAGTGGTTAAGATCAGGGAAGCATCCTCTCAGGAGTCTGTTCCACAAAGTAGCAGTTCTTGGGGAGAAGTTGTTTGAATGGAACTTCCTTCTTACTAATGGAATACGACAAGAAATGAGGATCAATCGACCTTGTCTATATAGCATGGCGGGTCTCAGCTTTGAAGGTCTGAACTTCTAGCAGTTGACTACTGCTTCTACGCGCCGCTGGCGAATCTTATATGTGTTATTCTTGTCCTAAGTATTATCATTCATTACCAACCTTCGTGTGATTATTCTATCCAGTAACATTCACTAGGTTACAACACTAAGGAATATAGCTCGTCTGAACTGAAATCTCTGTCGCCTTATGGTACAGGGGTTGGGGAATTAAACTAAAGAAAAGGGGACAAAAAGGAGCCAATGAGCCCACATTCGTTAGCTAGGTTGTTTTTTTTTTTTAAATGTAGGATAAAAATAAAAAGATCCAAAGTACGGACTGAATTGAATCCCGCACAGTTCCGGGGTTCAAAATCCTCTTATTTAATTGACATTAAATGCCAAAGTTCGGCTCATAGTGATTTACTTAGCATAGATTAGATGTGGCAGAAGTCTGAAAGCATGGTTTCCTGGGTAAGACGATAAACTACATCCAGCAGCAAGACCTTCTGATCAGGAGGTTTTGAGGAGCGTGGAACCACCTCTTAATTGCTGGTGTTCCCAGGTCCACCTTGACCCAGGGTGGTAGCATCTGTTAGGGGTCCCAGCTATGGGCAAATAGTTAACTATTACCAGCAATACTTTTTTGAAAGGAATTATTGCCAGCAATGCAATTTTGAAGGAAAAATATTGCCAGAAACAGATTTTGACAAAACAAAATATTACCAGCAATAAAAAATGTCGGCATTAAATAACCCATTGAGGTTGGTGTGCCGTAAAACAAAATAAACCAAACCAATCTGCAAGCATGAGGAACCCACTGAGAATTGAACTCACCACTCAGTCGTAACTAATCTAATGAGACACGCTTGTTAAAGATTTCACCCTATCGAAGCCCGTAAAATCGGGCTAATACGGAATTCGACATTGTGCGGTGCTTTTTCTGCCTGAATTTCTGGGATGAGAAATTATTTACATTATTTACATGCGGACTATTGTTCTCATTTTTTTTTTTTTTTTTTGCTATTACAGCGTTTCGGTCCTTGTGCCCTCCGGCCTTCATCAGGTGCTTGTCGATCCGGGTAACCCCCCAGAGAATTTCCAACTGAATCCTTTATTTAATCTACGGCGGTAGATTGTTTTCGTTCCGATGACTATGTCTAGAGACATCTCGTCTAATTCTTATTTATAATACTGCTCAGTTATTGCTTGCCCTGATATTTAACAAAGTGGAATGTGAGAACTTTATCTGTGTGTGTGTGGATAATATGGAGTCACCGGAGTACTTGCTATTCCCGGAACTGTAAAAATGGAATGGATGGGTCTTACTGTTATATTAATCATCATTTTCCATCTTTCCAGGAAGAAAATTAATTTTTCTTCATTGATAAAAACTAAAGAATAGATATCCCAAAACTCCCCTCCCCCAAAGACCAGAAATGTACTAACAAGTGGTTCAGTTATTGGAACAATGTTGGGCATGGTAATGACTCTTCTCAAAGTTATAAACAAAATTAGAAAGATCGACTTTTACACGGAACATATACATCAGTCACTTAAGTGCCAGGCGTGATACAAGCTTAGGTGATCATATATCTTTCGAGGCAGATTTTTTTTTTCCCGCAGTACATTGCTATTTCTTTCTGCGGCAGACCAGTTGCCATCCAAGGCTATAGAACTCGGTCTGTCCTGCTATTTACCCATAGCTGTGGGGAGAAGAAGAGGATTCATACCTTTATCAAGGGTATTACCACGTAAGCGAATGTAATTCGAACTCGTCTGTCCGATTCTCCAATCCGAGCCGCTATCCATTACTCCAGCTTTTTATTATACTTAATTTATTTTTATCAGAAATACAGTTTCCTGTTTCAAATGTGCTTTGCAGCTACTTGTAGTTAAAAAAAAATAAAGCAATGGTCGTGAAGACGGAATAAAAGAGATGTGCTAATAGTTAAGGAAAGACTAAGTTAGATGACCGCTCGATAAAAATGTCATAACATTTAACATTTGTCTTGGAATAAAGAGTATAACCTCAAGTAACATTTCACTTGATGATTGCACAGTCTCATGGTTTATTTTATTTATTTATTTTTGTGCTCGAAGTTTTCATTTTAACCGGAAATCTATCAATAGTTTTCAGTAGGAGGCTTCCAAATAGATGCTGTTTCACTGTCTTCATTTGCTTGAGATTAGATGAGCCAATCAAATCTGTTTGCAGAACAAAGATGCTCTACACAGGAGCCCAGGACGTATACATCATTCAACTATGAATATTATGTTCAGTATATCTTAATGGTTAAGACTTTGCATCGCGAAACAAAAGGTCAACAAGTTTATCTTATTCAATATGATTCATTTAATCTATTTTTTTTTAATTTACAAACTCTGAAATGCGGGGATCTCTTTAATTATCACAGGCATAGTAAAATGTTTGTCTTAATTCCTAACTACTAGCAATCATTTTAATGTATGGACCAAAAAGTAAATACAGAGAAAGCTATAATATAATGATACAATTTTTGTCTGTGGTTGTGTTTGTTACCGTAATATAGAAAAAACGACACATCGTAGCGAGAAACTTAAGGCAATTTAACAGTAAAATTTTAAAATGCTCTAATATGAAGAATAAATCAATTTTCAGCTGTAATTCAATAATATTAATAATATTCAATAATATTAATAATAGTGCAGTTTCTGTGCTTGCGCCGATAATCATGACACGATTTTTTGTATGTTCGTCTGTTTGTTACCAAAGAAGAAAAGAAAATCTTAACAACATTTAAGGAGAAAAATATTGAATTAATTACAAGGTCCTGGGAATGACAATAAACTACATCCGCGTCCTGGGTAAATCGATAAACTACATCCGCGTCCTGGGTAAAACGATAAACTACATCCGCGTCCTGGGTATGACGATAAACTACATCTGCATCCTGGGTAAGATGATAAACTACATCCGACAGCAAAGCCTTTGATGAGAAGGTTTTGGGGAGCGTAATTAATTTCTGGTGTTCCCAGGTTCACCCTGTCAGGGTCCCAGGTAGGGGTAAATAGTTAACTCCTAGAAAAGGGTCAAAACACTATGAAAGTATAAAAATAGGTTTTAATACCAGCAATACATTTTTGGAAAAAATATTACCAGCAATACATTTAAAAAAATATATATATTACCAGCAATAAAAATCTTGTCGGCCTTAAATAACCCATTGAGTTTGATATGCCGTAAAACAAAACAAAACAAATAATTATTATTAATTGCTGAAATAATGATACAAGCGAAATAATGATATTTTAACCCCAAATATGGATGCACACTGATGTCTGCAGCATTCCCGATGAAAATGGGTAATTTTTCACAGGAGACATGCATAAATTTAAGTTTTTGTAATAAAAAAAGCCTTGTGCCTCATTTCGTCTACGTGGAAAAATGAATACCGTTTAGCAGATAATGATGGAAGATGTTGCACACCATATGTTGGAGTACGAGTCGTCTAGTGTGTGTTACCATAGTAACAGTGTAACCACCTGTGATAAATTTCTTTCGTGTCTAAGTGCTTAAATGGTTAACCTTCTACTCATATAATTGATAGTTGTCAAACTGATAATAAGAACTGGACCTCAAAAGCTGTGGATCTCAGTCTAATGTACTAATCATTGGGATATACCGGTTACAGAAACAATAAATAGAAAGAATGCTGGGTATTTTGTCAGCAAAGGCCATGAAGATGCATATCGTAAAGTAAATTTGGCATGAAACTTAATGCCAATGGTTTGCCTCCCAGTAGGCCGGTTGTAAAGTCTATGAAGAAGCAGTTGGAAGAGGAAAACATCAAAACATTTGTTGACAGATATCACGTATAAGAGATGGAGAACTTGGTAATAATCAGACAGAGGCCGACCAAATTCTACATCTTGGAAGATGTCATGTATCTGAAAATGTCATTTGTCTGAAATTGTTTTCTTTCTTTATTTCATATAACGCCCATCCATACATCCAGGTTGAATTTATTCAACAGGGACTCAAGGATATCTATTTATAGAACATGTTGTCTTCTATGTGCCGTGTCCCTTCAAGACGTTGGCGACCATTGCTCTTCACAATTTCTTGTCCTTTGTAACTCTTAGTAAATTCTATCTTTTTTGTTATCTCTCCTAACCCCTGTTCTACCATCCACTTACTCAAGCTCGCTAAGTAGTTTATGTGTACTTTTTCCTCTGCCCAGCTTGCCTTCAATAATTCATATGAGTGTCAAATTTTCCAAGCCCTCTTTCTTTATTACGTAACAGATCGGTACTCTTTTTGTTTCTTTCTAACGAAATTCCCTTGTTTCTTAATACTTTTCTTAGCTTTTGTAAAGCATCTTTGGCTATCCAAATACGCCTCCGAATTTTAGTATTGAGCTTTCCATCGTCTTTTAAAAGACTTCCTGGATATTTAAATTGTTGTATTTGCTTGATTTTTGCATCTACAATTTGTAATTTGCATGTTGGGCTGTCCCTTTTTGCTGACAACCATGCATTCTGTCTTCTTGCAATTTATGTTTACTCATTTCTTTCTCGCTTTCTTTCACTACCTTCTGTATTGAAAAAGGAAAAGAAATTAGAAGTTTACTAACAATGTGGGGCCTGTATCCACACTCACCAATTTGTAAATTGCATGTATTGTCTTCTTGCAATTGATGCTTAATAAGATTAAAAGTTTAGAGTCAGTGTTAAGGTAGTGACACGCATTAAAAAAAAATTCATCAAGTTGAAATATTTTCATGATAAAAAAATTACGATGTATAAAAATAAAAATAAAACTTTTCTTAGCTGACATTGAAACGTATATTTCGACATAACACCTTATCAACAGATCATTGGATTATTTGAACTAATATCTTTATCTTTGTGCTTATTATCACAACGTTTCGAAGAAGGCAGGAGTGCACAACTGCCGAAATGTGATAATAACAACAAAGATGAAAACATTAGTTCGAATATAAATAATGATGACTCCTCATTCAATAAATTCAGATAGAAATGATCATTGTGTTCTTTAATAGAGTCTTCTTTCATCTTTTTTCAAAGCTTCCCTTCTAAGATTTGATTTTACCTTGATAAAAAAAGAAAGAAATTAACCAAGTTTCCTTGCAGACAAAGTAATCTTTGAAAAATTCTCTCTAAAGCTTCGTCACTGCTCAGTCCATGGTATTCTTACTATCCTTCTCTAGAACTATTTTTCTGTTGCTGCAAATCTCGTTTTCACCCGTGAGCAAAGGGTTCAACATTCTCTGCTATATAGGAGGATTGAGATTACCTAACAGTTCAGTCTTTTCTTTGTTTTAACGAAATCTTCCTGTTCTTTGTTTTTCGATGTCGCAATTTCCGCGCTCTGTTAAAACACTTCCCAGATTTTCTTATTTTTGTTAATGCTTAAAACTATTTATGTGAATCATTAACATTTATTTCTTTTTTCAAATATTGAATCGATAAACTCAAATGAGTTTTTAAAAAATAAATAAATTTGACATCCTTTGAATTTTTATTACATTTTATCCAAGTGGATAAGACTTTTATTTTTGAATAACTTAAAAGTATTCCTGTTCTAATCTCAAAGTTTATGAAGGAAAATTTTAAAACAAAAAAGAAATAAAACAATTTCTTTTTACGTTCTTCAAAAACAATATTAGTTGCTCGTTTAAATAAATGAACAACTGATGTTGTAATAATATCAGAAATTCAAATATATCTGAGAACTTTTTCCACGATTAATGACCATTTGAATATTTATTGACATAGGATTAGCATTCAAAATACTAGCTTTTTACCGCTTTGTGGGGTTTAGAAAAAGGATGAGCCCAAAATGCAAATTATAACTTAGACATCAAAATTAAACAATTACATTTTTTTTAACTGGAATGTGTTTCAACATAGGACGAAAATAGCGACACTGAAATCCGAAGGCGTATTGGGATGCCAAAAGCTAAGCAGTGTATTGAGAAACACAAAAAAATCGTTAGAAACAAAAATAAGCATTGAACTGTTACGTGATATCTATTCTCTTATATGGCAATGAATGCTGGGTAATCTCTTCAAAGATGAAAAGAGACTTCAAGCAACAGAAATGTGGTTCTACAGAAGGATGCTCAGATACTATAGACAGAATATGTGAGCAACGACAGGGAAAATAAAAACAAAAAGGAAACTTATACTTAACATCAGGAAAAGACAGTAAAATTTCTAAGCCACACAATGAGGAAAGAGTGCTTGGAAAATCTGATACGCACAGAGCATACTGAAGGCAAGAAGGGCAGAGGGAAACAACGCATAACATTCTTAGTGAGCTTGAGTGAATGGATGGCGCAACAGGTTTTAGGAGAAATAACAAAAAGACAAAATAAATTAAGAGCTACAAAGGAAAGGAAATTGTGGAGAGTCATAATCGCCTAAATCCTGAGGGGACACGGCCCATAAAGAAGAAGCGGTCGGGGAAAAACAATAAACTTTATATAATTATACACACAAAGCGCAACCCAAAAGTTCTGGGAGCTTACCAGAACTCAAATGGCTTCATGAAATCATTTTTTAAACAAAAAAAAAAAAATGAAGTTCATTATTTCTTAGTGAGTTAATTTCGAGAATTTTTTCATCTTTTTTTTCAAATACTAATGCATATAAGCCTATACACATTGTCATTATCTGTCTATCCATCGAGACATAAATTAAGACAGTCGCACGAGAAATTATATAAAAAAACTAAATAAAAGCACCTTGTCAGTCGTTTTTAATGAAATATATATATATATATATATATATATATATATATATATATATATATATATATATACACACACACACACATATTTATATAAATAATATACAGTGAAACCTCGGTTCACAAATTTAATTAGTTCCTGAAGGTCATTCGTAAACCGAAGACGTTAGTAAACCGAAACTATTTTCCCCCTGAAAATCAATGTAGAGAAAAAAAGTCAAAATACAATAAAATTGGGAAAGAAAAGGACGGCACAACACACGAATGCATACATCACGGCAGTCAACTCAGAAATGATTCCGTTCGGGTTGACTCGGTTCGGCTATGTTGTTCGAGGACCGAAATTTTGTTCGATAACCGGGGTATTTTCATCTCGAATTTTCTGTTCGAAAATCGATTTGTTCGACATGAGAGACATTCAAGAACCGAGGTTCCTCTGTATATATATATATATATATATATATATATATATATATATATATATATATATATATATATATATATATATATATATATATATATATATATATAATACACACACATATATATATATATATATAACAAACTCTTTTCGATGTACAAAATAGTGTTGGAGGTATTTCTCATCACATTCTATTTTGAAAATAATGTCGAAACACGTTAAATGGATGCGTTAAATGGATTTCATATGCACTCGAATTAATTTTAATAAATTATGAAAAGGAAGCCACTTTTGAAAACCCCCCCACACCCCAAAAAAAAGAACAGAATATGTACGAGCCGTTTAACGGTTGTCGGCGTGAAAAAATGGTGTTAACGGGCCGGGTTCAAATTCTCCCCGAGAATTCACTCGAATTCATTTCATATTATTGCATTTTGGGAAAGACAGATAACCATCTATTCGACCCGACCTATGGGTTAAATAACAGCGTGAGCTGGGCTCTCTAACTTTCAATAGCAGACAGTCTAATAGAAGGAAAAGCTTGAATTAAAATCAACAGGTCAGAGTGACGGTCCTTCGATTATCAGCATTTATTTTCTCATGATGGTTATATGTGTCTACATCGAGAGAATCTACGGTTCTATCTAAAGGCTTATGACGCGTTGTGATGTGTGTTAAATAAAAAGAAATATTTAAATCGCCACATTACAAGGGTTTCAGTCGAGTTTATAGGCTGTCAATTTTCTAGATCGATTTGTCTTTCCTTTGATGTAAGGCAGATTTGTCTACATCTCTCTTCTGAAAGAAACAATGGCATTAAAAAAAAGAAAAAAAATATTGATAGGAAATGCTGATCTTATCAAGAAAATTGTCGGTGATTAGAATAGATTTTTCTTTGTACCTCGTAGATGGAAGATTGCAAACGATTTAAAAATTTTTTTTTATAAATGGCGGGTTAAAACATAAATACTAAACATTTATCAAAGCTACGTGTAAAGCCTATATATCTACGTCTCTTTCTAATTTGATTTATTTTTACTAAGCTTAGCTTGGTTTGGCGCAAGGCTACAAGTATAAGTCAGCAGGTGAAGATGGAACTCTCTACACAGTAATCATAGTTAACCAGATTAATTCGAAAACCGTTAACAAATAATTTGCTACCAAAAAACAAATTCTCGTCTTGATACTATGTATATTTTGATAACGCCATAATGAATCTTGGCCGAGGTGAATATTAATTATGGGTGAGAAGCATTTTAGTATTACTACCAAGGCAGGTGAAATAGTTTTGGAGGAATAGTCTGCCCAAGGGATCACTTACCGACAACTGTGGCATGTCAGTAACAAGACATTTTATCAATATATCTAACGATTGAACACAGTCCAGGGGAAAATAGATTCGTCGTAACGTAGTTGAAATATGTTTTTTGAATCGTCTTGCCGTACAGATAACCGTTAAACTACCCACAGATCTTTTCTCACGTACACGCTCCCCCCCATATATATATATATATATAATATATATATATATATATATATATATATATATATATATATATATATATATGTGTGTGTATATGTGTGTGTGTGTGTGTTTCATTAAAGACGACTGGACAAGGGACTACGATTAAACTCTCTATTCAATTTTTCTCGCGTTTGTACAAGTCTTTTCTGTAAATAAAAACTCTGTAAAAAACTGTCCAAATATTCTATATATTCGAACGCTGTTGCCTATTCTAGTAGCCATTATCAAGAATGTTTACCTTTTTATTTTTAACTGAATATTTATATATGTGTATCTATAGAGATGAGAATGTTTTTTTTTACAAACTCGGTCATTACGTTGTGGCCGTGTTCGTAGTTGACATCATTGAGTGTTGGCTTTTTTATTATTACCGTAATTTCTCGAAAATAATACGCATTTACTTTCTGTAAATTACAGGTGATAGTAGAGGTGCGTGTTATACATAGGTTTAAACAAAAATATTTTTTCGTTATTGATTTATAATAATAAATACGTACTTGTTGTTCTAAAATAAGAAAGATATCTCAATTTTCATTTTAAATCTTACAATAATAATTGTAACATTTTTTTTATCAATAAATTTGTTTATCAGCAACCGTATTTTTTATTCGACGAAAAAATAAAAAATCTATAAAAAGGACAATTTTGAAGAAAAGTGAATATCAAGTTAAGAATTTATTGAAATTTTAATTTTCATCATCATCATCATCATCATCATCATCATCATCATCATCATCATCATCATCACCACCACCACCACCACCAACACAGTTCCTTAAGGGTGATGTAAATTCATAAATAATACTGATCCTCTGTAATACCTTAATGAAATTTTAATTTAATGATATTGAAAAGTTTTGAAAATTCTATAAAACAGGGATTTCTTTGAATGCACAATTATATATATATATATATATATATATATATATATATATATATATATATATACATATATATGCATGTTTCATTAAAAACGACAGACAAGGTACTACGGTTAAACTTTTTATTTAATTTTTCTTGTGTTCGAACAAGAGCTTTCTTTTCTAGACAAAGAGTGTGTAAAAACTGTCCAAATATTTTATAGTTCTGAGCGGTTTCGGCTATACCTTTAGCCATTATCAAGGATGATTCGATTTTTCAGCTTAATTGAGTGTGTGTATTATGTTTATGTTTTAGTGTGTTGTAGGGATGTTTTAATTTCCGAATACGGTTAGCACATTGTGGCCTTGTTCGTAGTTAATATTGTTAAGAGTTGGCTTTTTCTTTTTTATTATTAAAGTTTCCATTATTAAAGCTTTTGTCCAGAAAAGAAAACTCTTGTTCGAACACAAGAAAAATTAAATAAAAAAGGTTAACCGTAGTACCTTGTCTGTCGTTTTTAATGAAACATGCATAAACGAAGGATTACTGCCTAAATATACAACTATATATATATATATATATATATATATATATATATATATATATATATATATATATATATATATATATATATATAAGGCTTATACCCACAGAAGTAGAAAATAGACTTAAATAGAGAGGACGCCATTTTACCATTGGGAGACCCTTTCGGCCAACAACCAAAAGGTGATCATTGGCGAATACAACAAAAATAACCAATGCCACAATTAAAAAGAAAATAATTATAATATTTTTCCCAACTGTTTGTATCGAACACTGTTTTTTTTTTAAATAAAAATAACTTTCTTTCTTATATATATATATATATATATATATATATATATATATATATATATATATATATATTTGTCATCCACAGACAGACTGTTTCGCTGTTTCACAGCTCATGAGTGTGGCTAGACGTCCGGTTGCCTCTAGCTAGGATCGAAACCCGACTATATATATATATATATATATATATATATATATATATATATATATGTATGTACATAAGAAAGAACAGTAAGAATTATAATCCGGTGTTCTTAGCAGTTATTTCTTTATATATATATATATATCTATATATCTATATATATATATATATATATATATATATATATATATATATATATATATATATATATATATAAAAGTGGACATGGAAGTCAGCACTTAGAGGCGACAGTCTGTTTCATGCTAGTGCAATCGTCAAGCCTGACGATTGCACTAGCATGAAACAGACTGTCGCCTCTAAGTGCTGACTTCCATGTCCACTTTTATATTTACACACGCTCTATCTCTGATATTGAGCACTTTACCCCATAAATATAGCACACTTTAAGACTATATTTCTGTATATATATATATATATATATATATATATATATATATATATATATATATATATAAAGAGAAAGAAAAGGAGACAGAATATAGAAGCCTATACAGAAACATATGCAGAAAGACTACCATATTTTCGTAAACTGATGTGAGAGAAGACAGTATTTATTTTTTTGTCTGGGAATAAGATTTATGTTGTTGTTTTTAATAGGAAATGAGGATAAATTACATTCACGTGAGAGAGAGAGAGAGAGAGAGAGAGAGAGAGAGAGAGAGAGAGAAAGAGAGAGAGAAAGAGAGAGAGAAAGAGAGAGAATGAAAGAAAGAGATAGAGATGAAGGTAATCACGGAAAGAGAAAAAAAATAATAATTCAGGTTAATTAATGAGGTTTTTGCATATGAAAGCTCGTAATAAGCCATTTTCGAGTCTCCTGAAGCAGTTTCGAATTACCTCCCGTCGATCTGTCCGCCGTTATCACCACACCAAAATCATGTAAAGCCCGCGGCCATCATAAATCATCGACAATACTTGATTTCAGTTGTACTATAAAACAATAGTAATAGACAAAGAAGAAACACAATAAAACTTATCTGCGTACGATGTCTTATTACACTTCTCATGTTCTCATATCTTTCACTCATTCTTATGAAATCATATTGCCAAAAAAGTAATTTATCCTTCTTATAACATTCCTAGTCTTTTCATCTATGATAATTTATTACAAAAATTAGATCGTGGCTCATGTGTAAAAAGGAGCCTATAAATATTCATTTTGAATAAAAAACGGAGCCTATAAATATTCATTTTGAATAAAAAAGGAGCCTAGAAACATTCATTTTGAATAAAAACATATGTAATTCTGTTCGATCCAACGCTATGTTCCTCATGAACAGTTAATTGCTAAATAATCTTCCACGAACCCTCGCGTTTTACTAAAATTAATAACAGTAAAGCAAGAAACATACAATGTATTGTAATAATGCATTTTATATTGTGTCATTAACATTAAACGTCCAAAACAAACCATTTCATAATTTGACTGAATTTCTGCGATAAGGCGTTTACATTATATACATTCAGACTAATGTCCAAACATTGTTTCCTGAATTTGGTGATATAGTAATTGTGAGTTCGATACTTGTACTGTGACTCAGAATAAATGGTAACATGGACAGCAATAACTGAGCAGGACTGAAAAACAAACTAGTTAGAGGATATCCCTAAACATGGACGGTGGAACGAGAACAATTTACCTCTGTAGATTACATAAATGGTTCTGTTTGAAATTCCCTAAGGTTACCGGGGTCGATAGAAACCTGAAGAAGGCCGCAGGGAACAACGGACAAAACTTTGTGATAATAACAACAAAGATGAAGATATTAGTCCGAATGTAAATTATATAAATAAACTATTTCATGTCTGACAAATCTGAACAAAGCCAGAATTAATTTTTTTTCATGTCAGAGAGCTGCAAGTTTATGAAACAACAATAAGACCCGTCAATTCTGCAAAGAGAAACTGACATTTGTATCGTATAACTTTTCATGAGGAGGATTTATTGATTTGTGTGGATATATTTATCTTGATTTACATTTACAGTTAGCTTAGCATGGTCGTCTCGGTTCTCTTCTCAATCAAATCTGTTCGTCACAAAATATTTTAACGATTCCGCAGTAAGAAAAAAAAAAAAAAGGAATCGTTTTTTCTAAACTTTTTTCGCATCTTTGCTCCGAATGTTAAAACGGGCAACTTCACCAATACTTCTGAAAAGACACAGGCAGACAGAACGTACGGCAGTCGTGAACGAGAACGAAGCACCTTTACCTAAAATACACACGAACAACCTGTACAAATACATTTACGTTAGATTAGTATAAATTTCACTGATGCTTAATTTTTAGAAACAAACCGTAAACGAATCACGACATATAATGCGCACATTTTAAAAAAATTACCTATACATTATACGAGAAGCGTCCATTTTTTATGGCACTCAAAAAAAAAAAAAAAAAGCTGCGTTATCCTGGCAATAGAATTTTTCTCAGAGTGTAAACAATAGCCAGGATTTTTGATCATTAGAAGATTCTGATGATTTCCTAAGCGTAGCTTAGATGTGGCATAAGGCCGAAAGTATGGGACACCCAGTGAGCATCGAACTCACTATTCATTCGTAATTGATCTAGTGAAACAAGCTTGTTAAATATTACACCATATCGAAGTGCCCAAATTATTTCCTAAGCTTAGCTTAGATGTGGGACAAGGTCGCAACAATAAGACCATATGATCTACAATTCTGCAAAGAGAAATAGATATTAGTATCTTACTAAAGATAACATTTGTAATGATTTGAATAAAGGCCATTTGAAGGGATGTCGTCAAGATAATTAGGAAGTCCCATTTATCCTAGCTTTGGAATCTGTTGTAGCATACCTACGGACGATATTGGGTATGTCCCCATTCACATAAACACAATAGTAAATGCTGCATGTTAGTCTAGAGTTGGAGATTCGTCTCCAGCTGTGCTGGTCAAACTCTCTGCCTCCAGGCAGAGTCTCGTCTCAGGAAACAGCTACCCGACCACGTTTTATACGGGGTCCACGGGGAATTTTTGTCCGAGCTTACGGGCTCGGATACCCCATATTAAATTCGGCCTTGTGCTACATTTGACCGTGTGGAGCGGTTGGTATATATATATTAGAGTTGGAGATTCGTCTCCAGCTGTGCTGGTCAAGCTCTCTGCCCCTTGGCAGAGAGCATTCCCAGATGAGGCTATGTCGAAGGGCAGAATCTCGTCTCGGGAAACAGCTACCCGACCCCCTTTTATACGGGGTCTACGGGGAATTATTGGCCGAGCCAATACTCGGATACCCCACATTAAATTCGGCCTTGTGCCACATCTGACCGCTGGCAGAGTCTCGTCTCGGGAAACAGTTACCCGACCCCGTTTTTTGTAGATAACATAGGGTTGGAGTTGAAGATTCATTATGGAATTCACTTGATTACGCACCGCTGGCGAATCTTATACTTTTTGTTCCTGTCCTAAGTATTATCGTTCATTACGAACCTTCGTGTAATTATTCTATTCGGTAACCTTCTCTAGGTTACAACAAAATCAGAGCGATCCTTCTCCTAAACAGGCTGCCAACCATAACTAACAAGTTCTGTCTACCCGTATTACAAATATCTTTTCGATTCTTCCAATAAAATAATTTTAAGCAGTTTGTTTTAAAATAATGGTGCGCATTATACAACGTGAAAAACGGTCAATTACACAAATCTTGCAGGCAAAATAAAAAGCAATTTATGAAAATATATTCCATAGGAATGACTACAATAGTTCATATTAACAACCAAAATTCAAATTGACTAACAATCGTTTTTTGTTCTAAAGAAAAATGTTGGGGTCTTCTGTCGAAATCATAATTCAATGATTTTTATCATGAGCTAAAGTGCTAACAAGCAGCACAATATGGTTTGACTTAGAGGAATGTCTGCTTTTTATCAGTGTTCTTTGTGCAAACTACGTTGGGCTAAACATGTTTGTCATATTGAAAACTATAATACGCAATTTTGCAACCAACTTTTATCATATTCGCTTCTCACAGTTCTAGCGTCGTGTTTACTGAAACTACACATCAATTGAAGTTTTCGATAATTTAATGTTATTACTATCAAATAACGATTGGTTACCATAGTTTCTAGCCTCGGGAAACACTTCTCTTTTTCTACCCACGCCTGTTATCAGTAACCCTCTCCAACCACCACCACAATAAATTCAGTTTCACTGAATGGATAAAATAAATTTGGTACTGTAAATGATTCATAACTGATTTGGAAATGGGTTTATTATAACAAAGTAATCGAACTACCGTATTTCCTGAAAAATGATATCAAAATATTTCGTATGCGAAGTTGAGGTACGCCCAAAATAATAATGTAATATGAAATGCAAATGAGGTGTCTTATAGGTCATCAAATAACATAGGATTTCTTTTGAAATGCATTGTTGTTGTTGTTGATGATTATGAATTTTGCGCAATGATTTTGAGCCTAAAGAAACCTGGAGATGTTGCAGCTGAT
>OZ038484.1:22503987-22603987 GCA_964036315.1 Acanthosepion esculentum
TGTGGTTTAAAAATATACCTCCTTATCCAGATAGTTACCCACGTAATAGAATCATGAGATGAAGTTGTAGCATTCGGCAAATTTTATTCTGGTTGTAACCTTCTGCTGTAGACGAGCGTGGTAGAGGTGTGGCAAGTTGAGGGGAGATAAGGGGGAGAGCGGTTTAATTGGTGTGCGGGCGTCCGCTTTCCTTTTGGCATCGCTTCTGATTTTCGCTGATAGTGACCACTGTCTTATAGATGACAAACTTTCTTTGTCCTGTCATCTTTCATCTAAAATAGTCATTCATCAAGTCCTCAGGGTCTGGCTTCACTCAATGGCATTTGTCAGGATTCTTTAACATTGTTCTTATGAGGTCCACTTCACTTAGCTCATCATCGCCCAGACAATAACTGTCGAAAAAATTTCTGTAACATATTTCAGATGTTTTCTTTTCCTTTAAAAAGATATCGGCTGAAATTGATATTGCTACACTCGCTGAGAAAAAGAAAATATGTTGCATATATGTATACAGGTAGCATTTACCTGTATGTCCACCACGTACGAAATGCAAGAAAAGAAAAGTCCCCTCCCAAGGGAAAGGTATAACCTGGAGAGACGGTCGAGCTACAGCTAACAAATAATTTTAACCCCTCTCCCCGGCAGAGGCAAAATCATTATCAAATGGAGAAACCTTTCTATGTTTAGTAAGATTGTCTCATAGACCATTACGAATACGATGTGTTCGTACCTCACTGAGTGCCCAACCTCAGTCTAAGTTTTCCATGGACAAAAGCACACTATTTAGCTCTATTTATCTTTAGTCTTCTTGATGGCTCAGGTGGTTGCATATTTGTCGCCGGCATTCAAGTACAGGTAAAACCTAAGATTTTGGATGTTTTTTTTTTAATGTAGACCCATGATTTGATTTGAAAAAATGACAACAATTTATCATCTTAAGCAAAGTTTTACAAATATCTGTCTAACATCACTCACTCACTCACTCACTCACACACACACACACACACACACACACACACACACACACACACACACGAACGAGGAAGATTAAACTTGTTCTTTCAGAACTATTATGTTAAAATGTCAATAGAATATTCAATTCCTGATCTTTTACTCAAAGGAAATTTTCAGACGCTTTTCCCTTAGAAAATTTGCAGAATGCACAAAGATCGATTCAGATCATTCAAAAAAAAAATAAATAAATAAAAATAACCTCAAAGAACACAAAGAATTTATTATTCTTTCTTTTTTCTTCTTCACTCGTCTTTTTCTCTTCCTCTTTTTCTTTCTGCTTGTTTCTGTCTCAAGTGTACATAGTAAAAGACACATGCAAACTGACTTGCATCAAAACACAGCCTCAAATTAAAATGGATAAATTTAATCCATTTGTTTTTTTACATTTTTCGAAGTGAATTTTCAAAAATCCGTTTTATACCGCGTGACACACTAAATCCTTATGTCAGTTTCTCTCTGTATATAGAGAGGGGGCGCGGTGGAGTAATGGATATCGGCTCGGATTGAGGAATCGGAGAGCCGAGTTCGAATTCCAGTCGTAATCCATTATATTCACTTACGTTGGGAATGGTATGAATCCTCTTCTTCTCCCTCCCCAGCTATGGGTAAATAGCAGGACAGACTGGTCAAGGAGAAGGACAACTGTAATCTTCCAGATTGTGCAGTAGTGTTAGCTACTCACTTAAAAAAACTAGCTTGTTATAGAAACCGCAACGATATCTTGTGGCCCTATGTTCCTCAAGGAGTTATGTGTACATTATAGGAAATATTTTTTAATGATTATATCTTCCATTGAATAAATTGTATTTTAGGGTTTGTAGAGGTAAAGTAGAATGTGCGAATGTTGCAATGGCTAGCGACGCAGAATGAGAAATCGGCCAGTCGAGTTCTTTACATTCATTTTCGCGCAAATACTCTGGGGAAAGGTATGAATCCAACTTTTCTTCTTTGTATGGATTAAATAGTAGGATAGGCTGAGCTTTTCAACCTTGACTTGCAACCAGTCTATGAAAAATCTATGAATTTACCTCATTCACTGGGTATCACATCAACCAAAGGAGAATATTCTCTCTTTGCATCCCTACACATGCATCTCTACACATGCGCATGTACAATACGAATTTCTTTTTATAATTAAAGCTTGATTTTCCCATTATACATATATTATATATATTATATATTATTTTTCTTTCGATTTACATTGACGATCTCCATTCGAAGAAGCTTCGATAATCAAATCTAACATCAACAACACATTCATCGGTGTTCCGCATCCCTTCAGCTGATTGCCATCCTGAAAGAAGAGTTTGCAGAATGTTTTGAATATTCGAAGCGTTATTGGAATAATTGCATGAGGTTCTAAATAGTGTACTCTGAAGAGGACTAAGGTGTCATCGTCCTAAGAAGGCACTTATTATTATTATTATTATTATTATTATTATTATTATTATTATTATTATTATTATTAAATGATTGGATACTTTTGGGGATGGATTTCGAATATAAATTTTTAAAAAAGTGAACATCTTGAAAAGGAAATAATTTTGTTTTTGTTAAAATGACTGAAACATGTTTGTAGTTTTTGTGGTCGATAATTCGATTTCGAGCACAATTTCCCCCGCCATTTCTACATCGTTTCTCCGTCCAGCGTATAAATTTGTAATACTCAAGAGATATGAATGCTTATCTCATACATTAGTTGATAAGACTTTAATATCGTTAACTTGATATGTTTTTATTACATTCTATTTAGATTAGAAGCACTGCGTTTGTTTGTTCCAGATGTGTCAATTCTGGGAAATATATTAACGGTTTTTATTTAAGATGTACGCATCCATTCACAAAGCGTGTGTGTGCACACACACACACACACACACACACAACCATTGATATTAACATACACACGCACAGACATACACGCACACATATGACTGACAGTACAAACATTTGTGCGTTGGTAGAGCCAGACTCGCACATTCTCAGGAAATCTCTACCATTACGTGTATATTCAAAATCACAAGCGAATTCATCCATCGATTAAATACGTAACTTACGTACGCACATACACACACACACACAGAGACATACGCACGAGCGTGCGTATATTACTATGATATACAAATCTATATATCAGATTAAAAGTGGGTAATCGAATAACAAAATGGAAAATAAAATCTTCAGTAACGTGTTTAGTCTCTAGAAGCAACTTCATCAGAATAATATTTACATCAATAGAGTCAGTACTATATATATATATATATATATATATATATTTATTTACATTAGAGTTACATCGATAGAGTCAGTACTATATATATATATATATATATATATATATATATATATATATAAGTGAACATAGAGGTCAACACTTAGAGGCGACAGTCTGTTTCATGCTAGATGCAATTGCCTGACGATTGCATTTAGCATGAAACAGACTGTCGCCTCTAAGTGTTGACTTCTATGTTCACTTTTATATTTACACACGCTCTATCTCTGATATTGAGCACTTTATCCCATAAATATAGCACACTTTAAGACTATATTTCTTTATATATATATATATATATATATATATATATATATATATATATATATATATATATATATATATAAAATAATAAACAAATTAACAAACTACGTACGCACAGGTAAACACAAGAAGATAAGTAGTAAAGTAACAGCAGCAATAACAACCAACGATGAAATAATCAATAATAATAATAATAAAAGTTAACTAACAACACTATAAATACCCTCAAAACTACATTTGTGGTATGGTGAAACGACTACACTCTACACACTTTCCTTCCAAGCATTGTTATAAACAACGAAATTGAACGAGAACGTTATATCTTAGTATGTATGTGTGACAGAGTTCAAGGTCAGTCTGTTCCAAGCGGCTTGACGTGTGCTTTAGCTCCGTTAGCATAGCAATAGTCCCGATACTTTCTGATCAAACTTCGTATATTGCTTAAAATTAAAAGCTGTCTATATAGTTGATTGGGTATATAGTCTACAATTCCTCCAATCAGCATAAATAATCTATACAGAGGTCATGAACGTAAATAAACCTTGGAATCAGCCCCAAACAAAATAAACTAGTAATCTCTTTACGATCTCAATACACACCCTGCTATCTATACGACCCGTTAAAATAAGTGTCAATTGGTTTCAAGATCGCATTGAAGCGGGAAGATTCAAGTCACCATGTAGTGTTGTTTCCTATGTTAACACTCTCTGTCGACCCCTATATATATATTATTAACACATTAATAATAATTAATATCATAGTTATTATCACTATCAACATAATCACAATCGTCAATAATACATAAGCAGTCAGCGTTAAAAATATAAACATCATCATCATCACCATGCCCACAAACAGGACCCAAAGACCCAGACCAATAGGAGTGTATATGCGCGTCTAGATGTGTATAAGTGTAAGTTTGCCTGACGACTCAGATCTGAGAAGCGTCAAGAATATCCCTACCCGCTCCTTGTTGAAAGAAACATCGCCACTCATAAAAAACCACGGTTTCGACACCGAAATAGAATTAAAATTGCGTATGTATAGATGCCCGAGCGCATGGATGTGTATCTGCACCTGGTTTCGGATTGGTTATATGGGCTCATTTGTGTGAAGTAAAATGAGTACACCTGTATGTATGTGTGTTTATTTATATGAGAATGCCAACCCAAACAAATACAAAAGTAAATTTCCCCTCCTACCACCAAACATAGCCAAACAAGCATAAATAGAACCAGTTTTAAAAGAATAAACCAGAGAAACCCAGGGTCACAAACTCATATCCATACAACTGAATATGTTAGCTCTATCACTGATATTGAGCGCTTTCCACTAAGTACTGCGCATATAAAATAATATATATATATATATATATATTATTTCATATATAAAAATTAAACCTAAAGGGCTAGACAAACCTGCCACGGTTTCACCTAAGCGGATCGTCAGGGATTTCTGGCTAAAGAGATAATGTGGAAACGGAATATATAGCCTACATACTCATATATATATATTAATAAATTTACTCTTCTAATTAAGGTAGCATTTTCTTAAATCAAAATTGTGGTCACTACATTAAAAATGCTGTTCTAATTAAAAGAGAAAACAATTTACTAAGACGAAAATATTTAGAAAGTGCTTTGATCACTAGATCATTTACAGTAAATTTGTGTCAATGTTCTTACAATTATTTTACCTTTTTTGGCAGATCTTCTGTTATCACAATGTGGGATATTTAATAACAAAAGCGATGGAAACATAAACAAAAAAATAAATAAATAAATGAGATCGGCTAGATTATATACCCAAAACGCATATATATATATATATATATATATATATATATATATATATATATATATATATATATATATATATATAATTCAAAATTCTCAGCGTCTCTATTTCACATCAATGTAAACATAAACTTAGACCGATGAAGTCCTAAAGAACGCGTCACACGAAACCTTTTTCCATTTTGGCATACTTCTGTTATGGGAACTTACCCATAATAATAATGGACTATTCCGGACATTAGAAATACTGCGCCTCAAGAGGGAGCGGGGGGATTATTGTAAGAACATTGGAATAGTGATACTAAAATAATTAAGACGTTAACTTCAGATTTATTTTTGGCATACTACGATAATAAATTAGAAATAATTGTAGCAAGTGACGCGAGCGCCTATAGAGCCGAGGTGTATATACTGCATAAAATGCCGGATGGGACAATAAAACCCATCGCGCATGCTTCTAGAACCTTACTACCAGCAGAGAAAAATTACTCACAAATAGAGAAAGAAATTCTGGCAATTATTTTCGCAGTCACAAGATTTCATAGATACATCTATGGTAGATTTTTTACTCTACAGACGGATCACAAACCGTTACTAACAATATTTGGTTCGAAAAAAGGTCTACTGGTTTACACTGCAAATAGGTTACTAAGATGCGGTACAATTCTTCGGAACTACAATTTCAGATTTGAGTATCTATCAACGAAAAAAATAGGGCATGCGGATGGTCTGTCGAGACTCATACCAACGAAAACAGAGCCATTGGAAGATTCGGTAATCGAAGCCCTACGACATGAAGAAGATATCAGGACAGTATTATGTTGTACAGTTCGAAACTTCCCCGTCACACTACAAGAGATAAAAAATGAAGCTATAAATGATGAATTCATAAAAGAAACAAAAGCAAAATTAGCAGAAAAAAATAAGAAAATATCGGACAGCTTTTCTTTATGCGATAATGTGCTACTTTATAACGAAAGGGTTGTAATTCCCAAAACATTACAAAAGTGAATCCTAAAGGATTTCCACAGGTGCCATCCAGGAAAAAATAGAATGAAATCGCTGGTGCGAAGCTATGTATATTGGAAAAACATCGACCAGGATATTACTCAGATGGTGGAAATATGCAAGGGTTGTTTCTTAGCAGCCAAAGCACCACCAATCATCCATAAGACATGGCCAGAGACAGATCGTCCGTGGTCAAGTATACACGCGGATTATGCAGGTCCAATAGATGGGTTCTACTATTTGATCATAGTGGATAGTTGTTTCGTTGCGAAAATCCTACTTCGGAAACTACCATAAATTGCCTTCACGAGCTGTTTGCTCGGTTTGGAGTAGTGGATTGCCTAGTCACAGATAATGGAACGCAATTCACATCAGCGGACTTCCAAGTGTTTTGCGAAATTTATCAAGTCAAATATATAAAATCCCCGCCGTATCACCCAAGATCAAATGAGCAAGCGGAGAGATTTGTTGATACACTCAAAAGATCGTTACGAAAGGTTTATGATGTGCCTACGGAAAAAGCATTACAACAATTTCTACAGGTATAGAGAATTACGCCAAATAATGCTACACCATCGACATTATCACCGGCAGAAGTGATGTTCGCTAGAAAAATCAGATCTGTATTTGATAAATTGCTACCAAGTCAAACGAAGCAAATAACACAATCGTACGTACCAAAAAGAAAATTCCACCCAGGAGAAAAAGTTTTTTTAAAGCATATAAAAATAATACATCTTACTGGTAGCAAGGTACAATTGAAAAAAGAATCGGGAATACGGTTTACATAGTACAGGGACACAAATTCTCACATAAAAGACACGTAAACCAAATAGTGAAGAGACTGTTACAGGATGCTAACGGTCCACCCCAGGAAGAAGTGATGAATACGATTTTCGATACATTTGATATAAAAAGGCCGCAAACAACACCAGAACCACGAAGATCATCCAGAAAAAGGAAGTTCACAGAACCTTTGGAAATAGACCCAAAGAAAAATAAAAATATTAAAAACCCCTGCTACGCAAAATCTTCGGAAGGGGGTGTTATGGGAATTTACCCATAATAATAATGGACTATTCCGGACATTATAAATACTGCGCCTCAAGAGGGAGCAGAGAGGATTGTAAGAACATTGGAATAGTGATACTTGTCGAGACAACATAGTTCACTCTAACCAAATCTGATAGTCATTACTAATACTTCTACTTCTCTGTATATATTACTGTTTGTAATATATCTGTGTTATTCCATACCTGTGTTCGAGTTATTCTTCATTGGTTCTACCTTGGACCATCACCGTGGTACAAGGAACTTGGACCATAACAACTTCTTTTCCCTAAAATTGTTCTTGATATATACAAAATACATATTTCGCTTTCATATATATATATATATATATATATATATATATATATATATATATATATATATATATATATATGGTAGACTCTTCCGCCGTCGTATTCGACGTATGAGGGTCAAGCAGCTCAGTTCCTAGGAATCGACAGCCCAGACACCAGATTTGCTCATAGCAGTGAATGCTTTGTGCAGAACCAGCCACAAGGGCTCCAAACGATGCTCCTCAGGTTTTGAATTCATAGTTATTCTTCTCCTACAATTTAACCATAGCTGGAGGGAGAAGAAGAGGATTAATACCTTCCCGAATAGTATTAGCCCGTAAGTGAATGTAATGTATTCGACTCTCCGATTCCTCAATCCGAGCCGCTATACAGTACTCCGCCGTGCCCTCGATATATATATATATATATATATATATATATATATATATATATATATATATATATATATGTGTGACCTTTGGTTTCGAAAAGGACCTCCAATCCGTTGTTGACTGGGTCAGGAAAGTGCTGGTTAACTTTAATGCCTCAAAAACAAAACCGCTCTCCATTACCCACCACAAGAACCCTCCCTGCCTCCCATTAGAATGTCTGATGTTCTTTGCGACTGCTTGGTCTCACACTGTCTGCTGACCTCAGATGGAACAATTACATTGAATCAATAGCTTCATCTACAGCAAGGAAAGTTGGTTCTCTGTGTCGTGCCAGAAAGTTTTTCTCTCCCGAGTCCATCCTTCAAATCTATAAATCAACCATTCGCCCTCACATGGAATATTCCTGTCATATATGGTCTGCAATCCCCACTGTTCGTCTTAGGGTACTCCTCGGCAAAATCCAGAGACGGATATGCGGTATGGTTGGCCCTGATCTAACCATCTCGTTTACAGTCGCTCTCTCACATACATGCCGTCGCCTCCCTCTGTCTTTTCTACAAATACTTTCACGGTAACTGCTCCGAAGAGCTATTTTCGCTAGTTCCCAAACTGCATGAATTTAAGGGTGCTACTAGGTTGGCATGTCAGACCCACCCTTTCACTGTCGAAACGGTTAAATGTAGCCGCCTCTTCTACTACAATAGCTTCATGTCTCGCACTTCCCGTTTGTGGAACTCCCTTCCTCTTACTTGCATCCCTGATAGCTATAATCTCCAACTATTCAAATGCAATGTCAATCGACATCTCCAGATGCCTTGATCTATTCCCCGTCCTTCTCTTCATCCTTTCCTCTATCACGCCTCTTTACTCTTGCTCCCACTTTCTGTGACCCCTTGCGTGCTAGTGACCCTCCCGCCTTGCTTGGGGTGAAAAGTTTTTAAATATATATATATATATATATATATATATATATATATATATATATACCAAAAAGAATAAACTAGCTCACTAAACATAATGCTTCGCAACAATCTAATCGACTAGGAAACATGCACAACACTTACACCCACAAACATTACACCTGCTCGTTTATATCTCCTTCCTAAAATACACAAAATCAACAACCGAGGAAGACCGATCATTTCATCATTCAACTGCCACACGACCAAAATTTCCAAATACGTAGACCATTACATACAACCCCTAGCTAAGGAAGTAAAATCCTACATCAGAGACACAACAGCTCTACTAAACAAAATTAATCACATACAAACAGTGCCAGAGAATGCTATACTAGTGACTATGGACGTAAGATCACTCACTCTATTCAAACATTAAACACATCGAAGGGCTAACCGCCCTTCAGGAAGCACTTACTAAAAGAAGAAAACAAGACTCTCCCCCCCCACACACAGAAGCTATCATAAAGCTCATGGAGCATATTCTTACATTGAATACTTTCAACTTCAATGGAGCACACTACCTGCAAGTAAGAGGCTGTGCCATAGGCACCATTGCAGCTCCATCATATGCTACAATATTCATGGGAAAATTTGAGGAGACCATTATCTATCCCCTCATCGGTAGAGACTGCGTATTCTATGCAAGATATACACGGGTAGTGACGACAAACTTATCCAATTCCTCATGACCGTGAACACAGTGCACGACTCAATTAAGTTTGACTATGAAAAATCCACAAGCTCGGTAACATTTTTAGTCACCCGTATTTACATAGATGAAAAAAGGAAACTACACGCTAAAATCACCGACACCCACAACTATCTACACTTTAAGCCTTCCTGCCCTAAACATCTCAAAGAAAACCTTCCCTATTCACAAGAACTTAGACTCATAAGGATATGTTCCAACAATGAAGAACTAAATAAACACATTCAAAATCTGGAGCATCAATTCACAACACGTGGCTATAAACAACACCTAATCAGGGAACAAATAAATAAGGCAATTTCCACACCTAGAGAAGACACCCTAATGTACAAGATTAAAAATAAACCCAGCGGCATCCTTTTAGTATCCACTTTCAACCCCACTCTACCTCCACTATCCCAAATAATCAAAAGTCGCTGGGTAATACTACATCTCAAACCAGACCTAAAAAAAATGTTTGAGGAACCAGGCCTTCTAGCATATCGTAAACCAAATAACCTAAAAGAAGTCGTAACCACATTTCAGGGGACAAGGTAATCCGTAATAAACCAAAAACAAAAACAACAGGATTTTCCCAACCACGTAACAACAAAAGGAGCTTATGTTGCAACATCATTAGACACACGAATTCATTCGCTAGCTCAGTCACTAAATCTACTTTCAAAATCTACCATGATTCTAACTGTAGAATTCATAACATAACCCATGCCAAATTCACTATAATTGGGAGAATAGAAAAGTTCAGAGCAGATAACAGAAAGATTTTTAGAGTTCTATGAAAGTGGATACAGCGTTTAAAAACGCACTATCCAGACGGGCTTAATAACAAATTTAACAATATAGATAGTATTAATATATAACCCCATAAATCAGGACCTACCCATATTTCTCACCCACACAAAACAAGCATGCTTACGGAGGTGTTGAGGCCTCACACTTATATACACACTTACACAAATCATACTCACTCACTCCTTAATGAGCCAAATGATAACACACACACCTATAGTAATATACACGCTTACGCACATCATACTCACTCACTCCCTAAGAACCAAATAACACACACATACTTAACAGAGACACATCCCCTTTCCAGGAACCAATAAATTTGTCAAAATGATCAAGGGAATTCAGAGCAGCATGAATTCATCCAGCTTTTATCTCAAATAACAACTTAAAAGAGACTGTTTGACCAACACAAGGACTGACCAAAATTCATGTTAAAAAAATTAAAAAATTAAAAAGCAAATGAAAACTACAGACAAAAGTTCATTTTCTCCATCAAGACATTCATTTCTGTAGTTCACTGATACCAGCAAGCAGAAATTTTTTTTTCTCCTGATGATGGCCATGTTGGCGCCGAAACTAGTCGAGGAATCTAAATGAAATAATAATAAAAACGAAAGAATATAAACATACAACCCAGTGTGTCTGAAAATTTTATTTTTTTCATATTTTTTATTGTTCAATACATACATATATATATATATATATATATATATATATATATATATATATATATATATATGGGGTTGGTATGCGCGTAAGTGTGTGAGAAAGAGTGGATATACCCCCCACACACATACATATATATATATATATAAAGAGAGAGAGAAAGAGACAGAGAGAGAGAAAGGGAAAGAGAGAGAGTGAAATGTATACATCGGTGGGGACAGTGAGCAGGTATAAATTCAAAATCTCCAATACACAAAAACAGTGCTTATCAGCTACTCATAATCAAATGTAGATATTTTTTATATACAAGCTGTCTTTCAAGATATCTCAAGTCCTTATCACTCGTCTCAAAGCGATAAATAGTAGGAAAAAAGAACGAGGCCTTATGGCTGAAAATGTTTTACAGGGTGTGGGAGAGGAGAGATCAGCATTTACCAAAATAATGAAAAAAAAAGAAAAGTTGCATGGTGAGCAATGGTGATAGACGGGAGACAGCTGAAGTTGAAATGGTGAGGTTGGGTGAATTCAAATCGCGTCCGACGGTAAGAATATCATTGCGTCGTACATGTAATCTGTTGGGCATGCTTCAGGCGCGTATAAAAGTCTCGATGTAGCCGTACGCAAATAGACATGGTTTTCGCGCGCTTCTACACCATGCATGCAATATACACGCGGGCAAACATCATAGAAACACGAATAGAACTTTGTAATCATAAATGAAGATGTTGAAGATAAACGCGCGTGCTTTCTAAGACTTTTTTTTTTTTGGCTGCTAACATTTTTTTGGTCTTTTTTTCTCACTATGTACGTCAATAAATCAGTTAAGTAGAAAAGCAAATACAGCAAAAACAAACAAAGGGACAAAGCCAAATGCCAAAGCGAGTACTTGTAAATAGAAATACCTTCCTTTTGACGCACTTCTACGTCTCGTTTCCATCTTCTATTTCTCATTCATTCTTTCTCTTTTATTTTCCCCTTTTCTTTTTTCTGTTTTTCCATCACTTCCTTTCCGTCTTTCCCTCTATTTAGTTCCGTTTTTTGCCCTCTCTTTCTTTCCTTGTTTCGTTCTTTCTTTCTTTCCCCAATTTCTCTTTCTTTCTTTACATTCTGTCCTCCTTTTCTTTCTTTCTTTCTTTCTTTCTTTCTTTGATTTTCCTTTCTTTCTTTCTTTCTTTCTTTCTTCAATTTCTCTTTCATCCTTTACATTCTGTCCTCCTTTCCTTTTTTCTTTAATTTTCTTTTTCGTCTTTCCCCCTTTTCTTTCTCTGATTTTCCTTTTCTTTCTTTCTTTCTTTCTTTCTTTCTTTGATTTGATCTTTCTTTGATTTTATTTTTTCCTCAGTTTTCACTTTCTTTCTTCGCCTTCTTCCCTCTTTTACCTTAATTTTCTCTTCTTTCTTTTCTTTTTCTTTCCGTGTTTCCCCTCCTTTTCTTTTCGCCTTTCATCCGCTCTTGATCCTGATTTACATTTTCCTTTAATCCCTGATTTTGTTCTCCCCTTCTTTCCTTACGTTTCTTTTTCTTTCTTTACCTTATCGCCCTCTTTCCTATTTTCTTTCCTTAATTTTCTCTTTTTCTATCTCAACTTTTCTATTTATTCCTCTTTCTTTCCCTCCTTTCCTTCTTTTTTTCCATTTTTTTTTATTTCCTCTTTTCTTCCTCTCTTCATTTATTTCGACTTACTCGTCTTTCAAATCATTAAGATTGAATCTGAACATGGCCGGCTACTTCATAAATTATTCCAGACTTGTCAGAGCCTAAATAAAGAATTGTCCTCAGAATCACTTTCGTTTATCATGAGAGAGAGAGAGAGAGAGAGAGAGAGAGAGAGAGAGAGAGAGAGAGAGAGGAAGGGGGGAATTAGAACGTGGGGAGTTGAAACACACATCACATATTTAGTTGTAAGAAGTTCAAATGGACAGAAATGTTTTCTTTCAAATCCACATTTTGATGAAAGAAAATCTCTTTTACAAAAGACTGACGCAACACAATCTTCATAAATCTCAGATATAATGAGGATTCTGATTTATTTGGGTTCAATCTTGAGCCACATATCTTTAAACAGAAAGAAGGGGTAAGAGAGAGAGAGAGAGAGAGAGAAAGAAAGAGAGAGAGAGAGAGAGATTCCTACTATGTAGGTTTTGCAGAGTCCAAGCACAAAAATAAAATTTACTAGTTTCACTTTGGAATTTGGAATTTCTAAGAATGGTACTATAATTATCTTAGCTGCCGAATAAGAGGAGACATTTATTTTATTTTATTTATTTATTTTATTAAGGCATTATCCGGCGCTGTCTCCTTCATTAATTTCTTATTTTTAACCCTTTAAATTATTTTCCGACGCCATTTTTGTTAAGATCTTTCGTTTATTGAAAAATCCCGTCTCCCCAATTATTAATATCCCCTTATATAAGGCAATTATTAATAACCCCTTCTATAAGGCAATTATTAATATCCCCTTATATATGGCAATTATTAATATCCCCTCATGTAAGGCAATTATTAATATCCCCTTATATAAGGCAATTATTAATATCCCCTTATGTAAGGCAATTATTAATATCCCCTCATGTAAAGTACCTAAAATGATGTTCTTAACAAATGAATTTAGCTTTATTAGATTTGAACGGGTTTTTGTTTATCAAATGACCTAATAAAAGTGGAAGGCGGGAAAGTCTTTGAAAACAAAAAACGACAATATGTTGACTGTGCACCAGTTGCAAGATAATGCACCAGAATAAACAAATTAGAAATGCGATGAACAACTGTTGGAAATAAGGATGAATAAAAGGAAAAAAACAAAACAAAAACAAACTGATTTTTGTGTGGGTCGGTGAGAAAAAGCACTCGCTCTGTCAACGGCAATTAGTATATTCTGTAGTGGATTCAGAACGACAAAGTTGTGAAAATAGACCCACGTGTTTCGTCAGCGGTCTGCTTTTAGCTATGTCGCACTTTGCAAATTACAACGACAGACAATTAGCAGTAATTACATTCTAAGATAACCAATTTAGCAAAAAAAAAAAATCTCCAGTCTAGTGAATATTCCAATGAAAAGCAAACACACTGCAGCGGCCGTTTCGTCCGATTTCCCGTTAATTTGAGAATTCTTTAATTCTACGTGCTTAGAAACTCTGCCATTTTAGTCACAATATTCTTTTTCTTCGCAGCAAGTTTAGAGACCAAAAGACAATTCTCAATCCACGTCCACAAAATAGAAACTGACAAACATTCACGAATGATCATCGCATTGAATAAGGCATTGAATAAGAGAGTTCTATTCAAATGCATAATTAATGCAAATAACGGGAAAGAATTATACATACTTTACAATAACTATTTCCGTCAGCTTCAAAACGAAAATATTAGAGAAATTTATGAACACAGTATAATATAATTAACTGTTATTTTGTTGACGATCAAGCGATAAATTTCATAATTGTTTCGATGTTTCTTTAGTGAAAACTCCAGGCGGAAGTGACCAATTGCTTTTTATAAGGAAAAAAAAAACTGGATAATTAAGTCATTACAGAAAAGAAAAAGAAATATCTATCTATCTATGTGCCTATCTGTGTCCTCAGTCTGTTCCTTCCTGTCTATCGCAGTCTCTTCATATCTATCTATCTATCTATCTATCTATCTATCTATCTATCTATCTCAATCTCTTTATATCTATCTATCTATCTATCTATCTATCTATCTATCTCAATCTCTTTATATCTATCTATCTATCTCAATCTCTTTATATCTATCTATCTATCTATCTATCTATCTCAATCTCTTTATATCTATCTATCTATCTATCTCAATCTATCTATCTATCTATCTCAATCTATCTATCTATCTATCTATCTCAATCTCTTTATATCTATCTCAATCTATCTATCTATCTATCTATCTCAATCTCTTTATATCTATCTATCTATCTATCTATCTCAATCTATCTATCTATCTATCTCAATCTCTTTACATCTATCTATCCCAATCTATCTATATCTATCTATCTCAATCTATCTATCCCAATCTATCTATATCTATCTATCTCAATCTATCTATCTATCTATCTATCTATCTATCTCAATCTATCTATATCTATCTATCTCAATCTATCTATCTATCTATCTATCTATCTATCTATCTATCTATCTATCTATCTCAATCTCTATCTATCTATCTATCTATTTTTCTAGTTCGCGTATACGTAGTTACACATCTAGATTTTGCTTTTGTTCGCGTGCTTACGATAATCACTATAATAGTCACTACTGATGGTCGAAATTATTCGAACAAAAACTTTATGGATTTTTGACAGTTTCTTTGTAAATTTGATTAGGGTATGCGACAGCTTATACGCAAACTGGAAAAAGATAATAAAATATAATATAACCTTGATAATCACAAGATACAAAAATCAATAAAGAGCTCAATTTAAAAACTGAACTAATTAAGATATCTTTTATATATATATATATATATATATATATATATATATATATATATATATATATATAGCGAGAGAGAGAGAGAGAGAGAGAGAGAGAGAGAGAAAGAGAGAGGGAGTGAGAGGGAGAAAGAGGGAGAGAGAGGGGATGGGTTCTCAAGTCATACTAATTCACAAAATCTAACTGAATATCAGATTTGTTGAAGGGATACCTTTTGGGTTGGGCCGCGAACATTTCAGCACTCCTCGTATATATATATATATATATATATATATATATATATATATATATATATATATGTATGTATGTATGTATGTATGTGTGTGTGTGTGTGTGTTTGTTTGTTGCGTTTCTACGTCATCACAAGAGTCAACTACATGCAGATGAGTCATTTGCCAATGTCTGTGCAGTAGAAATCACAATAGACGTTTGTTTAGTTTCATATTTTTGTTATCTCTCCTAAAGGCTATTCCACCATCCAAGCTTACTAGACAGGTTAGGCATTGTTTTTCTCGGACCATTTTACCTCCAATCTGTCCTGTGAGTATCAAAATTTCCAAGTCCTCTTTCCTTATTATGTCCTCTAGAAATTTCAACTCTCTCTTCCTGATGTTATGCATAAGTCTCTTTTTGTTTCCATTTTCTCGAAAGCTTCGTCCTTACTCACATTTTGCGTCCATGGTATTCTCAGAATCCTTCTCTAGAATCACATTTCTGTTGCTTCAAGTCTCTTCTTCGTCTACACAGAGATTGCCCAGCATTCACTGCCATATTTTGTTTATATCTAAAAAAAATTGTTTCTTAATACGTTGCTTAGCTTTTGGAAAGCATCTTCCGCCATCCAAATGCGCCTTCAGATATTAGTGTCGTACTTTCTGTCCGCTGTTAAAAAACTTTCCAGATACTTAAATTTTTGTATTTGTTTGATTTTCGTATCTCCAATTTGTAATTTGCATGTTGGGCTGTCCATTTTGCTAACAACCATGCATTTGTCTTCTTGAAATTGACGTTTAGTCCTTTCTTCTCTCTTTTCTTCAGTAGTTTCTGTAGTTCTTGTAGTTTCTTTTCTATGTCTGCTATCAACAGTGTCATCTGCATTATGTTGTTAAGATTGTGGCCGCCAGTAATGAATCCTGGTAAGACTTCTAATTCTCTCAGATTCGCCACAAATTATAGACTAAATAAGTCCAGTCAGAAGACACATCCTTTCTATTTTAGTATATTTACTTAATTCATTTTATATCCGTATTGCTGCCAGTACAGGTTCTGGATTATTCTAATATCCTTCCAAAATATGTCAATGTGACCTCGCAGTTCCACCAATTCTTTGTTACGTATTTTATCAAATACTTTTGCAAAATCTATAAAACACAGATAAAAATCCTTCTGTATTTGTATTGTTCATAATGATATAATTCTGAGCATAAATATCAGATTCCTTGTTCCAGTCTCTTTAACGAACCCGAGCTGATCTTGTCGTATTTCCGGTCTAATTGTCCTGCGCACTCTAGTCTAGTGAATTCGCGTAATAAGACCTCATAATGAAAAAGAAAATTAATTTGCTTATCGCACAAACTATAAGACATAGTAAAAATTGCCAGAGAATGAATTTGACAACTCTAGAATCATTCAGTATAACAGTATAAGTGAACCGTAGCTTCGGCACCCAGTGAGGATCAAATTCATTACACAGTAATAATAGCAAGTGAATAAGTGTTAAATAGGGTTCTACAGTTCTGTTAATCTTTTAAGATTAATTATTAACCGTTCTCTTGACAAATAAACAGGTATTTTGTAAATAATAACAATCTTCGAAGTATTTTTAATGTTATGTCCCTTCAGGGCGTAAGTGATCATAACCCTCCACAACCTCCTTCTTTTAACATCTTTAAACCATTATTATTATTGGGAAAGGCAATGCCTTCCCATTACCTTTTCAAGGCTTTTGAAGTTAGAGTTTTCCTACGATGTTTGACAACCAAGGCTAAAGGACCCAGTCGACCCTGCTATTTAACTCATAACAGGTGGTGAGGGGAGAGGCGAATTCATGCCTTTCTTAATGTGAAGTGAACGCAAATGGTCACAGCCGTAATTTGAAACTCTGATTCCATTTTGTTTAACCTTCGCAACTCCTTTCAGAATTTGAGTGATGATCATGTCCCTCGACAGCTTCCTGTATTTTGTGGTTCGAAGTAAATTTTGACTCTTTACCGTCCCTTTTTGTCCTTTTTCTGCCATCCATTCATCAAAATACGTTAAGTAGCCATCTTGTTGTTTGCCCGTTTCTCCCGCCTTCAATGTCTTGTGAGTGTCACATTCTCTAGACACTGTTTCCTCATAATGCTCACCAGAAATTTCAACTGACTTTTTCTGATGATAGGTTAAGGCTTCCTTGCAGTTCCTTTTGTCCTTAAAACTTCCTCAGTGCTCACATGATCTATGCATGGTATTCGCAGCATCCGTATATAGAAGCGCATCATTATAGCTTCAAGTTTCTATCTAACGGGATTGTCGAGCGTTTACTATCATAGAGCAGATTAGGTATTAGCTAAAAGTTAATCTCTCTTTTCTTGTTATCTAACGATATTTCCGATGTCTGAATATATTGCTAAATTTCTAGAAGGCGCTCACGATTCCTATGTTTATTCGGATTTCTTTGTCACATTCTCCGCAGACTGTTACCACACTAGCAAGATTGTTAAATATATGCACTTGCTTCATATTGACGTCTTGGACAATATCTTTTGTTGACAACTATTCACTTTGTCTTCTTACAGCTGATGGTCCTTTCTCGGCAGTCTGTTACCACAATAACCAGATTGTTAAATATATGCACTTGCTTCATATTGACGTAGCTACCATATTGGACAATGTATTTTGTTGACACCTATTCATTTTGTCTTCTTACAGCTAATGGTCCATTCTCCGCATTCAGTTACCACACTAGCAAGATTGTTAAATATATGTACTTTCTTCATATTGACGTAGCTCCAATCTTGGACAATATTTTTTGTGGACAACTATTCACTTTGTCTTCTTACAGCTGATGGTCCTTTCTCTGCAATCTGTTACCATGTTAGGTAGATTGTTAAATATATGCACTTACTTCATATTGACGTAGCTCCCATCTTGTACAATATCTTTTGTTGACAACTACTCATTTTGTCTTCTTACAGCTGATGGCCATTTCTCCACTTTGTGTTAACACGCTAGCAAGATTGTTAAATACATGCACTTGCTTCATATTGACGTAGCTCCCTTCTTGGACAATAAAATTTGTTGACAACTATTCACTTTGTCTTCTTACAGCTGATGGTCCTTTCTCTGTAGTCTTTTACCAAGCTATACATGATTGTTAAATATATGCATCTGCTTCATATTGACGTAGTTCCCATCTTGGACAATACCTTTTGTTGACAACTATTCATTTTGTCTTACAGCTGATGGTCCTTTCTTCTTCGTTTCTTTCACTACCTTGTTTAGGAGTCCTTTTTAATTTCATATCTGAGTCTACCATCGAATATTTTGAGTTGTTAATATTAGGTCTCCTAGTTATTTAGGCCAGGCTGGTTTGTTTGACGACATAATTACGTTTGTTGATTTATTTAATGTTGGCCCTTATAATAGAAATTTAGACACAGGTTGGGTTCACCCTAGAATCAAAGAAGTAGACACTGGCGGAATTGAGTCCTCAGTTATCCACGCGGTATGTGGTTCTCTTATTTGGTGAGGTGCCTTAAGCCTCTTCATGAGATGTAGTCAACATATTCCAAGTCTCACCCACGGGGCAGTTTTTAGTTCTCTTAGGATCGCGTCTCGATATATAGTTTGAAAAAAGAAACATTGTCTTACTCCTCTTTGTATTTTTTGTATTCACTGTTTTCGTTCTTTACCCGAATGTACACTCTTTTAAATTAGGTCGCCGCCATTTTGAATGAATGGGTATATAAAAAAAAACAAAAAACAAAGCGAGGGCGGAATTTAGTTCCATTTTCAATATAATACAGATTTATTTTTAAGGAAAATCTATGACAAAGTGGAAAAAAATCTTTCGTCTGACGCGTTTCGTATTTTTTCAGCCTTTTATATCATACTATAACATTAATAATGCTACTGATAATAATGATGATGATGATGGTGGTAGTGATTAGGATGATATATGACACCAGGGAAGATGAAATGAAAAAAAAACTGGTAATCATAAGTGAAGATATGTTCAAGATGGCTACCGTAATGAACACTTCGACATCAACAGAATGCTTCATCTATTCCTCAAGAATTATTTCCTATAGAGGAAAGTGACAATTACGAAACCTGATATCTCCGCCAAAGTCACCGGACATAGCTATGAGGATAATATATCTCCACTGATCATGGACGTGATAAATGTTTCCGTTCAAAATTCCTTCATGTTTAATGAATACAACAAACACTGGAGAAAGTGCTGCAGTACAGCGGCTGAAATCCGATAGGAGCAACCAAGATGTGGATGCAAGCCCAAAAGAATAATTGTATCAGACATACTTTTGGGGATTGTTTTTAATGAAATTTCATGAAATTCCGATCAGAATTCAGTTTTAAAATCAGAAGGTTTAGCAGCAGAAAATATGTCGCTGTCAGTAAAAAAAAGTGACGAGAATCAACGACGATTATTGGTAAACGGAAGTGATAAATTCAATGGCTGCCGTTATTGATAATGGCGATGATCATAATGGTGCAGGTGATAAAAAGTGTTGTCAGGAAATAAAAAGTTTAAGACGATTACTTGCATCTGACAACAGATTATCAATTAATCTAAGAATAATGTGTAATAATAACCAGCTTTATGCTAACGAAGTCCATTTCCTTGACTCAGCTACACTACTCAGTCGTTTCTTTGTCTGTGAAATGTCTGTATGCTGTAAAATATTATTAACAAAAATGTAATTAATTAAAGTTCGGTACATTTAAACATTTTCATAGTTTCATCGTCGTTTATTTCACATGGGACATGTGTGACACTATGTTTGGAATACCACAAAAAAGTGAATAGTGTTAATTTATCCTGGTCTTAAGTATTTTGTATCTCATGACCAGTGATAGGATCTGTAAGAAGGGATCTTCATAGCAGCCACCCATTGAACAAAATGGAATAAAATAATGAATAACTGGACGATGAAGATTTTAATTTGCAGGATTATGTTAACGGTTAGAGTTGGAATTGAGAAGTGTTCTGAACCGCTCGTTAAAGGAGACTAACTGTCTTTCAGATTAGTACCCATACCGCCCGTTAGAACTGCCTGCCGCGCGTCGCGATGTTAAGATAGGTACAGATTTGGTAGGAGGAAGAGTTAAGAGCAAAAGCTGATCTGTTAGTCAGTGATGCCAAAAGTTGTCCCCAAGTGCCACCTACCTAGCCATCTTGACAGTTCAAATGAAGACCTGAATAAAAACATAATCGATTGGAGAAAGGGGTTGAGTTGTCATTTCTCATCGTGACATTACCCAGTTTTTGGTGCATATTAACACGAACGAGGATTGAGAGGCGACGTGGTGTTTCATGTGTTTTGTCAGTGAAAAGCTGGTAGAGCGACCCGTTCCATTTTCACGCATGATATAACATTATTTTTATTATTTGTCAGATGATATTTATATATTTCTTAGATTTTTAAAATATACCATCAAAATATCCATATTACTTACTTTGCTTTCGTTTCAAGCTGTGATCTAAATGTTAAGGTGGCTGCCGCTTTAAGGGCAAAAATGATTTTATTTGAATAACTAAACAATTTAATTATAAAAGCTAACAACCAAAGAATCGCTTATTTGTAAAAATCACAAAAGCTCAGATTGGAAATAAATAACAAAACATTAAAAATTTAAAATCTAACACTTTCGCCCCAGCCCCTCAAACTCCGGTGTCTTACTCTCTGGGTTGAAGTGTCTACTCGGTCCTAACCGAACTTAAATGAGTGGGTATATGTCCCCTGAGCATCCGTAGATTATTCGACCGGTCCGCTGGTTTAATCCTGCTTCCTGCCCACGTTGTAATTTGTTTGATCCAGAAAGCAGAAGTGATGTCCGTCCATTCGCGGTCGACTGAAGATGTAGACACGGCTGGGGAGTCTGCGCTAAGAAATTTAGAATGCAGCAAAAAAAAAAAATATCTGCAGAAAGCCGGACAAACAACTATTCAATGGTTGAATTGTTAATGTCTTTTATATAGCAGAAAAGAATAGTATAGAAAAGAAACGGGTTACAGAAAACAAAAGTATTTCACTTAAAAACTCATACACTGGATTCTAGACACAGAGAGAGTGTTTGTGATTAACTTGTTAAATCGTCTCAAAACGATATATGACTCTTGCGATGGAGGGATAAAGATTTCTGGGCGGGGCTTAAAGTTATAGTGGCGTTCCTCCTCCCAACGCTTGCCCGGGCCAATTCTCTCTTCAAGAATTTTCTCCAGTCTGCCTTTTTCAGCATAACTACGCGTTTATATAGATAAACACGGCTGATTATAACTGACTATTTCGCACGCGATTATCACGGGGTTCTGACTGCTTCAACCAAAATCATGTGAATTCCAAAGTTCCTTCTAGCTTACTCAGCTCTATTTCAATTTTTAATCGATAAAAATTATTTCGACCATTTACATTGTCTTCTGATGACCCAGATTCAATGGGTACAATTTCTGCCCTAGATCAGATTTCACCATCAGTAAAAAACATTTCGCTATTCAAATCTACTCCAATTCCACTAAAAAATATACGTGTGTGTGTGTGTTTCCCATACTCTCTCTCTCTCTCTCTCTCTGTCACAAAAAGCTGAACATGCAAATTAGCTTTCTCCATTAAACAAGAAGCTCTAAATTAGGGAAGATATGACACATTCTGGTATATATACATATGATAAAACTACTTATATTTTATATCACTTTTTTGCATAATATTTGCACAAAACACGTACACATACATTTACGGAGAGACAACTAACTTCATAAATTTAATTTTTAGTGTTTCGATAAGACATACATGCACACATTTGGAGCTTTATATATTAGATTTATCGTCAGTTCCCTAATTTCCTCTCATTACTTACATTCGTTTTTCCTTCTCGTTTTTTTCTTTCCTCTTTTCAATTAATATCACTAAGTCCTTTTTCTTTCTTTCCCGTTTTTCCTTCTTTTTCGTTTTCTTCCTTCCTTCTCATATTTATATCCTTATTCCTTACTATTATTTTCCTTATTATTTTTTTCTTTCTTTTTTCTTCCTCTTTTCGATCAATGTCGTTTATTCTTTTTTCCTTATCGTTTTCTTTCTTTCTTTCTCTCTCATTTTCTTTCTTTGTTCCTTCCTGTTTTCTTTCAATGTCGCTTACTCCAGCTTTCTTTGTTTTTTCTTTTCTTCTCGTTTTCCTTTTCTCCTTCCTCTTTTCAATCAATGTCGCTTACTCCATTTTTTCCCTCCTTCTCGCTTTCTTTCTCATTTTTTCCTTCATTCTCATTCTCTTTCTTTCTTTTTCTTTCTTGTTTTTTTTCTTTGCTTCCTCTTCTTCATTAATGTCGTTTATTCCTTTTGCCTTCCTTCTCGTTTTCTTTCTTCTCTTCTACCTCTTTTCAATCAATGTCACTTGCTCCTTTTATCCCTCCTTCTCCTTATCTTTCCTCATTTTCTAACAGTATAGTGATATCAATGTAACTTACTCAGAGCAAGAAACATAGCATAAAAAAGATTGATGTGTACCGTTAATAAGACTAAGCGTGATGCATCGTTATGTCAGGTCGTATATTCTCATTTTATTATTGTTATGGGAACTTACCCTTAATAATAATGGACTATTCCGGACATCATAAATACTGCGCCTCAAGTGGGAGCAGAGTTCGGAGTCAGAGAGAGTCAGTGTCAGAGACAGAGTCGAAGTCAGACGATTACTGTAAGACATTGGAATAGTGATCCTTGTCGAGACAACATAGTTCACTCTAACCAAATCTGATAGTCATTACTAATACTTCTACTTCTTTGTACATATTTCTGTTTGTAATATATCTGTGTTATTCCATACCTGTGTTCGAGTTATTCTTCATTGGTTCTACCTTGGACCATCACCGTGGTACAAGGAACTTGGACCATAACAACTGTCTAGGACCTTTTTAGGAACAAGAAAAGAGATGACTAGAGAACGAGTTTAAAATTCAACAAAAAAACAATTGCTGGCTTCTAGTGCGATCCTTCTCACAAAATGTCTGTCCAGTGTCTGTGTCCCAAAATTAGTGTTTGGTTGTGTCATGGCCAACTAGTATTATACGGCCCCACATGTCACAGGCCGATATAATGTAAACAAAAAAAATGCGACTGGCATGGCCGCTTAGAAAATTGCTAATCTAAAAGGGAGGTAACTTTAAAAATTGAATACTTAGAACGTAAAAAAACAATGTACAATTACATAGAATTTATCAGACGTTATTTCAATTCCCTAGACATGTTTTCAACACTAAAATGCATATTTCATTTGTTTTTTTTTTGTTTTTATTTTACTAATCCACGAATTATAAACGGCTGAGCTTTTATGATTTTCAATTGCGTATAATGCCCGTTTTGCAAATGAATGCTATTAGGTAAATTTTCTACCTCCGCAGTCTATTGCATTTAAACATTAAATTATAAAGTTTGTTGTGACATTTTGTTTAACAAAAATGGTTAACAAATATGTTACATTGGCTATTCTAGTGGATATGTTACTAACAGTGAGAAAGTATCGACATTTTCTTTTCCTCTTTGAATATCCGACCTCGTAGAAAAATGGACAATATTCGTTAATCGTATTGATTGGTTTCCTACGAAAAATTCAGTTCTTTGTATGAAAAATTTTGAAAAAAAAAATATTTTGAAAGGAAAACGAAACAAAATGGATTGGGATTTACATCCAATACCTACAATACATTCAGAAAAATAAGAAAACCATCTCTTTTGCTTAATACAAGGGAATTCAGAAAGCCTCCAAAACAGCGACTGGTCGAAACTGATGTCGTCCTTCATTTTCTGAAAAACTAATACGTCACACTTTACTACTTGTCTCAACAAGCCTACAAATCACTTCTGAAAAAATATTCCATTATCATCTTTTTCTTTATTAGAGAAAATTCCCAAATATTAATTAAACATTTTCAATGCAAAATGTGTTCCCTGGTCATGGTAGGCAATGATAGTGATGATGCTACATACAAGCATTATTTTGACTTACTTTTTCGAGAAGGTCTTACCGTTCCATCTAGCCAAATGGCAGAGTTCGTTTGTGCTTGTTTTGCTATACTTTACTATGCAGATAAATTTATTGTAAAACATAATGAATCCACTATAAGAGTGTCTGAAGAAAGGGATTCCCTTTGCAGCAAAAATAATCGTGAATATATTTTACAACAAACGAAAGTTTTATCGGATGAAGTTCGAAAAAATATTGTAGAATGTTTTTAAAAAGCAATGGTCAAAAGAAAATTGATTTATAGAGAAGCTGTTGGTAGGTAAGTTTTTTTATTTGTATTTGTTTTGTATTACTACTTAATTCTTTAAATAACTTTTCTTGTTTGTTTACAATCTTTTATTAATACTTTTCTGCTTAAAAAGAGATAAAAAAAACAACCTGTTTATGTATTTTTGAACAAAAAATTAGATCAGCAGGGAACCGAATATTAGCATAGGAAATTTTAGCGTCTTTTTTTTTGCGATGAAAAACCTATATATTTGGAAATTCTTACAAAAATCAAATAATTGTAGGGTTTTGATGAAACTTTCAGGACTTATTCACAAATGAATGAAATTATTTTGCAAATGTTTCTTTTTTTATATAATCTTGATAAAGATATGTTTTTATATCTGCTAACTCTCACTTATTTAATGAAATTTTGAGAAATTAATCTTTGTATTGCTTAATGTTTGTATTAGTTATACGCAGAAATCCTTGGAGATTTTAAATCAATAATTTATTTTCCAAAACAACTTTATCAGTTACCAAAAATCTGCTCAGAATCGTAAAATAAAAAATGCAATAAAATTAAGATATTATTTATTTAGAAAAGCTTTTAATTGATTTTATGGTTAAGATGTATTATGGACACTATTGTCTTTTTAAAAGAACTGTTATCATTTTCTTTTAAATTTTAATTATAATAATTTATAAAGTTCGAAATTTTTTAAATTTCTGCATTAATTTTATCGGTTAGGTGATATTGTTATTAAGTGAAAACTATATTTACAAAACATAAATGAAAAAGTTTACTACAATTTAGTGACCCCCAATATTTTATAAAGAATTCTGAATTTTTTGGTGTGTGTATAAACGTGCCGATTTTTGTAAATATGGACGTCCAAACACAACATTATTCGAAAATAAGAGCGATAACTATAATAAATTTAAAACCAAAGTATCTAAAATTCAGTAAACATTAGATTACGGAGAATATTTTCCTAAATTTTTAAGATTACTGGACAGTTAAAAATTATATAAAAAGGCGCTCACGTTATATTCCTCAAGTACAGATATAACCACCGCAGAAAAAAAATTAGATACTCCCGTCGGTCACTCAAACTGTTAACACCTTAAATAAACAGCTACCTACGTGTTAAAAATGTATATCTGAGGTATTTTAAAATGAAAGTAAGTAATATTTGTTTAAAATTAGATTAATTAAACTTTAAATTAGCTAATATTACTCAAATAAAGTGTCAGAAAAGTTTATTTTATTTTTGAAACATTTTAATAAAGAAAATTACATTGTACTGACAGATGACTAAAAATAGTGCTAAAATCAGCGATTTCAAAACAAAATCTCCTTCCAGTCAAGTTAAATTAGTTTTGAAATGCAACAAAGTATTTTGCTTATTAAAAATATTAAATTTAATCTACTAGTTTGAAATTAAAACTAAAATAAAAGCTTCAAGAAAGATTTTTCATATCTAAAAATTAATTTTAAACCTTAGGTATCGCGTTTCTTTGGAGGTGCCTAGATCACAGTTGGAAAGACATGAACATCAGACAACATCATTAAAATCAATCCATTTTATTTCGTTTTTCAGATAGTTTTACAATTGATACTCACTATCCATCTCTTAAATGTCCCAGGGTATATACTGAACTATTTTAATCTTGATTTTCCCCATTTTATTGCTTTTTCTTTTCTTTCATTGCGTTTACATTTTATTCTTTCTCTCTCTCTCTCTCTCTCTCTCTCTCTCTCTCTCTCTTCTATTATCATTTCCCCTTTCTTTTTTGTTTCTCTCTTTAATTTGCTTTTTTTCTATATATTCTATTTTCCTCTTTTTTAACTCTTGTGTTTCTTTTCTCTCCTTTCTGTTTAGATTTTCTTTTTTTTTCCTTTCAAATTATGTCCTGTATCTTCTTTGTCTAATTTCCCTTTATTCACATGTATTTCTTCCCCTTCCTCAACTTTTAGCAATTCAAGCCCTTATACTTATTTTATTTTTTCCTTCTCATCTTCCTTCTGCAATTAATTCTTTTACATACGAATTAACTCCTTCATTTCTTTCATTACCTTCTTACTTCCTTTGTTTTCTATCCCCGTATTATATATCTACTTTCAATTAATACCCGAACTTGATAATTAGATATATCACACTGATTATACCTTCCTATTACACCGTAAGGGTATTTCTTCATGTCTGCCCGAACGACATGTTTTCAAGATGAATTGAAGGAGATGTGATAAGATCTTTTAAATAAGATCACATGAAAATCTAAATAATTCATTGATGTTTTTAATCATCTTTTTACTTATATCAACTTTCTTTCCTCTTCTGTTTCCCTTTGGCTTCCTCCATGATTTGATCTTCTATTTACTGTTTACTTTCTCAAATCTCTTTTTCCGGTTGTTCTTTGCTTTCTTTCTTTTTTCTTTTCTTTTCTTCCTTTCTTCACTTCATTCATTGTTTGTGCAATCGACACTTTGCTTGCCTTAAACTCTTCTCTACATCTCTTCCTTTCTCGCCTTCTTACCTCCTTCATTAGCGCTCTGCATATCTCTCTCACTTTTCCCGCACTCGATCGTTTCACCATCTCTCTTTCGACGGACATCAGTTCACCGATAAATTTACTCTTAGTCAAAGTCTGAAATGTCCGCCTATCTAACAGAATCAGCTGACCATCTGAGTAGACACTCGGACGTTCATTTAACGTCAGAACCATTTGACACGGCCAGCCCAGATTTTATTCGAATTTACCAACCAGTGCAGAAGCAACCGCATCAACGGACGACCATTCACGTCGATGTTCGTTTCGAGTAGACCACGCTTTCCGACACACTGCAGTAGTTTCTTTCTCTGCATTATCTATTTCCTTGGTTGGGTCGACTGGCGACCTGTCAGGATCTTCCTTGGTTCTTTTAACGATATCCGGACTGAAGCAGCGAAAGCGTGGTCAATTTGCCGACGTTTGCCTGTCAGGACAAATACAAATATTACAGAAATATAACCGCGGAATACAGCTAGGTCTGCACTTACTATCTGCATGCCGTTGAACCTGATATAATCACAGAATTCAGTTCTATACACTTCGCCATGAAGTAGTAGTTAGCAAATGCGTTTCGCAGATTGTCACACCCACAGGGAGCTAGGTTTTCAGTGGATGCTTCTATACGTGTAACCATGTGCCAGACAAAAAATCATTAGAGTAAATATCTATATAATACAGTAAAAACAAAATTTATATTTATGTCTTATATACATAAGCACAAGGGAAAGAGTGACAGAAAGAGACGTAAGGAAAGAGAGACGTAAGGAAAGAGAGACGTAAGGAAAGAGAGACGTAAGGAAAGAGAGACGTAAGGAAAGAGAAAAGGGAGAAGGAAAAGAAAAACGAAGACAGAGAAAAGAGAGAAGGAAAAGAGAGACACATGGAAAAAGAAAAGAGAGACAGAAAAGAGAGACAAAAGTGAGACGGAACAGAGTGACAGAGAAAGAGAAAAGTGAGAGACGGAAAAGAGATACATAAGGAAAGAGAGACATAAAGAAAGAGAGACATAAGGAAAGAGAGAAGAGAAACAGAAAAGTGAGACATGAAGAAAGAGAAAAGAGAGGTGAAAAAGAGAGACATAAGGAAAGAGAAAAGAGAGAGAGACGGAAAAGAGTGACATAAGGAAAGTGAAAATAGACGGAAAGTGTGAACAATGCTTATGTTTTAAATACTTAAACCTTAAATGGAAGGCATTATCAATTGATGTTCCAAGGGAGATCAACAGATATCATTAATTAATAATTTAAACTTTTTCCAACATTGCAGACATCATTGATTCATGATTCAATTCTAAATGATTAATTGGCAACTTTAGGATTCATGAGGTGATGTAATTTCCTGGAGTATATGCCTTTAAATACATCGAGGAGAACAAATCAAAGATAGTACTATAACTACTGCATACTTCTCGAAGAGAAAAAGAGACAAAGTATAGTGGCAATTTGATCAAAAAAATGCACAATTCTATGTGCATGAAATGTTTAAGAAGTAACATAATGCTAAAATTATTAAGTTTAGGAACCTAACACTTGATTTAGTAACTTTTGCTGTATTTTTATAATCTAAACGTTTTAAAATATCATTTATATATATATTTTAAGACATTTTTATGTTTATACATTCTTTTTATAGATACACATATTTAAACGCTTTGTTTTATAATAAACAGTATTAAACATTTACCGGCCTGAATGTCCGAGAAATTTTCATAGAAAATTTTCGTCCTCCGACAGGAATCGAACCTGTATCCTATATAGAACCGTCATATAGCCTGACGTGTCTTAACCGAATTGGGCCACAGAGGAGCGTTCGGTTAGCAAGGTTGATTTTACTGTCTTTAAACTTTAATCTTCCATGAATCTCTCACATACATTCATATCTGCTCATGGGAGTATTAAATCTAAACAAATGACGTCACACATTATGAAATGGACAAAGTCCGACAATTATTTTAAGACATTTTTATGTTTATACATTATTTTTTATAGATACAAATATAATGTGGGACGTCATTTGTTTACATTTGATACGCCATGAGCAGATATGAATGTACGTGAGAGATTCATGGAAGATTAAAGTTTAAAGACAGTAAAATCGACCTTGCTAACCAAACGCTCCTCTGTGGCCGAAACGGTTAAGGCACGTCAGGCTATATGACGGTTCCGTATAGGATACAAGTTCGATTCCTGTCGGAGGACGAAAATTTCTCGGACATTCAGGCCGGTAAATGCTGTTTAATACTGTTTATTATAAAACAGAGCATTTACTTAAATACTTGTATCTATAAAAAGAATGTATAAACATAAAAATTTCTTAAAATAATTGTCGGACTTTGTCCATTTCATAATATATATATATATATATATATATATATATATATATATATTTCAAGCTAAAACATGCCTAAGATCTACTCTTTAAAAAAATAATCTTCTCGTTCTTTTACTTGTCTTGCAGGAATTCTCGCCATTGATACATACAATGACAGCTTCCTATTTTGGGAAGAGAAAAAAAGAGAGGCGGAAATAATACGAAATATGGCCACCGTATTAAGGGTTAAAAGAAGCTTTCTTTATAATTTTGTGAGATAGATAGATAGATAGATAGATAGATAGATAGATAGATAGATAAGAATAGGGACATATAGATATAAACAGGTATAGAGAGATATGAAGAGACTGAGAAAGACAGATAGATATGAAGAGAGTGAGATTGATAGACATGAAGAGATAGATAGATATGAAGAAACTATGATAGCCTATCGCCCGGTTCACACTCCTCCACGGTCTTTGAAGAGGACTAGAGGTTTAAGCTTTGTTCCCTGCTTAGGATTGGGTTTCCGGTCTCTCCTAAAGTCTACTTCAACCTTATACTCCTAACGTCTCCTGAACTCTGAAATATTATTCGCTAATTAAATCTTGATCTCTTCAAGTCTAGAATTAGCTCTCTTTCTTGTTATCTTTCCCTTTCTTACGCTAATATAACTTCATACAGTAATCCTCTACCTTTACTGGCTCTTGGGCCTTGTATTGGGTGAACATTAGTAAAAAAAAAAAAGAAAAAAAAGAAAGATAAAAGATAAATAGATAGTTATGAAGAGGCTGAGATAAATCGATGTCCTTAAGGACACATGTCACAAGTGGAGAACTTGGAGTGGTGAATTAACAGGAGATAAGTGATAACATCCATTAGACATGGCATGTGGAACTAGAACAGTCTACCCCAGCGAGCGAAATAAAGGGTTCAGTTCGACATTCCAACCACCTGAAGAAGGCCGGAGCGTACAACGGCCGAAACGTTGTGATAAATATTGCAACAAAGATGAAGACAATAGTCCAAATAATGTAAATAGTGTACATAATACCACATCTCTGAAATATAGACAGATACAGATATGAAGAGATTGAGATAGATAGATAGATAATTTGAATGAGCTCAATATTACCTAGTTTTCCTATTCTATGTCGATGTGGCATGGAAAATTGAATTTACTAGTCATGCTGTTTCTCAATTAGTTTTACACTTATATTGTAAGTACAATTAATTACAAATGGTTGTAACTCCTATTAGCAACCGCAGTATTCATCGAACTATAATTGGTTGATCTATGCCGTTGTAGCTATCAAGCACTGCATATACCAATGCATCGGTCAGTTGTTTGTCTATCAATGCAACTGAATCCAGGATTTTTGTCATTCATATTTGCTCCACTAAGTGACTAAGGTTTCGTCTTGTTCCTACCCATTGGCCAGTCTGGTGAGATTGCACCCACCAGGAGATAAACTTCCGCCAGCATATCTCTCCAGGTTAAAGAATCACGCTAACCACTTCACCACAACAAGGTACTTAATCCTGAAGTAACTGTGAATGTATGGTTCTTTACTAAGTTTAGTTCAGTCTGACACAAGGCCGTAGTAGTGGGTGCACTCCATTTACTAGCAAATTAGATTTAGGAGATAATCTTTCCCACTAAGACGCAACTGTTGACGTCTAGTCATTTTCTAATGTTAGTTTAATAAGGCACAAGGCCACAGCAGTGGAGCGCTCAGTGCGGATTGATTCATTACATTAGAAGAGCTTGCTAAATGGGTACGCATCCTATGCGTGTGTATGTCTACTTATTTTGTTGATCTCCATGTTGACATCAAGTGAAACTGAAGTGAAATTTACTATTACTGCTGTAGTGAGGTCGATACTTACTAAAATATATTCAGTATAGCGATAACGTGGATGTGTGGGCAGCGTAACGATTATCGGCGCAGTGGAATCGGCGAGCCTAGTTCAAATTCCGGGTTAGTCAGTTCACTTTTCTACAAATACTCCGTATCGTCTCCCGCCAGCTATGGGTTAAATAAATAGAAGAGTAGACAGGTCTCTGTAGGCAACCAGTCTAATAGAAGGAAAAATCTATGCCGTAGATAAAGCAACATGAAATCATTTCACTATCTTTCCCCGTGACAACTCACAGATAATAACGAAAAGGAACCTGTGGAGAGTCCTAATCGTCTACACTCTAACGGGAAATAGCATTTAAAAATTGCGATAAAATTCAGGATGCATTAACGCAATATAGTCTAGCTACATCTAATCTACTGTAGTAAATTCGACCTCCAGTTGGTACTTCGTTTGTGGCCTTGTGCCAGACTAAACGAGGTATAGTGATTTACTAAGCGTAGCTTAGCTGTGGCACAAGGCCGAAATTGTAAAGTACCCAGTGAGGACCGAACTCACTACTCAGTTGTTATTGAGCTAGCAAGACAAGCTGGCTAACTGTTGTAACCTAGGAAGGGTTACTGAATCAGAAATAATCAAAATGGAGGTTGTAAATGAAATGGTAATCTTTATAACATCAACAAAATACAATACTCGCCAGCGGCGTTAAGTAGGTAAACCACTGCTAGTGGTGGACTACTTAGCATTAACCCCGACTTACAATAGTGTCCAACGTATTTATGAGGATTGGGACACACCCATTAGTGTTCATAGGTACGGTATATAACACTAACCATTACATCACATCGAAGGGCCCTATCTAAACGAAGTATATATCTTCTCCCTATCCAAAATATCAAAGTCATGAGACCACACACACACGTTTGAAGTTCAATTCTTTATCAAGTTTCGTTTCTTTTCCTTACGACGTTTCACTGCGTGACAAATGTCCAAGTCACTAGAAACCAGCTTGATTATAGTAAATATGACTAGCTTCTGTCGAGGTTAACAATAAGCGTAACATTATTAATCTTAACTAGACAGGTAATGTAGATATGGGAGATCGGTTTGTCCAAGGGTCAACACATCATCTTTCTTTGTCAACTATCGTAGCACGCAAGCAACCAGTCATGGGAGAGAGCCCAGGGATGTATGAATTCATGATTTGACAAAGGGAATCAGGGTTGAATACAAGCAGTCTTAGCCGGAATTCAAATCCAGTTTACCGATTCCGTTTCCCATGCTGATAAACGTTGCGCCATTTGGCCTTTTCTGAAAATCGTATAAAGACACTTTAAAAGGATTAGGATCCAAACCAAGAAAAATCGCTTGTTTGTCTGTGTAAATGAATTTCGACAGAGCTTTCGTATTTGTGTTTGTCGCCACAATATCACCAAATGTTCTCAATGAATTTCTATGAGATTTGTGGGAGAGAGAGAGATACAGACCAAGGAAAATTTGTTTCAATTTTGAAGCAAATCCACGAATTTTTAAATTAAGCGATATTTCATACATTAAATCAACATCTCTATATGCATGTAAAATCTCATTTTATATAATTACCTCCTCTGTATTGTATCTATGAACAGTTTTTTTTTTTTTTTATTGGTAACCGTGGGCATTGGCGGACATATAAGCTCTCTGAGTGATTCCTAGTTTTGCAAATATTAAACATTTTCTGACAGTTGACTGTATTAAGTTTCACACACACACACACACACACACACACACACACACACACACACACACACACACACATATATATATATATATATATAATATAAAAGGCTGAAACATTAATATTCCATGGTTATAATTTATTACACTGGAATCGTAATCACGATTCAATTCATCAGACCTACATACAAGGCATTTGTAGGTCTGATGAACCGGGTCGTAATTACGATTCCAATGTAATAAATTATAACCATGGAATATTAGTGTTTCAGCCTTTTATATTATATTCTTACTCTGTCCTGGACATTGAGCTCTACCTGGATTCTATCCTCTTGGAAATATATATATATATATATATATATATATATATATTGACTATCTATCTATCTATCTATCTATCTATGTGTGTGTGTGTGTGTGTGTGTGTGTGTGTGTGTGTGTGTGTGTGTGTGTATTCTTGTTCTCTTTTTACCAACAATATTTGGAGTCCTTAAACAGTTACTCATCAGTAAGTGAATGGGTGAAATTTTCTTTAACATTACCAGCCAAGCAGAAAATGGTGTTCCAATGTTCTTAAACTGTAATAATTCCAGTGATAAACAAATAATAATAATAAAGTGATTAAAACAAAACAAAAAAACAGCGAAAAACTATTCTCAATGACTAAAGTGCGACGAACTACATGGCTGATTTTTCTATTAGTCGACTGCAAGCATTTAACCATATGGCTGTCTTATAACTGGCTTGTGCTTGGAAGGTGCTACTCAGATCTTGTTGCTCCCACAGGAATAATTTCGTGGGTACGAAAAATTCAGAGGAGAGTCTTCTCTTGTTAACAGCAGTGGATGTTCACCGAGGCCACACGAGTGCTTAAAAAATAGGCTTGTCTCCTTTTTGTAGATGTATCGCTGCTCATTTGCACAGTCTCCTACCGGCATTACAGGGGTGCGCCAGGTAATTAAGAACAAAGATATTCAATAGAAAAATATTCTTCATCTGTGTGCCGTATTCCTTTAGTACGCGATCGATCATGGCTCCCTACATCTTCCTATCTGTTGTAGCTCTGAACAATGATTTTTTTTACTATCCCTCTCACTTCCTCTTCTGACACCCCTTTAACAAGTAGGTTATCCCCTGTTTTTCTTTATCTCTATCTATCTATCTTATGGAAGACATCTTTTGCTATTTCGATGCGCCTTCGGATTTCGGTGCCATATATTCTGTCATATGTCAAATCACTTCTCAGATATTTAAACTCGTGTACTTGTTTGATTTTGACATCACCAGTTCGCAGCTCCCACTTTCGACTTTTTATCATGTTGACATCCGTATATTCTGTCTTCTTACAATTGATAGTTAGTCCTTTCTTCTCGCTTTCTTGTACTAATTTGTCAAGGAGTTTTCTGTAGTTGTCTGCCATCAACACAGTGCTATCAGCACTGTGTTGATGGCAGAAGGTAACTCTAAGGTAATAATTAAAATAAAATATAAGAAATAAAAAAAAAACTTATATAAAGGGTGTAACAGCAAAATTGTCCAAATCGTGTAATACAAAATTGTCCAATTTCCAGATTAAGCTCTGAACCGTTGTATCTTAGAAATGATTAAAGATATCTTACTGGAATTCTCCTCGGTTTTTATAACACTATTGCACTCTACTTTGAGCAATTAGAATGTATAATTACGGCCCAAGCTTAGCAGAAGAATTGTGATGAAATCGAAAATAAACGAAAATAACATGTTCATCATTAATTAATCATAGCTAAGGATCAGAAACTCATTAAGGATTGAATAAAGTTAAAATATATACATATTATTCCAGGATCATTTTCCAACTTATTCAAGATGATATTCGCCCTCTAAACATTTAACTTTCTGTCCTGTAGTTACAAGGTACTTCAGAAGTTTCACGTACGATTTCATTTTAAAGTCTTTTTTCATTTCTCTTTGAATTCTCATAGGTGAAACTCCTCTCTCACGTGTCAAACGTCTTATGGATTGAGTTGGATCTTCTCTAATTGATCTCTTTAGTTGAAATGATTATCCCTCTTCTTGTTGTGACCTCCTGATCCAGTTTTCCTCTCTACTGTTTTCTTGATGGTTCTTGAATGGGCTTTGAAGATGGAAGCCAGCGGATAACATTACTGAAGGCCTGAATGATCTTTTTCCTTTCGTCATTGCTCAGTTGGGAAGACAGTGGAGCTGACACAAAACGATTTTAACCAGTTCTCTTTCTAGCTGAATAACTCAAAGGGCTTTTCAGTGATTCTTACGACAAATAGTGTGTCAACATGGCTAAACGTATTATCTGAAAACCTGGAAAAAAATCAATTAGTTTAGTGGATTTTTAGATATTAAACATTTTTTGGGGGTGGACAATTATGCTGTTACACGATTTAGACGATTTCGCTGTTACAGTCGGTATATGTTTAACATAGAAAAATCTATTCAATGAAACTGCCTTCAAACTATAGGACAACTTTGACACAGCCTCGGAAACGACTTCATGCTTGAATCAGGTGGTTTCAGTTTATGTGGGCCATTATGCCCACAGTGGTGGCCTTTAACGAATTTTTCGTGTTGTGGGGGCCACGAGTTAGTCTCCTTCTCGACGATACCCCAGTCATAATTATCCAGGACACTTAAATCAGGAGAGCTAGAATGGCGCCTATTGAGGCTTTAATGATGGTAAAAACTATCAGCAAGACAATTCTAGGTCAAGTAAACCTTGTTTGTGGGGGCAGAGCCCTGTTGGAACGTGTATGATTATCCATCAATTCAGTATCGGGCACATACCCCGAAGTAGAAGATGGCATTTACTCTGTGGCCTTGCGAGTATACGTGAAGCCACATGGTATAATACTCGTTGTTCACGACATTCAGCGTCATCGCAACTGACTTCACTGGGTGTACATCACCCCTGGACATCTCCGTTGGTTCCACGCAAAGTCACTTGTCGTTCCTCCTGTTCCTCCAGTTTTTCCTTGGTCACTCTCAAGAATCTTGCTATCACCGAGTTGCTGTGGCACAAACACGACTTAGTTTAATTTCCTGTTTCTGATATTAAAAAAAGAGTCGACGTGTTAATGCTCTCGATACATCTCGAAAAAAATGAGAATATTAAAATTTAGTTCATGCTGCGTAACATTACGTTAGGTCGTCTTTCATTTATTGGCCGCTAATTATGTGTTTCCAAATGCCTGACACACTCTGTACAATGTATCAAGGGCGCATTTTAAGCGGTCCTTCGCTGAGAAGCATTGACAGACAAACTAACCTTTCTGTCCATAGTGTATTCGATATTGCCTATATGTCGTACTAAGTTGATCTTAATAAATAAAAATATAAGGCCTCACCATAGACCAATAGTAAGGTAGTTTGCAAATCATTACTATTATAGTGAAATCCCCTCTCCTCAATGTCTTGTGTCATAGTAAGTTTAATAACTACACAATATTCTTTCTATAGATAAATCCAGGCTATAAAGCTTATCACACAGATCATTGGTACTGATTTCACTGATCACTGTGTGCTGAGTAAATACTCGCTACGCTTTCTGTAAACAAGCGTCCATCAACTTGCCAAAGAGGAATGGTCAATAGGTTTATCTTTACAAGAGCCAGATTAGACCAAAAATAGAGTATTGCCGCCATTTCTGTGTTGGGACTACTCAGCTCACATTGACAGAATTCAAAATCATTTTCGTGGCCGTGTGGCGGGAAGACTTTCCACACTGCCACCTCTCTCTTACAGACGCAACATCACAAGCCCATCGCTATTCCTATGGTAAACACGTCAAGTTGTTGACGTCCCACACTACTTCAAACAAAAGGTTAGGAAGGAAGCCACCATCAATACTGTAAAAGGCGATAACATTGGATATGAGAAACCTATTTTCCTGAAAGAATGTTTTAAGAGAAAGATTTTATAAATTTCAACCAAAAGCAGCACTGGCTTCTCAATGAATGCCGAATATTTTCTTACTAGGCAAAACAGCTATTATCATTACCATTAGCACAGGAAAGAATTTTGTATAGAAATAGAGTGAGACTTATTTATACTATTTAGAGTTTAGATAAAATGCATAATTTTAAAGGTATTTTTCTGTAATTTATTCTGATTTCATCGATGTGCAGATTTATCATATTCATAGCATTGATAGTATCCATAGCATTCATAGAATTCATAGCATTGAGAGCATTCATAGCATTCATAGTATTCATAGCATTCATAGAATTGATAGTATGCATAGCATTCATAGCATTCATAGAATTCATAGCATTGATAGTATTCATAGCATTGATAGTATTCATGGCATTGATAGTATTCATAGTTTTCATAGCATTGATAGTATTCATATCATTGATAGTATTCATAGCATTCATAGAATTCGTAGCATTGATAGTAGTCATAGCATTCATAGCATTGATAGTATTCATAGCATTCATAGAATTCATAGCATTGATAGTATTCATAGCATTCATAGAATTCATAGCATTGATAGTATTCATAGCTTTCATAGAATTAAGAGCCTTTATAGCATTCATAGAATTGATAGTATTCATAGCATTCATATAAGTGATAGTATTCATAGAATTCATAGCATTGATAGTATTCATAGCTTTCATGGAATTCAGAGGCTTTATAGCATTGATAGTATTCATAGCATTGATAGTATTCATAGCATTCATAGAATTCACAGCATTGATAGTATTCATAGCATTAATAGTATTGATTGCATTCATAGCATTGATAGTATTCATAGTATTCATAGAATTCATAGCATTGATAGCATTCATAGAATTCATAGCATTCATAGCCTTGATAGTATTCATATGTTTCAAAGAATTCAGAGCCTTTATAGCTTTCATAGCATTGATAGTATTCATAGCAATAATAGTATTCATAGCAGTCATAGCATTGATAGCATTGATAGCATTCATAGAATTTATAGCATTGATAGTATTCATAGCATTGATAGTATTCATAGCATTTATAGTATTCATAGCATTCATAGCATTGAAATAAATCATAGGATTCATAGAATTCATAGTATTCATAGCATTGAAAGTATTCATAGCATTGATAGTATTCAGAGTTTTCATAGCATTGATAGTATTCATATCATTGATAGCATTCATAGTTTTCATAGCATTGATAGTATTCATATCATTGATAGTATTCATAGCATTCATAGCCTTGATATTATTCGTAACATTCATAGAATTCATAGTATTCATAGCTTTGATAGTATTCATAGCATTGATAGTATTAATAGCATTCATAGCATTGATAGTATTCATAGCATTGATAGTATTCATAACATTCATTGTATTCATAGAACTCAAAGATTTCATAGTATCCATAGCATTCATAGCATTCATAGTGTCAACATTCAATGACGTAGCAGAATATATGGATATATATTTGCAAAAATTGTAGCCAAATATTAAGTGCTTTAGGAATGCATAAAACTTGATTGCAAATCTTAAATGCAAACAATCTACTCTCTCTCTCTCTCTCTCTCTCTCTACATATATATATATATATATATATATATATATATATATATATATATATATATATATATATATAACTTTAAAAATCAGGAGGTCAATTGAATACGCTATCTTTGTTTCGACCTCACGGTATCATCAGGCAATATTTTTCAAATGGCCACATTTATTCACAGTTTAGTCAGATATTAGTGGAAAATACATTAGTACTTCATCAAAATAATAATAAGCAAAAACTTAAAATTCTGGACGCCCTTTATATAAGAGAATTTCGACCAAAAATAAATAAAGTCAAATGGCAACAAAGTTCTTAAATGTTTGTAGCAGCAAAATTTTATATAAAAATACTAAATTAAAATATTATAACTAAAATTGCAGCAAGGTTAAAATAAAATATTAAATTTAAAAATATTATCATAAATAATATTAAAATTAAAAATCTTTTAAATTTAAAAAAGAAAATTTGAATTTGCGGTGTTAACGCATAACACATACATAGATATGGATTATGCAACCACTGAAGATGTCTCAGAGGAGATTGAAAGTACATGGGAAAATAAAAATTTTTTGAAAGAAAATTTTGGAATTTTTCTCAGTTTTCTACAGCCACCAAGAAATTAATTCTTGGACTTGAAAAGATTTCAAACTAAAATAAATAGACATAATGCGTCTAAATTATTTAACCAAACCTGCTTGCATATATAACAACTACAGCCGCATTTGCAAACTATGCCAACATGAGAAATTAGCGATTATGACATTCCCGGATTTTAAGTCCTTGCTTTGATATCAGAAAATTATCTCTTCTAAACCGGTTCTTTTATTGTCCTTTTTCCTCAATATCGTTTTTTCAGTTTCTTCCACTCCGTTGTCTTTCATTCCCAGTAACATATTGCGTCTTAGTGGCTTTATCGCCTTACTTGGAGTGAAATGATTAAAGAGAGAAAAAACGTATCTAATCTGACACAGGAAATGAAAACGGTATGCCGTGTACGTGATACGGGCCACCGACCAGAGAGGCGCGGAGATAACGAGCATTTTAAAAAATGTGAACAGGGAGAACGTTAAGTCGCTTTCCGGGGACCACACGGATAGCACACCAAGTAGACGTCATCTGTCATGCTCTTGGAAGTCGGGAGCAACGAAGGCCAAGTTATGCCCATCCGATTCTTTCTTGAAAAACTCAGGGTAAATGCTGAGAGGAACGTCATTTTTTTCTGAATTCCGTTACTCTCGACTACCTCAAAATTGTGCTTGCACATGAAACTGAAAGTTGCGGGAAAGTCCAGGAATAACACTTAAAGTTCATTTTTACATTGTATAGCGATTTTCCAAGCGTAGCTTAGATGTAGCACAAGGCTGAAAGTAGGGGGGAACCAGTGAGGATCAAACTCAGTCGTAACTGTTCTAACGAGACAAGCTTGTTAACCATTACACCGCCTCGAGGTACCCCATTTTTGTATTGTATATGTTTCATTGTGTTTTCTACATTTTAATTTTGAGTACTGTGACCTTTTAATATCCGCAACGAAAATTTTAATTGTATTATTTTAAGCACACACACACACACACATATATATATATATATATATATAACGTTGAAAGCCTCTGGCTACTCTGTTGCAATTTTCCATGGAAAATGTTCCTTAGTTCCATCAGTTCTAACTTTCACGGCAAAGACCCACCATGCCATGAACATTGAAGCAAATCACCTTTGTATTCCATTGGTGAGATGTAAGAACAGCTGCTTTGTGGAACCTACTCCCAAGAAGATTTTTCTCCGATCACTGTAGTCTTAACCTGTCCAAGTCTAGGATTAAACGTTATCTTCATCACATGTCCTCATAAACTGTGCCCCTAACTTCTTAACTCTGTAACTCTCTACCGCGAGTGTCTCCTGGGTCTCGTGAATATTATTAAAAACTAAAGAAAAATAATTCATAAATTTCAGTTAACTGGTTCGAGTTGTTAACAGTAGCTTGTTTGCAGTTTTAATTCTCCCTACCCCACCTCTTATATACTTTCTCAACATTCGTCTGTAGGACCACACTTTTACCACTTCAAGTCTTTTCTTTATTTATGATGAAATTACTCAGCAGTCACTGTCACGAAGAGAAATTAGGCATTACATAACTATCCTGCACTCTTTTCTTCGTTTCTAATGTTATTTTTCTATCACTTAATGCTTTACTTAAATGCAGAAGTAAAAAAAAAAGAAAAACTGATTGAGAAAAGCTAAAAAAAGAAAAAAAAAATCTTCTACAAACTCTTGTACGCCATAAGGCGGGAAACGGAAGAACAGGGGTAAAGTCAAACGAGTTTACTTTTTGACTCTCCTAAAGATTAATTTGTTTTCGGCCCAGGGGACATGGCGTGGCCCGTTTTTATCTGCTACTTTTGACAGCAGATGATCTGGCGAAATGTTTTTATTTAGGAAATGAGGTTATAGGCATAAAACATCTGTTTTATTTCGAAATGTACCAAGAATAACAAGTTCGTTGCTTCACATTTTTATTCACGCGGTTCAATTTTCGAAATGAGAAATATTTGAAAACTGACGGCTACATAGATCTCTACGTTACATGCACATCCTACAATAACTGTTGGAAGACTGTGTAGCGTCGATGTCTTGAAACTGGAAGTACTTTCTCCTTTATACTTTTGTAATGCCACTTGATTAAAATATTATGTCGACATATAATTATTGATGTTAGATACGCAATATCGTCTGAATGATTCACTCTCTTCAAAATAAACCTGCTTTGCACGGAAGTAGAACACTTCATATCAATGAAAGAAATGTAATGTATATCATGAAACGTGATAATCATCTAGGTATAAATGAGGGGGTGCTGAAAAGTTCTCAGCCAGAGTTACTTTCTTTCTAACAAACTGACTAAACATCTGAACTTTTAAAATTACTTCTTGGTTGGTTCGAGAACTTTCCAGCACCTCCTTGGAAAACATTAGGTGCGTGATATAAACTGTAAAATATAATTAAAATACTAGAAGAGAGAGAGAGAGAGAGAGAGAGAGAGAGAGAGAGAGAGAGAGAGAGCGAGAGAGAGCAGATACTACACTCTGATCATATTTTTACCTTATGTATCTATCGCGGAGGTTACATAGTCGGTTTAACGTGTACATATAGGCTAATGACAAAACCCAGTCCCCGCGATTGCTGTCGTACAGACGTTAGAGTACACAGACTTCAGCACAGTGTAGGAATTTGAAATCCCCAACAGAACGGCGAACAGATACTGTACTTTGTTCCGAAGCACAAAGTCAGTTAAACGATCACTGATTCTGTATTTAACTTAACCTCACATCAGATGGAAATAAGATGTGACGCATGATCAGTTTAACCTACAATGGCGCAATGCAGCCGCAGGATTGGAATCGCCATGATTAGGCGTCTTTCATTGTTTTTCGTGAACGGCCCGAAAACAGGAACTGAACAAAAAGGATTCAGAACAGACACTGCACTTTGTTGCAAACCGGACATCCGGGTTATAATCACACTAATGGCATTTGCCTAACCCAACCCTGATTTTGAAATTATTTAAAATTTATTTGGGTAACTTTCAGCGTACAATCTGAATTTTAGACATTAAAAATCATGAAGAAAGGGATTGTCAATGGTCAGGAAGTGTTATTGACAGAAAACTATTATGAATATAATGTAAATGCGTTAATAATTTTACTATAAAATGTATTTAAAATCAGGAAACGGGGTGACTGTTATTGATCAGGAATTAATATAAACGTTACTGACACAATAGAGCTATTATATATCTTATTACTAAAAATGGATAGGGACGATGAAAGTGAATTCAAAGACCTGTGAGTAATAATAAAGAATTATTCACCAAATGTTCTTAAATCAGATATAGTCCCTCGTATGGTTTCCATATGGTGTCTAACCCGTTCAGAAATGTATAAGCTATCATCTATATACAGCCGTTTTATCAGATCAATGATTAAAAATGCCTTTGAGTGAACGAATCTTGTAGGTCTTAAAGAAAATGACATTTCATCAAACCCTATAGACACAAACAAAACTTTTTGCCAAATAACAAAACCCACGTCACTTGAAAACTTGCAACAACAACAACAAGGGTAGCACATATTACAGAGAAGAGAAAATAATGATATAAACAAGATGTTTACTTTCTACACTAACTTTAACAAAAGGTTTGGAAGGAAACTCACATTAGTATTAAAAAAGAGCTATAACGGTGAACTTGAAAAATCAACTTTTCTTAAATAAAACTATTTTAAGAAAAAGATATAAATTTCAATCATTAACTATTCAATTGATTAATTCGTTTTTTACGGCTTGTCAACCATTTGCAGGTTATTTAAAGCCAGAAAATATTTCTAGATTTTAAGAACTATCTTTGAGATAATAATGATTTAGTGATATAAGTCTTACTAATTAACCCATAACTGGGGAGAGTAGGTAGATTCATACCTTTCCCAAGGGTATTTGCGTGTAAGTGAATATAATCAACTGAACAGGAATTGGAACTCAGCTCTCCACTTAACAATTCCAAACCATTTTCCATTACACCACCTGCACATCCAAGCTTACAGACCATAGAGGTCGTTAACTATTCGGTCAATGAATGCCGAATGTTCCTTATATGGTAATAGCTAACTTCACCATTATCATGATCATTGCATATGATACCAAAATAACGTATTGCATTATTCTGATGGTATTTTGACTGACTATAAATTTAAAGTACAAATTTGAAGTTTACTACTCAAAAGTTTTATCTCTTCGACATTGTAATTTATAAAAATAATGGCTTGAAGTTAATTTTTAACTAACAATAAAAATTATTCTTGTTTCGTATTGTTAACCCATTTTCGCAATTCAGCCGAGAACTAGTGTTAATTATTAGAAACGACAAAATAATTGCAAAAGCCCGGCTTTGATGTTTTCTTTATTAAAGACGTTTTATGTAAGATAACAACAACAAGACAACTAAACTTACCTGGCGATGTTAATATCGTGAATTTACTTTCTGCTAAACTCTCCATGGAATTTCGAGTTGATTGAAAGTCAAAGAAATCTGAGAAATGTTCGATTAGCCACGGCAACCTCTGCGATTACCAACATTTCTGAAGGATAAAAGCTCGGCATTGACCCTTAAATAAAAAAAGAAGAAAAGAAAATGTAAAAATAATGAAAGAATATTCAGTATCATAATTAGTACATTACTACCCCCTTTTATTTTTAACTTTCTAGGGCTTTTGTAGTAAGTCAATTTGAACAGTAATGTCTGAACATTTGTTACCTTTTAAAAACGAACTGAGAGAGGCGGGAGCAAAAAGACTCATAAATAAATCTAGAAATTATTCAGTTACAAAGTAATTTGTGGTTATCTCCCTTGACAGTAGATATTGTGATTAGCATAAAACTATTACTTGGCGGAAAAAGCCAAATTCATATTCGAAAGTTTACAGATCACAATTTGACACAGTAAAAAGAAATAATACATAGAGAGTTCATATCGGGTAGTTACAGTGAAAGAAAGTACTAATTCTCCGAACATCTACTTCAATTAACGATAAAAATACACAGCGGGTGATTATCTTATAACTGACAAGCAATGATATTTATATAATACGTTGTAACATTGTAAAGATTATTTAAAAATAAAATTCTAAAATATTACCTTACAAAATTCTCATTTTATAATTTTGTATAACAGTTTCTTCACGAGTTTCGAATAAATTTTTAAACATTCCGTAAATAAAATGCATTCAAATCATAAGATAATAAACATTTTTTCTAAATAATAACACAATTTTCTTTCTAAAAATTTTGTCTGATATACAAGAAATTGTGGCAATGTGAAAAATCAATATCCAAGTATCAAGCAACAAGCGCTTTATCAATAAAAGCCACTAAGATGCAAGAGGTCACCGAGAGTGAAAGAAGCAGAGGAGAACCAAAGGTAGAAGATAACGATTGGCATTGCATTTAAATTTTTGAAAATCAAAGTTGACAGGATAGCAGGAAAAGAGTTTCACAAGCGAGAAGTGTGAGAGAAGAAACTATTAGCATAGAACTTACGGTTAGAACGCAATTTCAACAGCGAACATCTGAGACTTAACTGCCAAACTAGTACTGTGCTTAAATTCGTTAAGTCGTGATGCCAAAGAGGAAAGACCAATTACTGTGAAAACATTTATAGGAAATGCACAGGGACGCTACGTAATGGCGGTGGGAAAGTGGCTGAAGACGAGATACCAGATCAAGACCGACAACGTTGCAGATTCTTGGGATTTTTTCAAGAATTTCTAGATATATAGCAGAAGCACCAGAGCAGATATGGTAGCAACGTTCGATGTACGAACGAATGGTAGACTTATAAACGTGCAACCCAGATTCTGGCGAGAAAAATTGTCTTGTACGACATTGTGAAGCAACTTCCCTAGCAGCAGACTAAGCAATGAATTTAATATAATCGTTCCACTTCACGTTAATGGAAAACGTTAAACCGAGAAGGCGCATGATGCTGCTCTCTTGGAGGTTAGCATCAGCCATTCTGGTGGAAGGTAAAAAAAGGTCCTTTAAGATGATTAATAGAGAGCAGTTTTGTTTTGGGGCGTTAAAATTAACAAACTGTTTCAACTTTAATAGTAACTATAGTAGGTTTCACTGCTTACCAGAGATCTTCCGTGTTTGAATATTGTTTTCAAATCGTTTTTTATTAATGGGCCCTAGTTTTCTATTGGATTAATATCTGGAGAAGTTAGGGTTCAGTCTATTAATTTGGTGTTTTTTTTAGATTTATTACTCGCCTTTTTCTACCGAATGCAAGTACACACTGCCCGACCCAGGGATTGAACTCACAATCACTATAGCTGAACAGTAATAAATAAAAATAAGACAATATACCTAGACATGAGAAATGAAACAAGAACAGTCTACCCCCGTAGAATAAATAAAGGGTTTAGTTCAGAATTTTTTGTAGGTTACTCATATCGATATACACCTGAAGAAGGCCGGAAGTCACAACGGCCGAAACGTTGGGATAGCAACAACAAAGATGAGCACAACAGTCCAAATATAAATAGCGGCAAATTTACTTTTTTGCTCATTAACCTTTTAATTTTTCTCAAATCTCTTTTTGTGATATTCTTAAATTCCTAGTTCCTATCATTCATTATAATAAAATTATGTACCTCCAAATATTCGCTAAAAAATGAACATACCATGGTGAAAAAATTCCCCAAACTTAAAACAAAGTTTTGTCATCATAATCTGTATGTTATTATTATGAGGAAAGACCAAAGGATTTTTTTTATTATTAAATTATACTTTTTAATCCTTTTTAGAATATTCAAAACTTTGGTTAAAAATATTGTTTTTCTTGACTCATAAATTAGTATTGGAAATTCTAGCGTCTTTTTGTGGTGAAAAATACATTAATTTGGATATTCGTTCAAAAATCCAGATAATTTCATGACTTATTCACAAATAAATTATTTTAGAAACGATTCTTTTTTTTAGAAAATCTGGATAAAAATATTCTGCTTGCATCTGTTACCCCCACCCCTATACCTTATTTAATTTTAAGAAATTTCAAGAAATTCATTTTTGTACATCTTAATGTTTATCTATTTATTTTGTCAAACAGGAGCCACGAATTTGATAAAATCTGCTCAGAATCGTAAAATAAATGTGCAATAAAACTAAGGCATTATTTAATTAGAAAAGTTTTTAACTGATTTTATGAATAATATATATTATGGACACTATTGCCTTAAGAAAAAATATTTCGATGATTAATGAATTTTTACAAGAACTGTTTTCATTTCTTAAAAATTTGAATTAGAATAATTTATGAAGTTTTAAATCTATTAATTTTCTTTTATTAATTGGTAGCGGTTGTGATATTGTTAAGTAAAAACTATATTTACTAATCATATATGAAAAAGCTTACTACAATTCAGCGAGCCCCAATATTTAAAAAAGAATTTGGAATTTCTTTTGTGTGTAGATAAACGTGCCGGTTTTTATAAATACGGCCGTCCATATACGACATTATCAGAAAATAAGAGCAATAACTATAGCAAATGTATTGCTATTTTTTTAACATTTAGATAAGTAAGCATCTGTGTAAGTAAGGTTATAAAGCCAAAGTACCTAAAATTTAATAAAAGATTAGATTACTAAATTTTTATGATTATTGGGTAGTTAAAAAAATATATATAAAAATGGCGCTCACGTTATATTCGTCAAATAATTTTTACATTTATTCCTAAACTTAAGTCTATCGAAATAGTTTTCAACTCCTCATAAAAACATTTAACGCGTGTTAAAAAGGCATTTGTTTTTGTTTCAAATTAGATTAATTAAACCATAAATCAATTAATCTTCCTAAAGTTTCAAAAAAATATATTTTATTTTTGAAAAATTTTTAATACAGAGAATCATGTGTTGACAGTTTGGCTAATATGGTTGATTTTTAGCAATTTTTACGATTTAAGAAAATTATTTCAATCAATTTAAATTCGGTTTGAATTACAATAAAGCATTTTGCTTATTAAAAATATTAAATTTAATCTATTAGCTTGAAATTAAAATTAAAATAAAAACTTCAAGAAAGATTTTTCATTTTTAAAAATGAGTTTCTTTTGAGGTCCCCATCTTCAGATTCTTTCTTTTTTTTTCATTGTTCTTTGACTTCTGCACGGCTTTTATTCAATTTCCAAAGTTCTGTTCTCGTTACTCAGTAACTTTAAGATATATTTTTCACTTGTGCGGTTATATCGTTCTTACGATACATGGCAATCTTTATAAATGTCAAATTAAAAAAAATAGGCATTATAACTATACTATTATATTTCTTTACAATATGACGAACAACTTTTGATAAGTCTGATAGAAGTTTTTTTTTTTTGTCTTTTTTTTATGGTTCACCTCTCAAGTAGAGAGTTACGTTAGGAGGACATTTATGCGTATAGGAGTGGAAGATAGCGGTTAACCCTAGCTTTGAACAGGTTAAAATTGTTGTGATCGGGAAACATCCTGCTGGATGTCGGTTCCCCAGGGCAGTTGTTCGACGGAAGGAGCTGTTCGAGTGGATCTTACTTCTCACTGATAGAATACAGAGGGAGTGTGGGTGGTTTGCTACAATGTAAGTGATATGGAGTGTTCTTGCTATGAAGGTTTAACTTAGCACAACCAGGGAATGTAGTTTGTCCGAGCACTTTTCGTGAAAGTAGCGATAGAAAAGTGAGAGGCTTGCCACATCCCGCTTGTAGAAGAGAGGTTGGACGATGGAGAAATAATTATAGATATTTAACATCAAAACATATACTTTAAGCTGAAATTAACATAGTATCTTCACCCTATAAACACAAGCACATCCTGAAAAGCTTACCAGCGTCACTCGGTTAATATCATTTTTACTTTTAAGACAATGACATCCATAATTAAATCTCAGGGTGTACAAAAAGGCGAGCGTGCGCGTATGTGTGACAATGTATTCATTTCTATATGTAGCTATCAATCTATCTGTGGTTCATATATGATTCTCCTTTTAAAACATATGTTTGTACTTCATCCTTTCAAGGCATTCATAATTGCACCCGGCAGCGGACGGCCACACGAAATGAGTGCGTGTCTGTTAACAACTCTAATCTCCAGCGGTAAATTAGTCGCATTTGTCATCGCTTTTATTGTCGAGCGGTTGAGTTGAGAGGGGAAAACGCTCTGAAATTTCATAACTTGCACGTATTGCGTGAATCGGCACTCTTTTATGCCATTCAAGGTTGGGCAGGCGTCGAGAACGATAAAAAAAACAAAAACAATTAAATCATTCTTGACAGTTTTATGATGTTGCTTATTATTTTTATTTAATTCTTATCTTTTCTTCCCCCCCCCCCTGAATCTAATTTGCAATTGGCTTTTCCTTCTCACAAGAATGAGACACGCACAATAAAGTTCGTAACGAAAAGATAAAGAAACAAAACTGGAAATGTCATGGAACCAAATTCCGTTTTTGGTTTCTAACAAGTTTAGTAGAATAATTTAGTTTAGCAGCATATCAACTTCTATGGGTTATTTAGTGCCGACATTTTATGGCTTCAGCTACTGATAAAATCTATTGTTGGTCATTTTCCGATAAAATGTATTATTGTTGGTAATTCTGCTTTGAAAATGTATTGTTGTTAATTCTATAAATATGTATCGTTGGTCATTTTTTTAATATAAAAATGAATGGCTGTTATTTTTACTATAAAAATGTATTTTTATACTTTCATAGTGTTTGGGGGTTCACTATTTGTCCATAGCTGGGACAATAACAGATGCTACCATCCAGGGTGGACCTGGAAACAACAGCAATTACGAGGTGGTTCCACGCCCCTGAAAACCTCCAATCTCCCGATTAGAGGTGTGGCACTATTTAGCTACGGTGGTTGATTGATTAATTAATTAATCACAGAAATTAATAACGGGAATTACTTAAAGCGAGAAGATAGATCGAAAGACATACTGAACGACATTATTTGTTTTTTTTTGTCTTCAAACAAAGAATGGGTAAAAGATTTTTTTAAATTTATTTTCATTTGCGATGCAAGATATAATTATTTTTCCTTTCTCGCAAGAAAACGGAAAGTTGTAAGGAAAGGCAGATCTCGGATCTGTCAACATTAATTAATGTCCTGATAAGAGCAACGGTCTTGACCACACGCATAGCTGACACTCGAAATTTCGAATGTCGGTCAACTGCGTATGGAAAAAGGGGGTCAACGGAAATCGGTTAACAAGAAAGACGGAATTAATCGAATTAAGCGAAACAAAAGCATTGGTATGGACGGCAAGATGTACACGGCCAAGATTTCTGTCGCCAGAAATGGTCACCTGCACAAATACCAGGTGTCTAAAGTAAGATAAAAGAATTTAACGATCACACTCTGTGAGGTCTAAAAGTATTCCGACCGATAACGAAAAAAAAATTCAGAGAAAGATAATTCCTTCTCTTTCTTTTCTTTCTCCTCAGAGTGTCAATGTAAGCTAACACCAGTCTAGCCACACCCACAACGCCAAGAGATCATTGGCCCAAAGAGGGTAGCATGAAGTGATAGGCAGAGGTGAAAAATATGATAAAGAAGGAGAAAGTTGTTGACGTCCACGAGGATGTTGGTGTGAGGTACCAATGTGAGGAGGGGTAAGCCTAGGGGGGTAATTCTCCTCCGACCTCTCCTCACAGAAGGTGAAGATATGAGAAGGAAGGGAATTGTTGTTGACGCCCCACGAAGGGTTTGGTATGAGGTACCGGTATGAAGAGGAATAGTTTTAGGAGGGTAATTCTCCTCTGACCTCTCCTCACGGAAGTGGGAAAACCCCTCTAAACAAAGAGCCATAGATTTCCAAAAATGGAAAGGGATAAATTTTCCTGTCCGAAAACAAAGAAAATCCTTATTGGGGATTTGAAGTTATCGAAGAACACAGACCGCGTCTGGCACCACACCGGGTTTTGGTCGACGTCCATATAAACGAACGTCAAGAGTCAAGAGTTGGCAGTTACGAGTTGAGGGTTAGAGAATAATGCCTCGCAGCAGGTGACCGCACGAATTTCACGCCTTTCGACTTAGACTTCTAACCAAGCACGAGTTCAGTGAAGTCCGACTTAGATTTTCCACCAAAGCCAGTTTTAACAAGTATCGATTGAAGATACCAAAAGCCGTTTATTGAAACACAACTTAAGATACCAAAACTCGCTAAGAAACGCAAAAGTGTCACAATCCATAGACGTGGGCCGGGAGAGAGAGACGCACTCCTGTATCCAACAAACAGATAGAAAGTAAATTGTTATTCCTTAACAACATTTGAACTCCTTGAATTGTTCCTTTATTTTTCTTCTACATTCATTTATGCAGCATCACCTTTGACCCTGAATTCGGCTCGCACTACGGACCGACGCCTGATTGATCTTGTCAACCTAAGATCAAATCACAACGTGGGTAGGTTGGACCGAGATCAAAGTAGTTGCTTCGGTAACCAGACGTTGGAGGCGAGCTGAGGACGACAAGGCTGATGCCGTATCTAACCAGACATCAACCGCAACCAAGACAAGAGTTAGAATCTCACATCCGATGCCGTGGTAACCAGCAGGGTTAGGGTGTCACATCCGACGACGCGATCAGGACTTCAACGGGTGTCCCAGGGTTAGACTGACTCACATACGGTGTCGTGATTGCAGGATCACACCACCCACCCGGGGTCAGTGTCACAGAGGTCTTCTGCGGGATGTAGTTTATCTGTCATTCTAACAGATAGAACGACAATATTCTTTGGTGTGATATGTTCATTAAAGGACGCCAGGAATCATGGCTCTCCACAATTTCATGTTATTTGTTGTTCTACATTTAAGTATCTAATACAAGGGGTTGGAATCTCCCCATATGTAATTAACGGGCAGTCTTAATAAAAAAAGGACCAGAAAACCATTTTTAAAGCGTAAAAAAAGTATTACAATTTATGTATGCAAGGAAACTTAGCTTCAGAATCACAGCTGTAACAGTTAATCCCGTTCCCGGGACTTCTGATAAGATAGGAGCACGCGAAGAAGACCTGGCCTAATTGACTTAGCATGCGAAAAATATCGCATAAATTAAATATCGACTCGCATAACTCACACAAAAATTGAAAGTATGGCTCTCCACAATTTCCTCTCCTTTGGAGTTCTTAATAAATTTGTATTTTTTGTTATTTCCCCTAAACACCATTCCGCCATCCATTTACTCAAGATTACTAAGTATGTTATACGTTGTTTTCCTCTGTCACACTTGCCTTCACTCTGTCCTATCCTGTGAGTATCAGATTTTCCAAGCCCTCCTTCCTCATTATGTGCTCTAGAAATTCCAGTTATCTCTTTCTGATATTAAATATGTTTCCTTTTTGTTCGCATTTCTCTAAAACTTCTTCGTTGCTCACGTGTTCGGTCCATGGTATCCTCAGCATCCTTCTGTAGAACCACATTTCTGTTGCTTCAACTTTGATATCAAACCTAAAACTTATAACAACTTGTTTAAATAACTGATTCAAACAATCCTAACAGAGTGTAAGTAAAAACCCAAACCACCTCTGGTAATTACTGTTTCCTGTTTGATCTCTGGGGTAGGGTATGAAATTCATAAACAGAGTGGTTTTAATACACTCGGGGGTATCGGAAAATCTCAACAAATAAATAAATAAAATAAACATCCCCACCTTTTGTTAGGCACCAAAGAGTACTTTTGACCTTTTCTTTTATCTTTTTATCTTTTCTTTTATCTTTTTGACCTTTTCTTTTATCTTTTTTTATCTTTTTGACTTTTTCTTTTATCTTTTTATCTTTTTGACCTTTTCTTTTATCGTGTTTAACCATCATTCCTCAAGGTTTATAAAAATATTCCTCCTTATAGATATTTGAACATAACAGTCTAAGATTTATTACTGATACAATAATTATGGCATAAAGCAGTCTTTTGAAAAACATTTTATTGAAATGGATATTTATTGCATAAAAATACAATTATGGCACAAGGCCGAAAAAGGGGAGGGGTTGAGGCTGGTCTTCACTAACTATCTTATACCTAGCTAATCCGATTCACGACCCATTCACTCATTACAATTTGCCCATTCACCATAAAAACTCATCCGTCACCAATCAATCCTCCATACATCATAATACCACATCCTCTCAAGGGGAGCCTACGAAACGCGCCCCATGCCATAAAAATTTAATGATAATAAACTATATATACTATTCTAAAGATGAAAAATGAGAGGGAAGGGGGATAAACCCAATAACAAACTTAACATGAACACAAAGTGAACTAAACATAACTGATGTTAGTAGGGCCCGTCCAACCCTCAAGAAGGAGAGGGGCCGCTGTATTTTGACCATTGAACAAAATCAAGAAGCTCTCTTACTAAGGGAGTGGGAAAAGGAAAAAATATATACAGACATGGGGAATAAAAAGCTGACCTAGTCGAGATAAAAAGAGTGCCAAAAACAAACTGGGGAGGTTGGGAATCTCGAATTTTTATTGAAATGATGGTCATATAACGTTTTATGCTTTCTTAACTCAAGGAAAGATTACACTTTTTTTTTTCGAAGCTCCAAAAAATTAAGGGGATTTTGATTTTAACTGAAAAACGTAAATATCCGGGACGCGGATATAAAAAAAAAATAGTTAAATATTCTTCTCTTGCGGACAGATTTATTTTCACTCCAATGGCAGTTGAGACTTCACACGCCATGCCTCTTCCGGATGTCACCGTTATTTCCCTTTAACTCAATTCTCCAACTATTAGTTCACCACTGCTGTAGCCTGGTACTGAACTTACAACTCTTTGTGTCTTGTCACAACGCCTTTATCCACTGGGTCACGTGCCCTTGAGACACGGCCTACTGGATAAAGAACAATCTACCCCGGTGGACGAAATAAAGGGTTCGGTTCGAAATTCCAGTCACCTGAAGAAGACCGGAGCGCACAACGGCCGAAACGTTGTGAATATTGGAATGAAGATGAGGATAGCAGTTCGAATAATGTAAATAATGTAAGTAATCATAATACCTTATCTCAGAGATATAGACAGATAAAATAGTGTTACTTTTTAAAAAGGTTATGAAGAATGAGGAGTGAGATATGAAAAAGGAGATTATGCAGTACAGATGATATGAATATGGAGGAAAGATAACGATTAACCTTTGATTTGAAAAGGTCAACATTGAAGTTTTCAGGAAAACACCCACGCGGGACTCTGTTCCTAAAAGTGGTAGTTCTTGGGGGAAAAAAACTTTTCGAGTGGAACTTTGGGTTTTTTTCTGTTAATTCACTCCATAATATTATTTCACCCAAAATAAAGAAGAATTCATATACTGAAATTCACACCAAATTCTCACTGAGCGAGGCCCTTCCATTGCACTCCGGTTTGGTTGACCTTTGCGATCGGCCCAAATGTAGGCGACTGTGGTGTGCTATTTCTAATTGTGGGGTCAACGTTCACGCTCACCCCTTTTTTCTTACACTTGCAACATGGAGAAAAGTGGGGTGTAATATTTTCATTTCTAATAATGTTGATTAGACTGACTTCCAGTTAAAGTGATTCATTTTCAAATATTGTTTTTTTTTTGTTATTATTCATGTTAACACTTTAGTATAAAGTACTAAATAATGCCGTAGTAGACTTAAATGAAATCTATACTGCATACAATGTTCTCAGTAGCATTTTAGTTTTTCTCTTGCAAAAGTATATGTAAATTATTAATTTGACAATGCCCGTGGACTGGTTGAAACATCGGCACAAACGAAAAACGTCACTGGATGTGACCTACGCAAGCTAAAATAATAGCCCATCTCCACCCCTCCAAACCAAGTCGGAACTAACTGAGACATCAACCGGATACGCGTCTTCATCAGATCGAGAGAAATGATTTTCAAAATAGATTAGGAAGAAGTATTTAAATTACCTGAAATAAAAATGCATCCGTTGACTGACCTTTAGTGTTTTTTTAATGTCATTACAAGCAATTTGTTAGCCTTTTGGTGTCTAAAATTTCTTGCCTGTGTTGTCAGCGTCTGAATAAAAGGCATTGCTGGTGTTGCTTAAAAACATTTACGTTTTTCTCTTTCTTATCTAATCTTTTTATACATAGCCCAGACGAAAAACGTTCTTGGAAATCATATTCGTAAAACCGACTGAAAATTTATGCACTGTTTTTATTTATCCACAAATGCATTCACGGTTTGTCTGGATTTCGTATTAATAGATTTATTATTATATTATTAAAAGATACGTAAAATATTTCTCAGTTGTTTTCAATTAAATGCTTAAAATCGAAGGCTAAACACAAACCGAATTAGAAATGTAAATAAATTAAAATTTGCATAAGATTTCATATAATTACCACTGGTTAACTTTTTCCTTAATTGGATTGTTATATATATATATATATATATATATATATATATATATATGTGTGTGTGTGTGTGTGTGTGTGTGTGTATGTGTGTGTGTGTATATATATATATATATATATATATATATATATATATATATTTCCAAGAGGATATCATCCAGGTAGAGCTCTATGTCATAGACAGACAAGAATATAATATAAAAGTCTCAAAGACGAATATTTCATAGTCATAATTTATTTCATTGGATTCGTAATAATAACCCAATTCATCAGACCTACAAACTCAAAAAGCTTTTTTGAATTGTTAGGTCTGATGAATTGGATTCTTTTTACGAATCCAATGAAATAAATCATAACAATAAAATATTAGTGTTTGATCCTTTTATCACACACACACACACACACACACACACACACACACACACACACACACACACACACATATATATATATATATATATATATATATATATATATATATATATAAAAGCATGTCACCCCTAGCAAGGCGGGAGTACCACTAGTACGCAATGGAAATAAGGAAAAAGACTGGGTATAGGGGTTTTGAGGAAAGAATAAAAAGAAGAACGGGGATCAAGGCATCAGATTATGTCGATCGACTGACCTATTTTCTGATTGCCTATTTTATTCAGTTTGTTTTCTCTACAGATATATTCTGAAATATTTAACACATTGCCGACATGGAAAATAAAGACACACACTTAGAAAAAGAAAAAGTTACTAATTATCCAAAGAGAGGTTTACATAGGAGCGTCTTTTTAATTTTTTTTAACTTCATGTATTTCTACATTTCACTTTTGCTTACCATCAGTTGACTTGATAAAATCAAATGACGAAACGCATCGGCAAGGACTAAGTACTATTTTCAGATTGTCTATTTTATTCAGTTTGTCTTCTGTACAGATATATTCTGAGAACTTTAACATACACACACACACACACACACACACACACACACATAGTTTAATAAAATCAGTGTATTTTAAGTACCGCTACAAACTTTCTAAAAAACCCAGAAAAACGCATTTTAAGTAATTTAAACTCCTTCTTTGAACCTAAATTCCATGTCATTTAAAAGATAATAGCCTAAAGCTATTCCGAATGAAAAGAAAAATGTATTTGCGTATACAAATACAATTTTGGCATTTTTAAAGCATTGGTTCTTATTTGCGTCACTCGATTCATCGAGCCGCCATGCTATACGAAAACTGTAAACAACAAATTTTAAATTCTCTTTAAAATTAAATATTTGTCCGAGAAATGACTTTCGACTATTAAATTAAGGGTGAATTTCCTCAAATTAATGCCTACCTTTGTCTTAAAACAGAATGAAAATAACGTTTTATTTACACACGGTAGCGCGTGAGGTCAAAGGACAGAATAGAAATACTGTAATTTTACACCTATCCCCAAAAAGTACAAATAAAATCTAAAGAAATACAGAAGACCAGCAGTGCAATAATGAAGAATTTGTTATTTATGTTCAAAAATAAATTTTCTTTAACCAAAAACAATAAGAATATATATTTAAGAATTTTTATTCTATATTCGCTTTTTTATAATGAATAAATTTCCAAGGCGTTAAGACGCTACCTAATCAAAAAATATAGCGTAAATGTAATTTGGGCTAAAAATTAATGTGCAAAGAAAAAATTCTAAGAGGAAATTTTAGAAAAATTGCAGCAAATATTCTTTTACGCGAATGAAATATTTTTGTCGTAATTCTGAAAAATTGTAATTCTGAAAATTTTCTTAGTGACGAGAACAAATTATGCAGGAAAAAATAAATTAAAGAATTGTTTTTAAACTATTAAAAAGTTAGTATAACAACATACGCCTAATAATTTCGTTTTGGTTATTCTCGTATACGAGAATCTGTAGATAAATCCAGAACAACAGAGACACGCAAAAAAAAAAAAAAAAAAAAAGAAAGAAAGAAAAGAAAAAAGAAAGAAGAACAACAACAACACCGGAACCAATGAATCGGAAAACAGTGCTTTCAAGACACAAAAACTGACTGAACGGGAGGTATGAAATTAGATTAATTCATAATACTCTTGAAATTGAATAGTATAGTAGCATTCAAAGCGAGATATCCCAATTATATTCTTTTTGTACATCCATACAAAAAACAATCTGTTGCTAAAAGAAAAAATAAATTTCTTTTACAAAAGGTTCACAGTCGAAAATGACATTAAACTTTACATTTTTTGAATCTCCAAAAATCTCTTTATTTAATAAAAGAGACTGTTGTGATGAACAGAAACGGGATAAATTTCAAAATCGCACTGAAAAATTAAAAGTCTTTTTTTTAAATAAATATTAAATCTAGATTTTTTAAATTTATTTCTGTCTCATTTGACAGAAAATAATACATTTTATTAAATTATGGAAGCACCAATTATCAAAAGAATTTTTTTTTTGAGTTTTATTGAATTATTTTTGGTAAGATACAGGACGAATTTTTCGTACGTTCACACTTGATATTGCATAAATTTTCATTGAAATAATTTCTTCATGGATTTTTTTTATATAAATGTAAAAAAAAAAAAAAAAATAGGCGGACACTCCTGATCCTAAATTACAAACGCGATATCGAAAAGAGAAACACATTCCCGAAAAATTTTCCACGTTTTTTTGTTTTTGTTTTTTGTTTTTATAAAAACATTCGTTCATTAATAAATAAGTAATGAAAATTTCGTTTGAATCTGATAATTCCTTGATATTGGCAAATATTTTAAAACAATGGGGGTTGGTGGGTAGTGATTTTTTGCTTTCATTACGGAAAAAAGCATCCATTTTGGTGGTATGGAAGGTATTTTTAAATTCAGAACGACCTGATGCTGGATTAAACGTTCTTCTGATTCCTGATGTAGGATTAAATGCTTTCATGACTTCATTTTTAATCCTATTATTAAATAGTACATTTTACAAGCACGAACAGGGACAGAAAGAGCTTTGAGTGATTGTAAAAATGGATGCCTGTTTCGAGACTTAATTTTGAGAAGACTCTTAAAAGCTTCATTGTATCTGAGCAGACACTTAAAGGCTTCAGTTTATAACTGACGAGTCGTTGCAATACAGAAATTGAGTTTATTCTTCCATTTCGCTAACACAATCGTTGATCATATTAGGAAGAAAAAAAACTTTTTTCGGCATTAAAAGTTTGAGTAATGAATAAAGACAGAACTAAATTATTCTGTTTTAGCCTTTTCCAAATATATTTTTATATAGAGAAAGACGTGTATAAACGTTAGAATGTAGTTTATAAGGTGTGCTTTATAGGAGATAAGTGCTCAATATCAGGGACAGAGTGAATGTAAATATAATCAGTGTGGACACAAGGTAACAGCATTGGATGGCGACAGACTGTTTCATGCTTAAGCTCAAACATCAGGCCATACTCACGTTTACGTTTAAGCATCAGATATTGTAAACACACTTCTTATATATACATGTGTGTGTGTGAGTGTGTGTGTGAGTGTGTGTGTGTGTATGTAGTGAGTTAAACATATAGATTTATATAAACGTATCCATATAGATAAGCAGATACGCGCATACACGCACACACGAAGTGCTGCTGAAACGTTCTCAGCCCGACACACTTCACAAAATTTGACCAAATGGTCAAACATTAAAATTTGTTGGGAAGGGAGTGTTGGTATACATACCGTGGAGTGCACTGAAGCACTGGTAAAATTTGTTGTTACTTGACCTCCAACGAAACAACCTACTACACGTGGGAAAACTCGACTACTATTACAAGATAAGAAGAAGAAGAAAAATAGCAGTTGTAGTAACTGAATTCCTCTTAATGACTAAAAGCTCAACATTCTTTTGAAATCTGTCTATATTTCTGAGATGAGGTATTATGTACACTATTTACATTATTCGAACTATTGTCCTCATCTCTGTTGCCATATTTATCACAACGTTTCGGCCGTTGTAAATGATAACAGCAAAAATTGCAATATGAGCACTGGTAAAAAATGGTACTGAAGACAAAATGTGCAATGAGTTCCTCAAAGTCTAATTCTCATACCGAATCACACTCAATTGCAAGGGTTGCCAAGTAAGACACACTCTTTAAAACTTCTTGTAAGACACACTAGATCGAGTTTGTTTGTCCCAGCATCTCCTTTTCCAATCGGGGGACATCAAAATAATCTGGTTGCTGAAGACATTAGGTTTATAATACCCAGAAATTCATACACAGATGTCCTCAAGGACACATGGCACAGTGGATTAAGGCGTTAGTTAGATCCAGTGACAGTGTGAGTTAAATTATGGGGACATTTATTTTCGATTTACGGTGTCATGTGTGCAATGCGAATACGTGATGGAAGGTATTGCCACCAACTTAATGATTAGTTTCAGAGGCGACTGATTAAAATTACCTGTAGCAATAGGTAAGTGATATTGGCTCAACTCACTTTCCCATTCAATGCAGGGCGCAATGAGCGCGTATCCAGTCAGTTCGAAGTTCACATCTTATAGAGCATAGCTGTTGCGCTGTGTCCAGCGTGCTGATGTTAATTCTGTTGATATCACGACATCGGACGTAGCATTTACAGTTGAGTTCATGACGTTGCTAATTAAAATTAAACCCTGGAGAAATAGCAAGGTGTAGCTCGGTCTGTTATTTCGGGGTTAGGGTTAGGGTTCGGGTGTAGCGTAGACCTCATGAAACTATTCACTATAATTGTCAAAAAAGCATCGCGCAGGCTGGTCAGGATTTCATATGCTCTGTATTCACAGAAGTTGTGTCTACCAAATCAGTGACGGCTTCGTGACCATTTGCAAAGATTCGGAGACTCCATGTACCATAACAACGGTTATTACAGCTCTACCGTATCATTGAGACCAAATTACCCAGAATTGGTGTGAGATGCATTTCCGACGAATGGGGGAGAATCCTACCTTCGCCCAATGTAAGCCCAATCTAACATTTATGAAACTTGGTAAAAAAAATGTCTATTCATATGCAAGATCCTAGACTCATAAATACCAGAGAATTGTGAATCCTACACGCATGATTTTCGTCACGTCAGCGTGATGGCATTATATATATATATATATATATATATATATATATATATATATATATATATATATATATATATATATATATTTGATGATGATGATGATGATGATGATGATGATGATGATGATGATGTGTGTGTGTGTGTGTGTGTGTGTGTGTGTGTGTGTGTGTGTGTGTGTGATACCAGTCGATTCGTTTAATGAGTATGATTATTGCTGACAAGTTTCAATTTACCAAGTTTTGGGAATTCAGAGTTTTCTTTCTTCTCGGTCGGTTGTCAAGGCTGATTTCACGATCCAAGCTGCTAGACATTACACCACCTGCACATCCTTATATATATATATATATATATATATATATATATATATATATATATATATATATATGTTGTTTCATTGAATAATATAGATATACTGTGTCTAATTATTTTTAAACTGATCCTTTCCAGTTCTCTAATCAGTTTCTCGATGTTAAAATGAAATTATTCAAGGAAAACGCCGTAGGTTTTTAAATCCCGAGTACTTTCGATCTTTTCCGTGACCATCCTCACGGGTAAATTACAAAGACAAACTTTGTTGTAATTGCGATAAAATGAATGCTCCCTTATGATGTCGATTTAAAAAAAAAACGCGCGAACTCGCTCTGTTATAGTTATTTACAAATTTTTATTTATTCGTTATAGTTATGGAATCTTTTGCAACACAATCGTTTCAATATAAGGGAGCTGACCGTAAATTGGTAGAAATACAAAATGGCATATAAAAAGTTTGTTATATGCCCTTTAATATGTTGCTGCTATACTCGTGATAAATTTTGTTGAGTGTTGGTTGGTTGCTTTTGATATAGAGGGCCTCGAGAATTTGAAATTTTTTTGTTTATTATTTTCGTGGGGTAGTATATTGATGTTGTCAACAAGTATTTTTCCTCTATTGCGATAAAATGAATGCTCCCTTATGATGTCGATTTAAAAAAAAAACGCGCGAACTCGCTCTGTTATAGTTATTTACAAATTTTTATTTATTCGTTATAGTTATGGAATCTTTTGCAACACAATCGTTTCAATATAAGGGAGCTGACCGTAAATTGGTAGAAATACAAAATGGCATATAAAAAGTTTGTTATATGCCCTTTAATATGTTGCTGCTATACTCGTGATAAATTTTGTTGAGTGTTGGTTGGTTGCTTTTGATATAGAGGGCCTCGAGAATTTGAAATTTTTTTGTTTATTATTTTCGTGGGGTAGTATATTGATGTTGTCAACAAGTATTTTCCTCTATTGTGAAGGCGGGAAGAAATGTGTTTTTAGATGTTGCACAATAGAACTTGTATCCGACAATTTCATCTTAACATCAAGAAACTGATTAGAGAACTGGAAAGGATAAGTTTAAACGTAGATAGACACAATATACGTATATTATTCAATGAAACATGTTTGAATGAAGATATGCTGCCTAAATATACATATACATATATACATACTAACCGGTCGCTCGCAAGCTCGTGAGTGCATTCGCTTGGCTCGTGCATTAGTGAGCACGGGACACTCAACCGATTGTCTCGCTTCATTCGACAAAATACATTCACTTCGCTCATGCAATAGCGGGCGCTCAACCGTACATAACTCATTCCGTGTACACTGGTCGCCATTTCTCGACTTTTCTCGTCCACCATAGCATCCTTCTTATTAAGTACCCAATCACTCGCTGAGATCCGTCCTAGGAGAGTGGAAAAATACATCCCAAAATAAATATATTCCATAATATATCTTTTACTTAATTAGCTATTATGTTTCTCTAACTCTTCAAATGTATAACTAATTCTAATTTCTATTTTCCCATCCTTACACTATATTAATTTTATCTTATAAATTGTCCTCTTTTCCGTCACCCATGAAATAAAAATATTTGCTTGTACAGAAAATAAGGATCTACGTACATCAAATTGTCTTTAAATTAAGTGGCAGCAGAAGAATTATCGTTGAACTTTTAAAAGGTAAGCTTAAACATTAATTCAAATGCAGCGATCAATTTTGAGTTCTTTTGTAGTTTATTGATGCCTATCGCATCTACTCCTCCCTAGTTATTGTGATGATGGCCAAACCAACAGTCCTCCACGGGAGCTAACTTAAATGCTGCCCGATAGGGTGGCTTTTAAGCTAGTTTATAATAAAACGTGCACTGCAATTTTGGATACAAAAAATAAGAGTTACTCCCCTTGAACCATGAAAGCAATGATAATGGCTAGTATAATATATTAATATATATTTTTAACCTCGCATGATCTGGCAACCCTGAATGTGGGCTCAACGGAAATTGTTCCCTCCTCCTAACTTATGCATGTTTTATTAAAAACGACAGACAAGGTACTACGATTAAGCTTTTTATTTAATTTTTCTTGTGTTCGAACAAGAGCTTTCTTTTCTGGACGAAGGGTGTGTAAAAACTGTCCAAATGTTTTATATTTCCGAGCGCTTTCGGCTATACCTTACCCATTTACAAGGATGATTCTATTTTTCAGCTTAACTGAGTGTGTGCACTATGTGTATGTCTTAGTGTGTGGTAAGGATGTTTTTAATTTCTGAATACGGTTAGCACATTGCGGCCTTGTTCGTAGTTAATATTGTTAAGAGTTGGCTTTTTCTTTTTTATTATTAAAGCTTCCATTATTTTTAATCTTTTTTTACAGGTGAATGCAGTTAATATATTTGTGTTTTCTACTAGTATGTTTCTAATGGAGTCTGGTAAATTTGTGTGTGTGTTTAAATGGGTTCTAATGGAGCTGTGATCAGATAGGTGTAACGTAAGACGTCTAGATAAGCATGTAGTTGTGTAACCGATGTAATTATTTGAGTGCTGTTTGATCAGGAACACAGTTCCTTAAGGGGAATTTGAACTCATAGATAATGTTCGTTCTTTGTAATTTTGACTTAGCTGGTGTGTTGTTATTTTTTAGGATAAGGTTAGCTGTCTTAATTTTTTTATAATAGATAATTAATTTGATTTTTTTATTCGGGTCAGTTGGTGTAGTGTATTTCTTTATAATATGTCATAGTGAAGATTCGTCTTTTTTGTAATTAATATGAATTTGTCTTTTGTAATAAATGTATATGTGATTTTTGACTGTGTGTTCACTATCGTTATTACTTTGCGGAGAAATAGTCTAATTTGGTGGTCTATAAGGTGGTTAGGGAAGCCGTTGTTGATTAGTGTTTGTTTAACATTATTAAGTTCTTTGAGGAAGAGTAGCCGAGAGGATGAATTCTGGTGTGCTCTTTTTAGAAAGATTTTATTACTGGTATTTTGTACCTAAGTGGACATTCGCTTTTAAAGTTAAGGTGGCACGAGTTTTTGCTGGTGGGTTTTTTGTATAATGATGTAATGATGTAATGAAAGTGTTATTGCTGTATTCAACGAGGACATCTAAGAATGGAAGTTTTTTTTTTTTTTGGCTAAGTTCATAGGTAAAGTTAAGGACGGAATTTTTCTCAAATGTGGTCTTAAGTGTATCAATTTCTTTAATGTTATTTGCTAAAATAAAAATATCATCTACGTAGCGAACGTATATTTTCGGTTTACGGACCTGTGTAAATATCGTATTTTCTACGTGGGACATGTAATAGTTGGAAAAGCATGGACCGAGTGGATTTCCCATACTAACACCATTAGTTTGGGTGTAAATGTTGCCATTATGGTCATAGAATGGAACTTTGGCTTTGCATGTGTGTAGTAATTTTTATAGTATGGATGGTTTGATGGATGGCGGTGGGATAGAATTATTAGTATGTACAGAATTGAGGGTAATGTCAATTGTTTGGTCGACGGGGACGTTTGTAAATAAGTTTTCGACGTCAAGTGACGCTATTATACCTTGTTTTGTTTTTTTATAGTTTTTAAAATTTGCAGGAATTCGTGGGTGGATGTGATGCTGTAATTGGTAGGTAGGTATGGAGTGATGATGTCGTTCAAGAATTTTGATAGCTCGTAGATATCTGGGAAATAATTGGTCGTAGCGGGTATCCTGGTTTATGGGTTTTTATATTTCCATATAAATATCCCGGTTGGTAATCGCCAACTATTTTTTGAATTTTCAGGGAACCTACTTCCGCGTTGTGAGCTGTTATTAGTTTATTGATGGACTTTTTTAAAGTCTCTTTTCTAGGGTTTTTGAATGAGCTATGAATCATTGAAATCGGACCAGTGGGAGCAGAGGAGTTGCTTGGACACACACACACGCTGTACTTTATATATATATATATATATATATATATATATATATATATATATATATATATATGTATATATATATATATATATAGTGAGAGAGACAGACAGAAATATGTGTGAGAGAAAGAGAAAGAAAACGTGTGTGTGTATGTGTGTGTAAAGGAAATGTATATTAGTGATATGGTGAATGTAATAAATATTCTAAATGCTTTTACTTAAAATGTTATTTTACTTCTCAATGGACCAACAGTGTTTTCATTCGATCCTACCAAATATCTAAAACATTTTCAGATCACCGATTCCAGATGTTTCTATGGGATCTAGAAATCCCCTTACATCTGGCAAATAACTTTACACAAGTTTAACCGAATCTCCTGACCTCCGTCGCTGCTACATTTTCTTTTTTTTTTTACTCTCACCCACTTTTATTCCACTTAAATTTCTCTTTTTCATTCCTACTCTCGACCCTTATCTTCCACCTCTGTCTTTATTCTTTTCCTTTAAATACCTTTTCATCACCTTTCTTCTTGGCCCATTTTCTTTTCACATCCTACATCATTTTTCCTCATTATTTATTCATTTTGATTTGCTGTTTGATAAAATCATCTATCAAGTCTCTCACCTGAGACCTAAGGTAAATTAAGGCGTTCCTTAGGAAGTTATTGAAAGAGTTTTTTCTAAGTATGTCAGTAGTACTCACGAACACAATCTGGCCCTAACCCATTTTGCAATGGGATATGAGATCTCTGAAAACCAGGTATACACCATATATGCTGTTCCTCGCTAGAAAAAAAAAAGACACGACTAATCCTAGCCACATTTCTTTTTTTTTAAAACTCATTTTAATCTGGTTACAGTTGGAGGGCAGCTAGTTCAACTTGAACTCAAAACATTAGCGAATGATCTTGCTAATATTGTTCTAATATTTTTATCATGCATCAAATCGAAAATTCCCCCAAAATTAGTATTTTTTACAATGAGGTTCACCACGTACAAGGCCCAAGGACCACTCGTGGTAGAGGGTTACAGAGTAAAAACAGTTTATGCGGATATGTGGGGAAGATAACCGCTAACCTTGGAATTGAATAAGATTGTAGTGATCAGAGAAGCATCCTCTTGGGAGTCGGTTCTACAACGCAGCGGCTCGTCGGAAGAAGCCGCTCGAGTGGAACTTACATCTTTAATAAAATACGAAGGGAATGAGGGTGGTTGACTACAATTTGCGAGGCATGGTGAGTCTTAGCTGTGACGGTTAGAATTGGTGGAACTAAGGAATGTAGTTCGTCTAATCACTTTCCATTGAAATAGCGATAGAACAGCGAGAGGCTTGCGCCTTTTCGTCTGTGAGAAACGGGTTGTAGGGTGGAAAATAATTTGCCACCCACAAGGACTCGGAGACGCTTTTGGACACTATCGAGACTAGATAGTGAAGACTGGGGAGCTCCTGTTCATATATGGCAGCAGTACTACTTGTCCGGTTTGATCTGGCTCTTGCAAAGGTAGAGGATATCAAGAGGAGTCAGGCACTTACTAAAATGGTATAGAGAACCGATCATTTAGCAATGGAACTTATGCATGAGCTCTACTTGAGGCCTGGGTTGAGTTTAAGTCCCAAGAGGTTCTCAAGATACGTGGCCTCCCCGAGTGAACATCCATTCACCGTAATTGTTGATAGTTTTGACCTAATAACGCGTAACCCTCTCTCATGAATAACGGCAGCTATGCGATATGACATGGGTTCTACGAGATCCTGGAGTTATTGCGTATGTATATCTAACCAAAAACCTTCCCGGGATGTCGATAACAGTTGTGTTTCTTGGGTGCTAAAGTTAGTGAGGAATGTTATATGTCCCATACAGGTTCAATGGGGTTTCTGCCTGGTGAGTGTAGAGGAGAATGAAACTTCTAGAAAGTTCAGCCGAGTGTTCCTTAAAACTATTTTCGTGTTATCCGCACACAATACAAGATTGAGTTATTATCTGGCTAGAACAAAGCATCACCACCAGAAAACTTGGCGAGAAAAAACGGCTTGCAGAAAGTCTACGTGTGTCGCTATTATAATTGATATTTTTGTTACATATGTACTCAAAAACATGAAATGTCTAAAAGTACAGTAGACGTTATCTCCTCCTGCGGCAGACTGTGCAACTCATATGATTTAAAAGTTTCAGTCATTGTCCATTTTTACGAGCAGACACATACCCACGAGTGGATCAGGCTGCTGGATGATAGGAGTTTTATCGAGTCACCAGCTCTAGATTGGTGGCTAACCAAGTGGACGAGAGAGGTCTCTTTATTCGATTATTTAACCCATAAGTGGGGGAGATGGATCCAACGCTTTCCAAATTGAACATAACGAACTCAGCTGGAATTCGCACTCAGTTCGCCGATTTCAGAGTAACACTGCTTGCCTCCAAAACACAACAGTGATTTCGTCAATTGGAAATGAGCTGAAGATTCAAATTGAACTTAAATTTGGGTTTTTCCGAGAAACGCAATAGTTTTCGAGCCAACGGCGTTCATCGCATGATCAAAATAATGACGATTGGTTTGAAGTAATGGGCGTAAAAAGCGCTGATTGGCTGATAGATGGCCAATAGGCATTGTCCATAACCGTCATACCAGTTTCACGTGTGGTTCTTGTGAACTTACGTGCACATTATACAGCTCCATCAAAGAATTACCCCTAGCTTGCACAACACATTGTAGACCACATAGGATACGTATCTTCTTGTGGCTTCGTCTACACACGAACGCCGTCTTTCGCAAAGTACCAAAAATGTGATAACGTTGTTTTCTGGCTCAGGTGACACACAGTAACCTATACCTTGGTATCAATAATCGACACTATGGACTGCACTATACAAGGTACAAGACATTGATTGATGACTTCAGTGGCACTAACGTTGAATATGGATGTGACTTGATACAATGTTCCCAGTCGTTGGGTAGCTACCATACTTGCCAGTCGCAGTACGTGCCTTATTCAACTCCGGATCACACCAAATGATGCGCTCTATAAACTATAACTATGGCCTGCCCAGTGTAGCTATAGTATAACTATATAGTCATATGTCTGTGTGTCGGATGTATCCGAAACAAAAATGAAGACGATGAGACAAAGTGGAAACATTTCGCAAGAAAAACAAAACAGTTCTCTTTAGCTTCTTCAAATTGATAATGAAAGAACGGCAATAATAAAATCCAACAATACCAAACAACACTGCTACAGATACAGATAAAACAAGCGAGCACAACAGACTCTCTTCAAGACTGTATCATGAGGTGATAAGGCAATAAATTTAATCTCCGATGCTCACTTGCCCTCAGAGATCCCAAGACATTTTTTCTTCTCAATGTTTTTGTCTTTCTTTCATTATCAAATTGAAGAAGCCAAAGAAGACAAACATTTTCTCCTGTGGCGAAACGCCGCTTTGATAAAAAAAAAAAAAACTTCCACTTTGTCCCAGCTTCTTCACAAATATCATACTAGCAGAAATACCCGGCGTTTTATGGGGAACAATAACTTAAAATAAAACAACACAGAAAAAATGTTATTTAACATATATCTTTAGCCTACACAAAATAGAAAACTATTTACATTGGTTACATCTGAAAAATTGTCTGTTATTGGAAAAATATTTTTATTCCTAAAACAAAACAACGGATGAAATCCCTTACGTTGAAAGATCAACTGGGTACATTGACTAATTCTCCTACTGCTTGTTTGGGAACCCAACAACAGCAAACATGGAGAAGTCCCGCTGAGACAAGAAATCTAGAAATTAGAATTGCTTAAATCCAAAAGGGCAAATCTGCTAGAATTATGCAGTTCCTGAGAATATTTTTGCTTACTCCAGATAGAATATTTGCCAAAATGACACGTGGAAGAAGCTGCCTGACAACTAAGCGAGTTCTTCTGCAGAGTTTTGGAAAGTTTAAATTCCCGAGAAACATGATGGGCGTCCGAATTTTTAACTATAGCCTGTTGGGAGAAACAACATGCAATTCAAGAGAATCCAGGAATTCACTTTGTAAACATATTAAAAGTATCAGAATCGTGTCAATAGACATCTGAGCCTAGCCAAGAATCTATTACAAAAGTTTTAACTATATTTATTCACTATTTACATTATTCGGACAATTGTCCTCATCTTTGTCGCCATATTTATTACAACGTTTCGGCTGTTGTACGCTGCGGCCTTCTTCAGGTGGTTGGAATGTCGAACTGAACCCTTTATTAAGCTCACTGGGGTAGACTGTTCTAGTTCCACGTGTCATGTCTAATGGATGTCAGTTATCAGTTATCTCCTGTTAATTCCCCTCTGCAAGTTCTCCACTGCCTTAACCGAGTATTGAACTCACACTCTTTTGGGTCCTGTCACTGAATCTAACCAATGCCTTTATCCACTGTGCCATGTGTCCTTGAGGACAATAGTCCGAATAATGTAAATAGTGTACATAATACCTCATCTCAGAAATATAGTCAGATACATTTATTCAGTTGCACCATTCTTTGCAACAAGAATCTTTCACTTACAGAGCCATTGATTATTTCCGTACTTTTAGGCTATTTACTTTTACATTTAAGACAGATGAAAAAATCATGTTATATATATATATATATATATATATATATATATGTGGCTGGCTGGCTGGCCATTCGTATCCGAGGAAGCCCGTCTACTAGGGCGGCTAACCAATCCCTGTTGTAGACGCCTGCTCAGGCACATTTGTGTTTGTTCAACACCCACAGAATACAGTTGTGGTTTATCCTGCAACTATGCTGAGCGAAACTTAGTTACAGTTTTTGTCACCGAGCGCGTTATCAAGTGTGATCAACAATCTGAACATGGCCAGCATTATGACTCGTAACTTCGACAAAGGGTTTTGTCTACCCAATTTCACTCACGCGAACGTTCTAACCACAAGGCCCTATCTATCTATCTATCTATCTATCCTTCTTTTAAATAGTGTTTTTAATCTGACATTACTTCTTATTACGATATATTACTTTTTGATTCGTAGAGGTCCCAACGATAGGTGCTCGATTAGGTAATTGAACTTTGCTTTACTAAGATTATCTCCCTTAACTAAATTGGTAACGGCACACTTCGGTTAGGGAAGTGGTTTCCAAGAAGAAGAAAGGAGGTACAAGTTCGATTCCCGTCGGGAGGCATACTTTCCTTTAGTATGACATCTCGATTTAGACCGGTTGTTTTTAATTTCACTGTGTAAGAACATAAAAATAAACAAGGAAAGCAAACAAACGTCGTGTACCCACTAAAATAACAATTATTGTAATAAGAATATATATATATATATATATATATATATATATATATATATATTGTAAATGTTGTGTTTTTCGGATTTTATTAAAAACGTAACTAACAATTTCTTGGTGATAAAACTGATCATCGTTTTAAGGTATGCTATATTTAACGGTAAATGTGCTCAAGATTGACCATATGAAAATATAAAACTGGACATTGAAATCAACACCCAGAGGCCGCCGATGAAGCATGAAGTAGACTATCACCGCTTGGTGTTGACCCCAGTGTCCTTTATATATATATATATATATATATATATATATATATATATATATATATATATATATATATACATATATATATATATATATATATACATATATATATATATATATATATACATATATATATATATATATATATACATATATATATATATATATATATATATGGGGCAGTAAAACTGAATAACTCCCGAGCATTATTCAAAACATCAGCAATTAGTTGAGGACTGGAAAATATATGTTTCCTTTCATATAATGGTGCGTTTCATAATCCTCGTAAGTCTTTCGAAAATCTTTCGCTCGGGTAGCGAATTCGAGTTTCCATGAGTGCCCCACTATGTTAAACTGAATATCTTAATATCTGGTACCGGCTGTAGATCCGATTCTAGCAAAATAATTTTAAACACTATTGCTATTGGGCTGGGTCCTCACACCTCTATTGACCTTGTGCCAGACAAAATTAGATTTACTTCATTAGCATACGAAAATCGAGAAAGATAGTTACAAATCATCCATTTTATTAACCCCCACTTTTCAAAGCATTGGTTCATTTCTAAAGAATTTTGCTATTACTGATTCATCTTGCTGCTTCTATTCTTAAAAGAAAAAAAACACAATTCTGATGTATTTCAGGCATTCAAAATATATCTTATAAAAAAAGATTAAATTAAACAAAAATTTAATGAAAAATGTCAGTGAACTAAATAAAAAATCTAAATTGTAACAAAATAGAAGATGGTTGCCTTCTTTTTTGAGTTCATTACACTAATTGAACGCAGTGAAATTGATATTTACTGATTTCAATAAGTCACGACACGTTCGTTTGGAGTAATTCAACAAGTAATTTTATATATTCCTTTTTTATCTTGCAAAAGCATTGTTTGCTAGATATCAACTAAGCGTCGCCATTTTAAAACCAGACATCAAGGCATATTTAAGAATGACAAATTCAGTTGAAAGCAATTATTTTTTATATGTTGAGAAGCATTTAACGTTTAGTAAAAATGTTATTTTTTCTCTGGTAATGTTCATATTGTTCATAATTACCTTGCACAGCAATAACGCTACAAATCAAACATAATTTATAAAGGTTCAAAGTTATTTATTAAATTTAAACCCGACAGTATAGGAAAAATAGAGTCGGTTGGTAGACAGATAAATGTTTAGTAGCACTGTGCTGGTTCATGCCTATGAGGAATTTTTAGAAACAATGAACATTTTCTTAGGTTGAATGGAATGTACTGAGCACGAGGGTCGTAAAAACTTTGTTAAAAGTAATGCTATTATAAAAAAATAACTAAACAACGTTTAAGCTTGTATTTTGTGAGGTTCGATCATTACTTTTTATAATAGAATAGTTCGAAGGGGAGACAACTACGATTGCCTTCGCCTCAGATATCTAGCCTTATAAGAGTTTATCTCAATTTTACAGTAGGAATAAGCAAAAGAATAAATAAATAGCTATTGTAATTACAACACATCTGTCGGGGGCACAGTAGGTAGCATTGAATAATAAAACCATTTTTCTTCTCCAGTAGTTGCTTCATAACAGAGAATCCTTAAACTTAACTTAAAAAATAATGGTTCGTGTGTCATTAATTCTTAAAAATATCACAACACTCATGTTTTTCGTGTCCAATAATTAAAAAAGGGACCCAATTTTCGACCTTCTACAAAAGAAAATTCAACATCTTCATACATCGACCCCACCATCGACAAAAAAATAAAAGAGAAAAAAAGAAACAGTCTAATCCACACAACAATAATACTTCAACCGGAAATGACGTCACGAGCATGCCCTTTCAGCAACAGCATCAACATCGTATCAATTCTAATCATTGTTTACCCATATTAACATTAGCCAGAATACAGTAGTCCACCGCTATTAGGCGAACCAGTTTACCGCGGTACCCGGAGGGTGGTGGACTTGAAGATTTTGTTCTCGTACCCTCAATATCGCTCACTTTTTTTTTTTTTTAGAAATTCCATCCTGTTTTACCAATTTCTGAGCCATCTTCTTCACGATAGACTGAACAAACAGCGATCAGCAGATAGGTCCTAATTTGTTTCAATAATTACACCCATTTTTCACACGTTTTACCTAGATTTTGATGATCAAACATCCCAAATTTTGCAAAACTTTAACACCTCGCCCGTTTCACATCTAATCCAATTGTATTGGTAATAATTACATATGATTACTATATATTTCTATTTCGCGCGCGATCAAAGAATTCCTATAATATTGCGCGAATTAACAGAAATTCAATTACAGTAATCAGATACTATGGATGGGGTATAAATAGGAGTACTTTTCTCTGGTTGATCATGTTCAATTTGACTGTCCAACAGTAGACATCAAGAATCTGTCATAAATAAACAAATATACATAGCGCGTCGTAATTATGGGTGGCAGTCAGGAATTCCCGGGAATTTATTCCCGGGAAACTGCGACCCCTAGTAATAAAAGAAATTTTGATAAAATCTACCTTTTTGGCGTTATCGACAATAAAAGTTAGATTTATTCGCGTTGCTACAGACATTACTGGTGTTTGCATATATTTGCTTCGGAAAAGACAATTCACTTGTCTCGATTATTACGCGTGCACTGATGCAAACAACGCCGTAGTCGACAACGCCGTAGTCGACAACGACACGAATGAGTTCGAACTTTTATTGTCGATAATTCCAAAATGGTAGATTTTATAAAAATTTCTTTGTTATTTTTTAATTAGGCATGTAAATTTAGAATAAAAAATAACTGTTTGTGAAATTTTTATTACATATTAGCGCGGAGCTTAAAAAGCAAATTACCCGAAATTTCTTATGGAGTCATTGGCATAAATTAGTATATTTTTTAGGTTCTTTTCGAGCCATTATCTATGGTATATATCGCGAAACAGGGCAAATAGAGCCCCAAAATCAGATAGGTGTTATCTCCCCACAGCTACCGCGATTCACTCGGCCATCTTGGACCCCAAGGCCCGCGCTATAGCGGTGGACTACTGTATTTTGTTGGAATTAAGATAGTACATAACGATATAACGTCTAATTTTTTTTCCTACTTTGGGAGTGTATTTGCTTTCATTATAGCATTAAACACAATCCACTAAAATTTTGTCCTGATGACTGGTTACAGTACTGATATTCTATCAATTTATTGTCTAGTACTTTTTTAATCTGAACCAAATTAAGAAAATCCACTTAAAATTCCCAATTGTCAAATTATCTTATTTATTGACCACAGATACCTGTGGCAATCTCTCAATTGAGAAAGATGTTTATTTTACAGACTTCTGATCCTGACAACATCTTATAGAATATCGGTGGTGTATGATGTCAGGAATAGATAAAATTCTTACAAAAGTGTTTAACCTTGATCAGCGATTATAAAATGGTTGACCAGGGAAGTTTGATTGAATTCGCAACGTCTTAAGCTTTCATTCTTGCAAAACGCTTAGTTCGCAGAATCTGGCTAATCAGTAGCCAATAATAATAGGATCAAAAGTAGCAGGTCTACACGTAAATTGTTTCTTTTTGTAAATTTAGTGCTTGTCACAAAAGAAAAAAAGATTGCTGATTTCTAAGAACCTTGTTATCTTCGCATACATTACATAATATGAATTGAGATCAAATATGGATCCCAACGTTGGGACGACCATTTAAATTCACTTGTAATACAAAGGAACAAGAATGGACATAAAGTTGATTTTACAAATGTCATTCTAATTAAAAAAAGAACATAATTCTTTACGCCGAAAATACTTCGAGGGAATCTTGATAATAATTTTACTAACTATAAGCACACGTCAAAAAACACTATATTACATCAACATTTATTAAATCTATTCTTAAAGAATCTAACACATATGTAACTACTACGACCGGTGTTGACGTAAAAACGTCCCCACATCAACATGCAAACAACTTCCAAACATAAATAATACCTAACAGACACACACACACATATTTACATTATCATACTAATCCTGTATAGACAAATTAGAATTGCACTTACACTTAGAAACTTAAATTATACAGACGAACACTGCTTGAAAAGTCAAATGCTGGTGAAGTCTGTTTAACCAAGGAAAGTCAAATAACACGAAAATGAAAATACTAGAATTTTTTTCCATATCTCATTCTCTGATGAAGCTTTAATAAAATCGAAACATGTTATTTTATAAATGTTTCGTATTTGTTCTTTACCCTAACATTCCATAACATACAGCTCTCTCTCGCACCTGAAAAAAGTAATATTAATTTCCATTCTTCCAGAAAAATATTTTTTTAAAATAGTATAAATTTAAGTGCACGAGAAACGGCGATGAACACATCCCAATCCCGGCGGAAGTTCATTTTCCACAATTACGCAAACATGCACGCACACACACACACACACACACAAAGAGAGAGAGAGAGAGAGAGAGAGAGAGACAGACAGACAGACAGACAGACAGACTTTCAGACAGAAATAACGTTTGCTATATATATATATATATATATATATATATATATATATATATATATATATATATATATATAGGGTAAAACTGGTCAGTGTCTAAGATAGAGCGTTTATCGATAAAAACAGTGTGGACATAAGGATCAACATTGCATGGCGGCTGTCAGTTTCACTCGTCAATGTGATCCTCACAGTTGGTCTGGAGATCGCACTGAAGTGTGAAACCTGGGATGACCCATGCCCTTTATGCCTACATGAAAAACTACACATCATTAAGTTTCTAAATAATGAAAAGTTATTAAACCATAGGCAGGAGTTAACAGTTTTTTGCCGATCTCAACAAATTTTCGCATTAAATAATTAACATAAGAAATAGATAAACAAATAAATTCCATAGTTTAATAAAAGTCTTAAAAGCTTAGCCCAATCATTAAATAGAAAAACCCTTTGTGAAGTCGTCAAAAAACAAATTGTAGTTCAGCGCAACGCGTTTGTATAAGAAATAGCCATTTGAATAAACAAATAAATAAAGAGATTAATAGATAGATAATAATAAAACAGAATCCCCTCGACACTTAACGACCTGCCGTAGCACCATAAAATATCTTTCGCTTTAAACTAACTAGACGGTACCGCCACCATCAGATTTGAAATAGAGATCCCCACCATAACCTGACATAAGCTTTCCGAAGGTGACTGGTCTGTAGATAAGAATTAAGTGTTCGACCACCTAACCAAAATGGCCGGCCCAGCTGTTTCCATAGTAATTAATGTTGCAAATGAACATACTTATAAACACGCGCAAACCACAAGATAGCTTATTCCTAAATTTTCGCTTGAGGATGAAACGGGACTCGACACCTTAATTCAACTTAATTTCAATAATTATATTGAGGGTTCCGGCTCTCGTTTTTGAAACATGAGAACTCTTATGTAGCGAAAGAAGTATATTTTTAAAGAAAATATTATAATATAAGCTCTACTTCTGTATGGAGCACTGTCTTTTTAAAAAATAAAAACAAAAATACTAAAGAACTCCGGATTATTTACCTAACGTGTTCTTTCCTATTTTTCTGCATACCTGCACACACACACACACACACACACACACACACACACACACACACACATATATATATATATATATATATATATATATATATATGTATGTGTGTGTTTCTTTAAGACAAGAGACAAGGTACTGCGATTAAGCTTTTCAGCTAATTTTTCTTGTGTTGGAACAAGTGTTTTCTGGACACAGAGTGTGTAGAAACTGTCCAAATGTTCTGTAATTCTGGGCGCTTTCGGCTATAATTTTAGCCAATATCAAGGATGATTTTATTTTTACTTTTTAACTGGATGTATGGGTTGTGTATAGGGATGTTTTATTTTCCGAATACAGTCAGCATATTGTGACCATGTTCGTAGTTAATATTATTGAATGTTGGCTTTTCTTTATTTTTATTAAGGATTCCATTATTTTAAATCTTTTTTTACATGTGGATGAGGTTATTATGCTTGTATTTTCCTCAAGTATATTTCGGATGGAATCTGGTACGTTTGTGTGTGTGTTTAAATGGGTTCTGATGAAGTTGTGGTCGGATAGGTGTAACGTAAGTCGTCTGGATAGGTATGTAGTAGTGTGACCGATGTAATTATTTATAAGTTCCGTTTGATCAGAGACACAGTTCCTTAAGGGGCACTTGAACTTGTAAATATTGTTCGTTCTTTGTAGTTTTGATTTTGTAGGTGTGTTGTTATTTTTTAGGATAAGCTTAACTATTTAAAAATTTTTGTAGTAGATAATTAATTTAATTTTTTTCTTCGTGTCAACTGGAGTAGTGTATTTTTTGTGATATTTCTAAGTGAAGATTCATCTTGTTTATAAATGACGTGCATTTGGCTTTTGTAGAAAATATTTGTTATTTTCGTCTTTGTGTTTAGTATCATTATTATTTACTTTGGAAAGAAATAATCTAATCTGGTGCTCGATGAGGCGGTTAGGAAAACCATTGTTAACTAGTGTCTATAACTCTAGATACATATACACAACCCATACATCCAATTAACAAGCAAAAATAATATCCTTGATAATGGTTAAAAGTATAGCCGAAGGCGCTTTGAATTACAGAAGATTTGGCCAGTTTCTACACACCCTGTGTCCAGAAAAGAAAACACTTGTTCGAATAGAAGAAAAATTAACTAAAAAGCTTAATCGCAGTACCTTGTCTGTTGTCTTTAATGAAAAAATGTATGAATGGAGGATTGCTGCCTAAATACACAATATATATATATATATATATATATATATATATATATGTGTGTGTGTGTGTGTGTGTGTGTGTGTGTGTGTGTGTGTGATGAAAGGATCAAACACTAATATTTTATTGTTATGATTTATTTCATTGGATTCGTAAAAAGAATCCAATTCATCAGACCTAAATATATCTATGTGTGTGTGTGTGTGTTGTACTAGCACACACATACACGAAAATAGTATAAATTTAAGTGCATGATAAAAACAGTGGTGAATAAATACCAATCAACTTTGATCTTCAAAAATTTAAATGCAAAGTCAATCGTTATCTTCCGTTTTCTTAGATCCTGTCCTTTTATTGTCTTCCCTCATTAATAGTAGTGTTTCCTCAGATTCTCTAACATTCAGTAAAATTTTGCGTCTTAGTGGCTTTACTGCCTTGCATGTGGGTGAAAGGATTGTAAAGAATCCCAACGGTGAAAGTTCTCTCTTTACAATTGCACAAACATGCACTCATACCCACAGAGATAGAGACAGACAGATCCTTTATTTTAACTGTGTAATCAATGGACAGAAATGTAAAATTTTCTTAAAAATGACCCGCTGTATCGTTCGTAGCGTTTCTAAATTTCCATTTTCTTGACAGGAGCTTCACTCGAAAAACCAATTATAGAAAGAAATTAAGAAGTCATACAGCTGTTGTTTAATGTCACAATGTTTAGTATCTGGATTGGCATTCTCTTAAGTAAACAAGCTAACCCCTTCCTACTTTGGCACAAAACCCCACCCCTAAGCCGAGATGTGTCAAGATATTCATTATTTGTATCAGGGAGAAGCTTCTTGGCTGATCTGACCCCTTCAAGGAGATCAAATGTGTGCGTCTGTGAGACAGCATTCTACAATAAATATTCTTCAATTCCGCCGTGAAAATGAATGTAGAATTATACGTGCTAAACAGGGCCGAGTTTAGATGAAGAGGGACCAGAGGCTATTCCACTTGTGAGGCCCCAACAAATCCCCCATTCTTATGAGAGGAGGAAAATGGAATAGTGTTAAATTAAACAATTTCAGTAAAACCTAGAAATGATGACGGGTGTTTAAAATTATTGAAGAGTTATTTAGAGTCTACAAAGCGTTATGACAGCTTGTGTAAGGAAGTATATGATAGTGTCAAAAATATTATACATCTTGGCTGGAGACCCTCCCCACCCTGATTTTGAGGCCCTAGGCTTCAACCTGCTAAAAGTCAAATTGTGGAAAATAGGAATAAGAAGACTGCATTGCACCATCTTCTAATCAAAAGTAATTCTGTCTACCTTAAAAAACAACGTTTGAAATGATGGCTTTTTATTTAATCGGCTCATCATAAACAAAGTTGAGTAAATATCGTATTAGATTAAAATATGCGACTCTATTTTTCTATTTTTGTTTCAATGGATTATTATTTTAGAATTTTTTATTCTTAATTCCTATTATTAAATGAACATTACTACAATATGCCAATTCTTTTATATATATATATATATATATATATATATATATATATATATATATATATATTGGGTTGGTGCATAATTATCAGTCGTTTTTAAACAATATTTATTATAAAAAAAGAAATATAACAATTCAACAATAACGTTTTTAAATGATTATTCCGGAACGTAGTCACCATCTATTCCATTTTTATAACCTGAAAATAAAATAGTAGTTTTATTAAAACAAAAAGTCAACAAAACAGAAATTTTTATTAACTCGCCTACAAAAAAGACTGATAATTATGCACCAACCCAATATATATATATTTTCGTTTCAACCTTTGGAAATAAAATCTGATGATCCGCGGTCCTTTAAAGGGGCTGTGGTGAAATAATTTATCATATGGAACCTTAAAATGGTCTGTTTTTATTTAAATTATTAGCTTTGATTTACATTGAGCTCTCTGGATCTACCCATACGGATTACCTAGTTTTTCGTAAACTTTATATATATATATATATATATATATATATATATATATATATATATATATATATATATATATATATATATATATATATATATATATATTATATATATGATTAATCCAAAAATACAAATCTCAAATTTGTCAGCTGACTGATGTTATATTCAGTACCTCATTCAGAACGCGTGTACGTGTGCGCATGTGCACTTGTGCGGAATATCGTGGTTATTGCTTATCTTCATAATTTATTTATCTCATACTCTCTAGTTATTCCTTTGCTTTTCTTTTCTGTCGTCTCTGAATGTCAAAAAATCATCTAGCGAACTTATTTCCGGGGCGAGAGACGACTTAAAATTAGATTAATATTCTAGTATATTCTAGCCTTTGCAAAATATTCCGTTTAGTATATATATATATATATATATTTATATATATATATATATATATATATATATATATATATATATATAATTCTTCTTTCTTTAAAAAATTGTTTTAACTATGAATTTTGCGTTCATTCGATACAAATTTTAGCAATCAGTAAAAATAAGAAAAAAGATAAAAATAAGATGGCAGTGATTAGCGAGTTGTTTAACAGACTATTCTGTTCATTTACAATACTGCATTGCTACTCGAAATGCTTTTCCCACAATCTCCCCAGACTGCAATCCCCTTGTTTATTATGTGTGCATCGCAGTTGAGCGAGAGTCCAACAAAACTCCTTGTAACACCAAAGATGAACTGAAGGCAAGGATTATGGCAGCATGCACCAACCTAAACATAGAGACCTCCAGAAGAGTTGCAGGAGATTCCGAAGTCGTCTGGAGGCTGTGGTTGAAGCCAATGTCGACTTTATTGAATAAATTATTGAATAAATTTACTCTTTAGTATTTCAAGATATTTTTGTGTAATTTTGATAAATATGTCTATTAAAATGAAATGTCAGTGTTATTTTCATTTTTGCGTAATTTAGAAGACTATTTATCCATCAGACACTGTATATCCAAACAATTTCAGTTCAATTTAATTGGTATAGTCAAGCTGTTTAGTCTTTCTGATACAATTTTCAAATAAAGCATTATTTTTCGAAATCAAAATTGTGGATAAACTGCTCAAAGTTCATGTTTTGTTCTGTTTTTGCTCAAGTAATTTCTCAGTTATTATCAAGAATTGGGTGTTGTCAGTATGATAGTTAAGATTTTGTTCTGAATATACTGGCATATATATATATATATATATATATATATATATATATATATGTGTGTGTGTGTGTGTGTGTGTGTGTGTGTGTGTGTGTGTGTCTGTGTGTGTGTGTGTGTGTGTGTATAATACTGATTTTGTGTAATATATCAATCCTTGCGGTTTTCTCGTCGGTGACACGACATAAACATTTTTCTCCAGTCTATTTTAACGTATGACAAATTAACATTTCTCATTACTAAATTTTAAGATTCCATCTGTTTTCTCCAGAACTCTTTTCAACATTATCTTCTTTTATGTGCCGTGTCCCTACAGGACGTAGGTGATCATGGCTCTCCACTTCCCCCTAGTCCTTGTAGCTATCAATAAGTTTTGTGTCCCCCGCTACTTCCCCCAGGCTATGTTCCATCATCCACCTGCTCAAGCTCGCTAGGTATGTCATGCGCTGCTTTCCCTTGTCTCTCTTTCCCTCTATTCGCCCCGTGAGTATCAGATTCTCCAAGCCCTCCTTCTTCATTACGTGTCCCAGAAACTTCGGCTTTCTCTTCCTGATATTAAGTATAAACTTCCTCTTTGTTTACATCCTCTTCAAAACCTCATCGTTGCTCACACGCTCGGTCCATGATATCCTCAGTATCCTTCTGTAGAACCATACCTCCGTTACTTCGAGTCCCTTCTTCATCTTTGAGGAAACCGTCCAACATTCGCTGCCGTAAAGGAGGACAGATGTCACGTAGCAGTCCAGTACTCTTTTCTTTGTTACCAAAGAAAACCTCCTGTCTCGTAACATCTGCCTAACTTTTGGAAAGCGTCTATGGCTATCCTTGTACGTGTTCGGATCTTAGCGTTACACTTACTGTATTCTTTCAAAACACTTCCCAGAAATTTGCCAAGAATAAATTTTGCCATATTTATTTAAATTCCTCGTTTTTTTGTTGTCCTTTTAATGACCTATCAGATTATTGTGTTTATTTTTAGCATTTATTGTGTTAGCAGGCACCGCCTGATTAAAAACCAACCCAGGTTCGTGCCTTCCGCTACAATATAAATATATATCTATATATATATATAAATGGAGTGTTCACTTAAAATAACACTTAAAAAGATAAAAAATATTAAAATATTTCGGATTAATAAAAATCCATTAATTCCTTTAGGAAATTTGCTTTCTTTATATCTGGATAGGAAACTGTACTAAGATAATAAAAAAAAGGAGAGATCTGTGACAAGAGAGAAGTTCCGCTTAAAGCTACAATTTACGCCTTGCCGGACTGATTGGTTTGCTGTATCTCAGTTGGTCAGAGCTTAACGGATTTAACGGTAGCTCTCTTTACCCAGAGGGACGCAGGTTCGAATCTTGCTAGAGAGCGTAAATCTTTCTTTAATTTCTCGGCCGGTAGATGAAAATAAATAAATATACTGTCTAATAAATAAACGGAACCTTTACTAAAAACAAGTATATACTAAAAATAAAGCTTAAAGTGAATATATATATATATATATATATATATATATATATATATGGTGGTACTTGTTTGGAAAAACCTCGGATAGCTCAACTTGCAGTAGAACAAATCGGTACCCGAAGAAAAATGGGGAATAAAAAAAGAAAGAACCAAGAACATTAAAACAAGGCGAAAACAATCGTCCAGTGTTTAAGCTCCAAGTCCAAAGAAAAAAAAACACAAAACGAGTAAAAAGATAACTACGTAAAGTGCTCAATGCACTAAGTAGGGCAAAACCTAAGATAATCCTAAGGAGCCAGGCAAACCTACCTAATTTTCACCTAAACGGATCTTCAGGGTAAAGCCGGCTATATATATATATATATATATATATATATATATATATATATATATATATATATATATATGTGTGTGTGTGTGTGTGTCTGTGTATGTGTATGTGTGTTGCGGTTAACTGACTGCTACGTTGTAAATTGAACTTAACTGAAAACCATTGAACCAAATGATATAAAACGGAGCCTCTATGTAGGTTTATGTTGGGCCCCGTCTGTCTGTCGACAGTATTCCTTACTTTCCATTACAGTAATTTTATGTTCATTGGGACGCAGCGAAAATAGACAAATCTGTCGACCGACCCAATTATGCGAAATAGCAATAATATAAGAATATAACATTAAAATATGAACGCTTTCAGTTTTACTATAAAGTGTGTATAAATAGGAAGGAAGCGATTTTCCCATTTAGTAAGAGCAATTTTTTTTTATTAGACCAAAGATAAAACAATTTCAATTTGTACACTTCTGATAAAATTTAATAAGAAAAGTACCTATAAATTAATTAGATACCTTTCTTATGAAATTTAATCTCACTCTCAACAGTCTTAGTTTAATTTCTTTATAATATATTTTCCATAAAGCATCGTAAACGTAAAGGTGAAAGCTAAGTACAAAAAAAATTAGAGCGCTGAAAGTTTTCCTTAAAAATAACGAGGTAAATAATTTGTTCACGTAAATCTAAATAATTTCACTTCTCTCCTTGATTTTTAAAAGAATTTCAAACTGAGATTTTCATTTTTTTTAAAAAAGGGGGAAAAAAATGGTTGACATGATTGATTATCTGTCAATTTTGCTGACTAAAAAAACAAAATTTTTAACGAAAATTTTGGACGTGCTAGCAACGATTAAAAAATGAAAAAAAAATACCCCAAAAATACTTTGATCTTTCCTCTTAATAATAAAATAAACATTTACTTACACGATAAAGTTTTGTTTTCGTCAAGTTTGGCGTCTTTTTCGTCATGCTATACTTTTTTTGGCGATCTCATGAAGGTATCTAAGTAACCGTTTACATTTTTAAAACAATTTTTATAATGTTTACTTTTTGAATATAGATTTTTCGTTCCGACCATTTAGACTTCCGCAAAGTTTCTCATCTCGTACCTTACTGTGGTGAAAATAAAGGAACTCTCTAATCTTTCCCTGACTTTCCAGGACTGATTGATTTCCCCCTGTTTTCGTCTTTCTCTCTTTACGAGGTAGTCGGCCATTTTCTTCTTACGGTTCGCTACCGGAGTAGATTTCTAGTGGAATAAAGCTTCACTCAAGCTATATGGACTCAGCCTTGTTTCACTTCCTCTCAAACTCTTTTTACAACACTTACACTTTGTGTCATTTTATAAATTAATAACATGAAATTCGCTAAACACTTATTGTTTGAAAGCCCACGTCGCTTGATGAATAGCTCTACCCATTAAAAAGTCTTAAGTCTAAATCTAAGGCTTTTAATTTTCTTTTGTCCCACAAATAATTTGTTTTTATTTAGAGGTGTATACAAACACACTGCTTTTTGAGAACTAGTGACTAAATACACAGTTCAAAACTAACTTTTCGCTGAAAACTTTGCACACAATTATAAGAGATGTCCTGCCATTTTCTTACATGCCATATGGATGCTTTTTAAACGAACATACAATTACATTAGTGGTGGGGGGTGTTGCGGGGCCGATAAGAGTGTCACAGGGGTACTTGCAATGATTGAACTCACGTAATTAACTGATCTGGTCTACGAACTGAGGTAGCTAACCATTATGCTACGGTAGGTTCCTTATTTTTTCATATCATATAAAAACCAAACGAAACCAGCAAAAACATAGAAACCGCGTTCATTTCACTCTGTAAACAAACCAAACTAACAACCATACACAAATACACGCACGCGCACAGAGAGCATCTACAATAGGTGCATTTGTATTCTAGCGCGATTGACAACAAAACATATCTATTTGCTAGTGTATTAAATTCGAGCTATACTGGTGTCCCAATAATTTGATCTTGTGCCAGACTAAGTGACATTTAATAAATAACGTTAAACAAGCTAACATTCATAAAACTTTTTCAAATTTCATAATTTAAAAAAAAACTGATATGATGTGATATTTGATATATAATGAAATTGATATAGCGCAAGAGAAAACCGTAATAATAGTTTATGAAAGCCAAATGTACTCAGATATCGAACAATCTAAAACAGAAAAAATATCCAAAATATAGAAAAAAATAAACAAAAAATTCTTTTGTTTGTCTTTAATCAAAGTCAAATAAAGGCATTGGCAAAAAATAATCGTCAGATGATTATAATCAACTTTATTTTATTCTATTGCTAATAGTTTAACTTCTATGGGTGGCAAATCACACAGGAAAAGACCGCCATTTTTAGCAATCTATAACTATATGACTATAGAAAATAGAAATAAAATAAAAACAGAATATGTTTTGGTATCTTCTTAGAATGCAAAGTCATGAAATGCCAAATTTGGCAAATCGTGCTATTTTGAACTCAGCAAAAATTGGCAGAAAAAATTCAAGCAGTAACTTCTGTATTAAGAGTTTGGCGAAGTTAAAATGTTAGGGTTTTTAGTTTCTCATAGATTGGCACAATATACTAACACACACACACACACACACACATATATACATACATACATATATATACACACGTTTATATATACATATATATACACATATACATATATATATATATATATACGCATATATACACAAATATATATATATACAAATATATAAATATATATACATATATATACATACATACATATACATACATATATATGTATACATATACATATATATATACATATATATACATATATATAAACACATATATATGCATATACATATATATAAACACATATATATACATATATATATACAGATATGTACATATTCATATATATATATACAGATATATACATATTCATATATATATATATAAATATACATATACATATATATACACATACATAAATATATATAGATATACATATATATACATACATACATACACACACACATATATAAGAGAGAGAGAGAGAGAGAGAGAGAGAGAGAGAGTAGAAGGTAAAGATGCGATGATTTCGTCCCTGTTTAAAAGCTATGTAGCTAGATCTCCATTCTTTCTTCTTAAACAAACCCAGTAATGCTCTCCGCTATTTCTTATCTGACAACAAGAGTCTTTAAACACATTTTCTCCGTTTTACAACAAATCCAAATCCTTAAATACTTCATTCCTCAGGCTCCCTCCCTTCGTTTGTAGAATATCGGCATGTTTTGACGTTACTTGCACAAGCAGAGGCCAACAACACCTTATCGGCAAAAAGCCTCCAGATCATATCTCGCTCCCCAATCTCAGGAATTTAGAAATCAGAAAGGACGCCAGTAGAAGAGAGGATATCAGAGGAGAAAAGTAATTTAGAGATTTTTCGTAAATCGAGATTTAATTTAGATTTTTTTAAAGAAGTGCGATTAAATTGCAAAAATCTAATAATGTGATGATGTATTTTAAAATTAAAAGAAAGTGTTGAAACTGTTAGATGTAGACGCCTCTTCTACTCCAATAGCTTCATGTCTCGCACATCTCGCCTGTGGAACTCCCTTTCTTATTCCTGTTTCCCTGACAAATATAATCTCCAACTGTTTAAGTGTAACGTCAATCGACATCTCTAGTTGCCTTGATCTATCCACTTCCCTTCTCCACATCCTTTCACCTTTCATTCCTATCTGCTCTCGCTCCAAATCTTCTGTAACTCCTTTGTCTTGATCGATCCACTATTTTTCTCCACATCACACCTATCTGCTATTCCTCCAAACATTCTGTAACCCCTTGCGTGCTAGTGGCTTCCAGCCTTGCTTGGGGTGAAAAGCTTAAAATAAATAAATCCTATTTCCATGGAGCATGCATTTAAAAAAATTAGAACATAGCTCGAGCTTAGATACTCCCTATATCAATGATACCCAACGTGGGGCGCATGCCCCACCGGTGGGGGCGTGGTAATGTTTTAGTGGGGCATGCGCAGAATGTGCACCCTTCGGCTTACTATAGCAACAGAATAAGTATATATATATATATATATATATATATATATATATATATATATATATGTATTATAGTAAAAAAAGGAAGAACGGTAAGATATGTAATCCGGTTTCTGTTTTTGAAACATGGTAATTCCTATGTAGCGATGAAATCATATTTTTATATCCCTTAAATTATAATATATATGAGTGTGTGTGTGTGTGTGTTATATTATATATATATTATATATATATATATTATAGATATTATATATATATATATATTATATACATATTATATATATATAATATATATATATAAATTATATATAATATATATATTATACGCATATATTATACGTATATATTATATATATTATACACACACACACACATTATATATATATATATATATATATATATATATATATACATATATATATATATACGTATATATATATATATATATATATATATATATATATGTATGTATATATATATATATATATATATATATGTATGTATATATATATATATATATATATATATGTATGTATATATATATATATATATATATATATATATATATATATATATATATATATATATATATATGAGTACGGCTGAATTATCAGTTGAATATTAGGTGTTTGATTTTTTGCCTAAATATTCCTTGCCAAATTATAGGTGCGTGTGTTATATAGCAGGGAATATGGTATCTTGACATTATTCTTAGCCTTACTGTGTTTTATCTTGAAGAATCTACAACCGTTTTCAAGTTTTTTTTTTTTTTTTTAATTAGCAGTCGTTTTCTGTGAAACTATTGCTCTGTTTGCATAGTAATAATTTAAAATGATTTTGTAAGGCCATATTTTCAAAACAGAAGTATCTTTAAAAATATAATGTTTAAAAACCTGCAAAATTACACCTTTTCCCAGAGAATGAATCAAAACTTTAGTCGCAAAAGAAAGGATAATTAACGAAAAAAAAATATAAATGGAAGTTCAAAATATGATTAGATTTCACAAAGTAAAATTAAAATTTACATTTGTCGTAATTTGAATTGACAACGCTTCGCTTTCGAGTTAATTGTAAAGAAAAGATAAATTTCTATATTTTCAATTTAAGAATAGGAAAGACTGGACATAAAGGAATCCGTTCATAACGATTCAAATAATAAATTCACATTAGTATGCCGTTTGTAATTCCTTTTCGCTGCAATTATGGGTATTAAATGTCGCCATCTCTTTCGCCATGATCATGGGTATTAAATATCTATAAAATAATGAACAAAAAAAAATGCAAATCCTGCTTTCGTTATTTCTCCAAAATCAAAGAATTTCTGTCAGTCTTTTGAATTTTTCTTATCTTATATTGTAAAATTTACATATCAATGCTTCCGTGGAGATTTCATCTTTTACTTAACGTTTCTTTCTTTCTTTCTTTCTGACTCTACGATATCAATTGTTTTTTTTTATCTTAATTTATCTATTTCTTGAACCATTTATCATTCATTCATTCATTCTTTTTTCTATTTTTATTCATTTCTCGTTCATTCTTTAATTTTCTTGATTTTTCTTCCTTCCTTCATTTCTAATTCTTTCTTTTCTCGTTCATTCATTCTTTCTTTCTATTTTAATCCATTTCTCCTTAATTTTTCTTGTTTCATTTCTCTTTCTTTCTTTTTTTATTCTTTCTTTCTTTTTTATTATTCTTTCTTTATATTATTCCTTTCTTTCTTTTTTATTATTTCTTTCTTTCTTTTCTTTCTTTTTGTTCTTTGTTTCTTTCTCGTTCATTTCTCTTTACTTTCGCACGTTTTCTTACGAATGGTCTTCAGAATGTTTTGTCTTCCATCTTATGAAAATTTTTATTTTATTTTCCCCTTTATTCCCCGCTTTTCTTTTATATTACTCCTCCTCTTCCTCTTCCTTTGCATTTCTCTTCCTCCTGCTTCAACGTTGTCATCATTTCATCTCGTTCAAATCTTTACTTTTTTTAATATATATTTTATTCTCTTCTCCTTTTTTCCCCTTCTTTCTCTCATTTCTTCTCATGGAATTTTCAAGATTTATTTAAATTTTTTATTTTCTTTTTCTTTTCCATTATTTCTAATTTACAATCCTTCATCACCAATACTTTTCTTTTTCTTCCCAGGACCTTTCTCTCTCTCTCTCTCTATCTCTTCTCCTCTGTTTTCCTTGACTTCTTTTATTCCTTGTTGGTTTCTGAACAGGATTTCCATTAAAAAAAAGAGAGAGACAAATATTTTCATGATCTCAGCTGTCAACGGAGGAAATCTTCAAATGTCAGTCACTACGTTCAAATAATCCCCAACTCTCTATTTTAAATTATTTTGAATACGTTTCTGTTTTCATTTTATCTATATATTTATTGGTTTGGTTTGGTTATTATTTAGCGGCATATCAACACCTCTATGGGTTATTTAATGCTGGAATCTAAATATTTTGTACGCAATTTTATTTTATTTTTGTTAGATAATAATTATTGATGCAAGTCTTACTAATTAACTCATAGCTGGTGGGGAGAAGAGGTAGATCCATACCTTTCCCAGGGGTATTTGCATGTAAGTGAATATAACGAACCCAACTGGAATTGGAACTCGGTTCTCCAATTAACAATTCCGAGCCATTATCCATTATACCACCCGAACATCCAAGTTTACAGCAACTGGTATTCTCAAGCGGTCACCCATCTAAATACTAACCAGGCTCGACGTTGCTTAAGTTCGTTGATTGTACGGGAACCGGTGTTTCAATGTAATATGGCCGTAAGCTTCTTATTTATTTAATAATGGATTGAGTGATCATAAATGGCAGTTACTAAGAAACCATGTTTTCAATATTTAACTGGTATCTTTATTCAAAAGGCTGGACACTGAAAAAATTATATTCTCGTTTTATTTTCTTTATAAAACTGTGAAGAGGAAGGATATATCCCGATAAGACACATTATATAGTATAAAGTGATATTTTCTTAAGTTGTTTGAAGATAACAGCTGATATCATACAACTTGTTGTGGGAAGCGAAAATATTATCATTTTATGTCTTCCGGTACATTTGTCCCGCCAACAATATTCGGCAGCAAGGCCTCTGATTGGATGATTTGGGGAGCGTGGAACCACGTCTTAATTGCTGTTGATCGTAATTCCACCATGACCCGGGGGTGGTAGAACAACGATGGGCAAATAGTTTTTACCCTCAAACTGGGGTCAAAACTCTATAAAAGTATAAAAATAGATTTTTATTGTAAAACTCTAGCAAATACATTTTTGAAAAAAAAAATATTACCAGCAATGCATTTGACTTTTGACAAAAAACACTCTTTACAAAGATGCATCAATTAAACCTGATCTATAAACTGATTTCTTACAAAGAATGCATATTCTATTCATACGAACATATCCTAAAAATGTTGTTGGCATTAAATAACCCATTGAGGTTGATATGCCGTAATGTTTTAGGCGTGTGCTTATCCTCAACGCTAACACATCTAACAAAAATTACACAAAATTCATAATCCTACCCTCCAACATAGTTTCTGCTAAACTCGCAAACAAATCAGTTATCCCTAATGCTAGAATCGTTACAACTGCCTTCAAGACAATCAGATATATAATTAGGAAGAAAAATAGATCCGACACCAATTCAAATGCCGGGATTTATCAAATAAATTATTTACAATGCAAAAATGTTTATCTGGGGTGAGACATCACCTGATCAAAAAGCCCGCATCTACGAACACAAGAGAGACTTGCATTTGAACAAACGATCTAACTCTATCGAAACGATGCTGGGCATAACTTTGATTTTACTAATGCAACCCTAATTAAAAGAGAACATCATTCTTTAAAGAGAAAATACATTGAAAACTTAATGATAACACTATTACCAACTATAAACACACGCTTAAAATATTACATTACATCATCATTTTTCTTTGAATCCATTCTTAAAGAAGCTAACTTATATCTATCTAATACAAAAATACCTTCTTAAAGAGGTCAACTATAAATTTAAAACTTGACACCACGCTGCGTTGGTTGACGATACAAATGCGAAGATAAAATTCACACTATATACACACACACAATTACAAATGCACGTTAACATCCAATGGCTACTTAGACATACAAGAATCTTCACAAAACTACATAAACATAGCATTATCCATGGTTTTAAGACACCTGACTCGTATCTGACCAATGAGAACTTACCCAAACATAACTGAAAATACCAGTATTTCTGTCTTTTGCCTGTTTTCTCTCAATCTCTGACGAAGCTTTAATAAAAGTGAAACATGTTAGATTGATATACGTTTCCTATTTGTTCTTTATATTATCATATATATATATATATATATATATATATATATATAACGTTTATAGTAATAAGAAATCACGGTCATCGATGATTTCATATATATATATATATAACGTTTATAGTAATAAGAAATTGCGGTGACAGGGTTCGAACCCTCGTCCCTCTTAAACTGTGGAAGGAGAAACTGTGAACATCTTCAGTCGATGAGTTGTTTAAAGTACACCGGAGTTTTTTTTTGGGGGGGGGAGCGTTCGAGCCCTGCCGGGTGGCATATCTTCTTTATTAAAACTGTCGAATGCCAAGGCTGGTCGACACATATTTACACTGTTTAAAAGACCAGGATGTTTATTCAAACACATGTATCCACTAGATATAACATTTAAGGTAATACTATATAATATAATATAAATATAATATAATAAGTAATATAATATAATATAAATATATAATAGGTAATATAAATATAATATAAATACAATATAATATAATAGGTAATATAATAGGTTATTTTGGCTTGGTTTGTTTTACGGCATATCAACCTCAATGGGTTGGTTACTTAATGCCGACAATTGCTGATAATATTTTTTTTTCAAATATGTATTGCTGGTAATAATTTTTCCTCAAAAAATTTATTGCTGGTACTAAAACCTATTTTTACACTTTCATAGTGTTTTGACTCCAGTTTGGGGGCCTATAGTTGGGACCCTAACAGGTGCTATCACCCCGGTCAGGGTGGACCTGGGAACACCAGCAATTAAGAGGTGGTTCCAGGCTCGTCAAAACCTCCTGATCAGCGGCCTTGCTGTTGGATGTAGTTTATCGTCTTACCCAGGACGCGGATGTAGTTTATCGTCATATAATAGGCAATATAATATAATATAATATACATATAATATAATAAAATAGGTAATATAATATAATATAAATATAATATAGTAAAATAGGTAATATAATATAAATATAATAGGTAATATTAATATAATAGGTAATATAACTACATAGTAAAAAAAATGACCAGCGACAATATTGGTTGGTTAATACAAATTTTATTTTGAAAACATTGACTTGCATAATAAAACCCGACATCGTGCAGTTGAGACTATAGGATTATTTTAATCTGCACGGATCTCGTGTGAATTGATGGTAATTCTACTGGGTCACCTGTTATGAAAGTCAGTAAAATTGCCGATGTATACTGCTAAGAAATGTAATTGACTCAATACTCTTACTTTAGTAAGCGTATTCTTCACACCACCAGCTCTCTTTAATATTATTTTACTTTTTATTCTAGAAGAAATTTAGTCTCTTATTTAATTTGAGTGACTCTTTTGACATGATTTTTGTCTTTACGTTCCTCCACATTAGAGAGTTCTTCGTAACCTGCCGTCAAAACTTAAAAGAGTGAATTAGAGAGTGTATAAAAAACGAACGACACTGTAACTTCTTCCCTAAGTCATAGAAAAGGGAACAATACACGAATTGCTCACATGATAAATACTTTAATGTTGATTTATTATCTCGGATCTTTTCTTTTAACCCCCCCCTATTAATTCACTCCCAAATAAAAAGAATTGATATTTACTAAAATTCACATCAAATTCTCCTCGAGGGATTTCCATTATAATCCGGTTGGGTTAACCTTTGCGATCGCCCCAAATGTGGGCGACTCAGGTAAGCCATTGTGGGGTCTACGTTCGCGCTCACCCCGATAAGCAAGTCAAAAACAGATTTTTTATTTATTTATTTATTTGTAAAATATTCCTTTTAAGTACCTCGAATATCATCTGCACGTAATAAATGTGAACAAAAGACCCTAATTTTGGGTATTTTTTTCATTCTGAAGCTTGTTGCGAGGCAAGATAAAAAAAAAATTTTGATTTAAAATTTATAATCTCAAAAGAGTGGCAAAAATTTAATGAAAAACAAACTTTGAAATTTAAAATTTATAATTTCTTGGGGTAAATTAACATTTACGATAAGTAACTTTACATTATTTGGGGTGAATTAACAGAAACGATCTATTATTTCTCTTTCTTTCTTTTTCTCTTTATCTCTCTTTCTCTTGCTCTCTCTTTTTTCTCTTTTTTCTCTTTTTCTTTCTCTCGCTCTCTCTCTCTCTTTCTCTATTTCTTTCTCCGAGTCTCTCGCTCTCTTTCTCTATTTCTTTCTCCGAATCTCTCTCTCTCTCTCTCTCTCTTTCTCTTTCTCTATTTCTTTCTCCGAGTCTCTCTCTCTTTCTCTTTCTCCATTTCTTTCTCCGAGTCTCTCTCTCTCTCTTTCTCTTTCTCTTTCTCTATTTCTTTCTCCGAGTCTCTCTTTCTTTCTCTTTCTCTATTTCTTTCTCCGAGTCTCTCTCTCTCTCTCTCTCTCTCTCTTTCTCTTTCTCTATTTCTTTCTCCGAGTCTCTCTTTTTGAGTTAGTGTACCCGTATTTTAATAATATAATTTTTAATTAGATTACTCTCTCTCAGTAACACCGGTTATAAGCAATTAATAGCGAAAAAAGCGAAAATTAATAACCGAAAAACAAAACTAAAAAGCATGGAGATGTCAACGGGAAACTGCTCCACTGTTTTTCCCAACAAAGCAATTCATAGGTTATAAAGAAAGAAAGAAGGAACCCCTGGTAAGCTATGATCGCCTATATCCTGAAGGGACATAGCATTTAAAAATAATTTTTTTTTAAATTAATTATAATGACTAATTTCATAAAACAGAAAACAATACAAATTCTTGACAAAATTATAAGATTAATATCCTTCTTAATCGTAAAATCAGGATAATCCCAAAATAACATCTTTTTAAATTCACTTAAAATTGTTAAGCCCAAGTCATAAGCGACTTAAACAAACGGAAGAGAAAAGAAAGTTTGAATGTCAGACAAACTGAGCGTATTTTCTACCCGTGGCTATCTACATGCATTTTATGTAAACATAAACACGCTATTCAGTCTTTCGCGAACGCAGAGCTATGCGAATCCAGCAATAAACAAAACAAACACCGAGAGACATTAAATACTCACCCTAATGTCCCATCCGTACTCTGCGCCAAATGTAAACAAGCCAACAGGCCCACAGACCAGCTTTCAACGTTCTGACGATACAGAAGCCGTAAACAGACACACATGGCAAATCTTAACATCTTGTATTTTTTTTATATGTATCAGTACACGTGCAGCCCAGCTGTAAAAGAGTCTATTAATAGCTTAACACCAAAATGTCTTCTTCTTCTTCTTCTTCTTCTTCTTCTTCTTCTTCACTAAAAACAGAAGGAAATTTTACGCCATCTTCATAGTTTTTCGTCAGGTTTTCTTCTTAAGCGTTCTTCTTTAGGTTTTTCTTTCTTCTTCAAACACTTAATCTTTAGAATTAGGGGAATTGGTGGGAAGACTATATTGCGCCATAATTCGTAATTCCATGTATTTTTCAGGCAATTCCTGCAATTTATTGTTGTTGACACAATGGTCACTGATGAAGGACTGACTCGGGCTTTAATAAAATCAACAAAAGGAAAAACAGATTCACTTATTCAAAAATGTTAAGACAGCACACAATGCTGTTTCAACTAAATCCTTACTCAAGTTGTCTCTGATATTTAAAAAGTTGATAAGCAAAATTTATTATAGGGCCACAACAGAAAACACTGTATTGAAACTTTGTTAATCATCCCTGTACGGCTAGCACCTATTATTCTTCATATTTTTCTTTTTCTCTTCAGTGAGGGATAACATCACCCAGAGGGAGACCACCTATCGACTATGGTTTACTTATTGACTCAAGTATGAACTCGACCAATATTTATTGATACTCAAGTATAAACCCGACCAATATTTACCAATAAACTCAGGTATATAAACTCGACGAATGTTTGCCTATAGATTCAAGTATAAACTCGACCAATGTTTTCCTATAGGCTCAAGTATAAAGCCGACTAGTGTTTACTTACAGACTCGAGTATAAACCCGGCAATTGTTTATCAATAGACTCAAGTATAAACTCTAAAAATATTTACCTATAAGCTCAAGTATAAACACGACCAATGCTTATCTATAGACTCTACTATAAACCCGACCAACGTTTGCCGATAAACTCATGTATAGACCCGACTAACGTTTACTTATAAACTCAAGTAATTAACCCGACTAATGTTTACTTATAGACTCAAGTATAAAACTAAATAATGTTTACTTATTGTGACATGCCCCACCCCCAGTGTTAACTGCTTAATTCGATTTATTTAATTAGAGACGCGCTGCTTTCGTGCTTCTCCTCCTCCTCTTTCGATCTTTTTTTTTTTTTTGACTTTTTTTTTTCTACCTGTTATAACCGAGTCATGTTTCGGCGAAAAGAAGCCAGAAAAGGAATTTGGGGTCGCTTAATAGTAGACAGAATTACCTAAAAATGGTAGGAAAGGAATTTAGGATTGCTTGACAACAAACAAAATGACCTCCTAAGAAAGTGAGTGAAAATCCGTCATCTACGGTCACGTGACATACATCACCAAGTGGGATTTTGCTATTATAACTTTAGTTTCCTGATAACCTCCAACGACAACAGTTCGCGAGAAAAGTAGACTCCCATCATGCGATCGTAAGGGATGAGGAATACACCCACCAGCCTATTCCATTACTTGTGTAGGGAATAATGTAACTTTTGTCCCGGAGATCTTGGGCCTATTTGACTATTTAATGAGTAAAGAATAAAGGAATATTGTACCCAAATAGATACAAAGAAAACATCTTATTTTCATTTCGGATGCAATCCAATTAACCAAGGGAAACGAAACACAAACATTTTTCCGGAATTCTATATTTCACATTGCGGAAGAAAGAATAACCAACTCTTGTGAACATTCTACATCAACTTTGTCTGTTATTTCAAACATTCGAACTCCAAATTCCTGAAACACAAAAGTTTGAACTGACATCCATTATCAGTTATCTTTTATTAATTGAACGACTGTCACTCCATACTTTTCCCATATTTTGTAATTTGTTATATAAAATTTATTTACAAATATTAAAGTTTGTTGTTCGTCAGTACCTATTCATGTGTTCCTACCTTCTTTTTTTTTAACTTGGGGTTCATACCTTTATATGTTGCAAATTCGTAATATTAAAACCTCAAGTATAATTACGACCAATGTTTCTCTATAGACTCAAGTATAAACTCGACCAATGTTTACCGATAGACTCAATTATAAACCTGACTATTGTTTACCTATAAACTCAACTATTATGAAAAATAATAATTAATCATTGAATAACCAAATACAGGCTGATCTGTTGGAAAATCTACCAACACTTGCCCAAACGTTTTTCTTCTTTCTTCTTTCTTCTTCCTCAAAGTGTTCTTCTTCTGTAAAGACTTCATCGAACTTTTCAAAATCATCATTTCTTCTATTTTATTTTATTTTTTTGCTTTTCTTTTACAACATAACCTTTTTCATAGTTTCTCTAATTATTACTTCGAGATTTCTCCTTTGAATTCATCAATCTTCTTCTTCTTCTTCGAATTCATCAATCTTCTTCTTCTTCTTCTTCTTCGAATTCATCAATCTTCTTCTTCTTCTTCTTCTTCGAATTCATCAATCTTCTTCTTCTTCTTCTTCTTCTTCAAATTCATCAATCTTCTTCTTCTTCTTCGAATTCATCAATCTTCTTCTTCTTCTTCTTCTTCGAATTCATCAATCTTCTTCTTCTTCTTCGAATTCATCAATCTTCTTCTTCTTCTTCGAATTCATCAATCTTCTTCTTCTTCTTCTTCTTCTTCTTCTTCTTCGAATTCATCAATCTTCTTCTTCTTCTTCTTCGAATTCATCAATCTTCTTCTTCTTCTTCTTCTTCTTCGAATTCATCAATCTTCTTCTTCTTCTTCTTCTTCTTCTTCTTCTTCGAATTCATCAATCTTCTTCTTCTTCTTCTTCTTCTTCGAATTCATCAATCTTCTTCTTCTTCTTCTTCTTCTTCGAATTCATCAATCTTCTTCTTCTTCTTCTTCTTCTTCTTCGAATTCATCAATCTTCTTCTTCTTCTTCTTCGAATTCATCAATCTTCTTCTTCTTCTTCTTCTTCGAATTCATCAGTCTTTTTCTTCTTCTTCTTCTTCTTCTTCGAATTCATCAATCTTCTTCTTCTTCTTCTTCTTCGAATTCATCAATCTTCTTCTTCTTCTTCGAAATCATCAATCTTCTTCTTCTTCTTCTTCTTCGAATTCATCAATCTTCTTCTTCTTCTTCTTCGAATTCATCAATCTTCTTCTTCTTCTTCTTCTTCTTCTTCGAATTCATCAATCTTCTTCTTCTTCTTCTTCTTCGAATTCATCAATCTTCTTCTTCTTCTTCTTCTTCTTCTTCTTCGAATTCATCAATCTTCTTCTTCTTCTTCTTCTTCGAATTCATCAATCTTCTTCTTCTTCTTCTTCTTCGAATTCATCAATCTTCTTCTTCTTCTTCTTCTTCGAATTCATCAATCTTCTTCTTCTTCTTCTTCTTCGAATTCATCAATCTTCTTCTTCTTCTTCATCGAATTCATCAATCTTCTTCTTCTTCTTCGAATTCATCAATCTTCTTCTTCTTCTTCTTCGAATTCATCAATCTTCTTCTTCTTCTTCTTCGAATTCATCAATCTTCTTCTTCTTCTTCGAATTCATCAATCTTCTTCTTCTTCTTCTTCTTCTTCTTCATCGAATTCATCAATCTTCTTCTTCTTCTTCGAATTCATCAATCTTCTTCTTCTTCTTCTTCTTCTTCGAATTCATCAATCTTCTTCTTCTTCTTCTTCTTCGAATTCATCAATCTTCTTCTTCTTCTTCTTCTTCGAATTCATCAATCTTCTTCTTCTTCTTCTTCGAATTCATCAATCTTCTTCTTCTTCTTCTTCTTCGAATTCATCAATCTTCTTCTTCTTCTTCTTCTTCTTCGAATTCATCAATCTTCTTCTTCTTCTTCTTCTTCGAATTCATCAATCTTCTTCTACTTCTTCTTCTTCTTCGAATTCATCAATCTTCTTCTTCTTCTTCTTCTTCTTCGAATTCATCAATCTTCTTCTTCTTCTTCTTCTTCTTCTTCTTCGAATTCATCAATCTTCTTCTTCTTCTTCTTCGAATTCATCAATCTTCTTCTTCTTCTTCTTCTTCTTCGAATTCATCAATCTTCTTCTTCTTCTTCTTCTTCTTCGAATTCATCAATCTTCTTCTTCTTCGAATTCATCAATCTTCTTCTTCTTTTTCTTCTTCGAATTCATCAATCTTCTTCTTCTTCTTCTTCGAATTCATCAATCTTCTTCTTCTTCTTCTTCTTCGAATTCATCAATCTTCTTCTTCTTCTTCTTCTTCGAATTCATCAATCTTCTTCTTCTTCTTCTTCGAATTCATCAATCTTCTTCTTCTTCTTCTTCTTCGAATTCATCAATCTTCTTCTTCTTCTTCTTCTTCTTCGAATTCATCAATCTTCTTCTTCTTCTTCTTCGAATTCATCAATCTTCTTCTTCTTCTTCTTCTTCTTCGAATTCATCAATCTTCTTCTTCTTCGAATTCATCAATCTTCTTCTTCTTCTTCTTCTTCTTCGAATTCATCAATCTTCTTCTTCTTCTTCTTCTTCGAATTCATCAATCTTCTTCTTCTTCTTCTTCTTCGAATTCATCAATCTTCTTCTTCTTCTTCTTCTTCTTCTTCTTCTTCTTCTTCTTCTTCTTCATTTCCTTCCTCTCAGGCAACAATCCTTTAACAACAGATTGTGTTTTTAACATACAAACCTTGATTACTTTTTTTACATTTATATATTATTTTACTAATTTTATCTTAGAAGTCAACAATAACTTATTTCTTATTATTATATGGAAGTAACTTTAAATCCTTTGTTCACCATTCTGCTACTCGCAGAGCGAGATAAAACTGCTAAAATATTCTTCTTTTTTTCATTGCATACATTAGTCTTATCCTATCATCAATGCTTGTATCAAGAAAACTGTACTGAACTGTTATGCAATATCAGAACTCCTATATGAAGTAAATGCTGGACGATCTCCTCACGTATGAAAAATAGATTTGAAACAAAAGAAATATGGTTTTACAGAAGGATACTGAGAATAACACAGAACGACGAAGTTTTAGAGAAAATGGAAACAAAAAATACTTATACGTAACATCAGAAAGTGACAGTTGAAATTTCTAGGAGACATAATGAGGAATGAGGACTTGGAAAATTTGATACTCACAGGACATATTGGCGACAAAAGGGACCGAGGAAAGCAGCGCATAACCTACCTAGAAAGCTTATGTAAATGGTCGGAAGAACAGGGACTAGCAGAGATAGCGCAAAGACAAAATTTAATAAGAGCTACAAAGGACAGAGAAATGGAAAGCCATAATCGCCCACGTTGTGAAGGGTCACGGCACATAGAAGACGAATGCTGTTGAAACAGAAAATGGCTAATTGCTGTAATTATTGCCTACCCAAACTCAATTGGGTCCCAAAATACGGATTTTCTAAACGTACCTTAGATGTGGCACATGGTTGAAAGTATGAAACATCCAATAAGGATCGAACTCAGCTGGGTCCCAATATAAAGCTGGGATAAAAATTAGATTATTTTTAATGTTTCTTTTATCTTTCTATCACCAGAATTTGCTGTCTGTACTAATAAATGGAAAAGCTCGCTACAATTCAACGACCCCCCAGTATTTTAAAAATAATATATTTTTTGTGGTACTTATTCTTAATTCTAGTCATTTCTAACGACCTCACTTATCGGATGTAGAATTATTCACTTGGTTTTGGAAGTTCTACAATTAAGTATTTTCATTGTTCTATATATTTTGGGAACTATTGTCTTCATTTTTATTGTTTTGAACTTTGTGACCAATACGTTCTTTAGTCTTTTCTTATTCTTATGCATTCGAATTAATTCTGTTTTCTTAAAGAAAAAAGTTCCAAGGAACGTACCAGCTGAAATGTAATATCAAAAACAACAAAGAGGAAAATAATAAACAGAAAATTAAAGTTTAGTATAATGAGAAATTATTTAACTTTTCATAGAGGGCCTTCCTTTTAACCGAATTTGAAGATTTCCACCCGGCAGGGTCATGAACTAATTACAGTGCGCGGCATCGCCATCAATTTCCTTTCCCCAATTTCCTTTTCTATGGCAACATTATCAGTGACAAGTAAAAATCTTAAGTTATTGGCGAATACCAGCACTCCCAAAACAGTCGGCTTGTAGCGATTACTACTATGTTTGACACGCCTACATTTTTCTCAACTGTGATTGGTCAAATAATAAACACTATCACAGGACAATTTACTGATCGCATTCACCACACCGAATTTTTCCTACTGTTAATTCACAAACATGCTTTTGTTATAAAATCACCGATTGGGTAATTTTTCATCCAATCAGATATTTTTTGTTCGCTCTCGAAATTTCTCCCGCCATTGTCCTGGGAGCCTACCCATGGTTATATAAACCGGAATTCGTTCCAAAAATAGACAGTAGAAGCAGAACTCAGTAGAACTCAGCAACTCACACGCGTCTACACAGACTATTCATTCTACTCACTGCATGCACGCACACAGAACTTAAATATCATTCACCATCAGTTCTATGTAACAAGCCAGGTTGCAACAGCTCTGTTAGTTATATCTAATCCACAAACTGATTTATTACATGTTCTTCTGAAAACATCATTCTATCTAATACAGAACTTTGAACATTCTTTCCGAAAACTTTACATTTAATCTTTCAGCTAACAGATAAAGGGAAACAGCTTCTCCTATCTCATTGTTTCACACATTACAAAAAATGTTTTGTATTTGTTGCTTTTAATATATATTTTATCGTTGAAACAAAAATCGGTTTTCCATTGTTTTTCCTTGATACAAAAATGTATAATTGTTAAATGCTATTCAACACGCAGCCACATCAACCTTTTCAACACAACCAGCATTTACAGGCTATTTCAGTGAAATCGGGCGCTCTCCAATATTTGATTTGAAGGACAAGAAACATATGATGGAAACATAAAATACGCAATTTTTCTTTTAAATTAAATTTTTAAAATAGTTTCTATGGATTTAAACATTGATT
>OZ038484.1:22608987-22633987 GCA_964036315.1 Acanthosepion esculentum
AGATTATTGTATTTTTGGTTAAATGTTTTGTTATATTTGAGATAGAATTTTAAAATGCACCCCAAGAGTTATATAAATGCTAAGATAGTTCTGGGTAAATGTTGATGCTAACCTCCAGGAGACTGATTCCTCACGCATACTCAGGTTAACTTTTTCTGCTGACATGAAGTGGAAAGATTATACTGAATCTATTGCTTGGTCTGTTGCTGGGAAAGTTGATTCACTGTATCGTGCCAGACAATTTTTCTCGTTAGAATCTATCTGATATTCATAAGTCTACTATTCGTCCATGCATTGAATAATGCTGTCACATCTGGTTTGGTGCTTCTGTTATGCATTTAGAGATTCTACATCGAATTACAAAGAAGAATCTGCTCTGTTATTGGTCCTGACCTGACATCTCAGTGTCAGTCACTTTCCCATTGCCGTAACGTAACTTCTCTGTGCTTTTTCTATAAATATTTTTCTGTTTTGATGAACTTTACTCTTTTGTACCTAAACTTCATGAATTTAAGCACAGTACTAGATTGGTGACAAGGTCTCATCATTTTATAATCGTAAGTTCTATGCTAACAGTTTCTTCTCTCGCACTTCTCGTTTGTGGGACTTTCTTCTGGCTTCTTGCTTTCCAATCAACTTTGATCTTCAAAAATTTAAATTTGACATCAATCGTTATCTTCTGTCTTCTTAATTCCTGTTCTTTTATCGTTCTCTCTGCTTAATAATGTTTTTTCTTAGTAACCACACCTTGCGTCTTAGTGGCTTTATTGCCTTGCTTGGGGTGCAATATAATAATAATAATAATTCTTATCGACATCGCAGTCCCTGCAGACTATAATGTATCTTTGAAGATCTTAAAAAAACTATCAAAACACAAGGACCTTGAAATCGAAATCCTAAAAATATGGCGCATGAAGACATCAACAACTCTAGTTCTAGTTAGAGCCTTCGGACTGATTGGAAAAGATTCCAATAGACTCAGTGAAGGGATTCCTGGTAGCCAATGCCTTAAAGAAATACAAAAAAAATGTACTCACAAATACAGCCCACACCTTACGAAAGGCTTTATCTATGTAAAATATGTGATCTTAGGTGTTTGTTTGTTTTTGTTGTTTTTTTTTCTGAAAAACTGCTCAGTGGAAAATGTCATGATGACATTTTTGACCTTATGTTTCTGGTTGGGACCCGGAAAGAAATGAGTATACACCAGAAATCAAATAAAATAAAGTAATAATAACTTTTAATTATAAAACGTTTCAGTAACTTAAGATATTACAACAATGAAAGTTTTGTCTAGTTTTAGCGAAAGTTTAATTTTTGTGTTATGGCTTATTTGTGTTTGATAAAAAACATTTATTATCTTTGCTAACAAAGTTGAGCAATGCTTATATATTCATCCATGTTTGTTTATCCATACAACTACTCCAAATGATTTTCAATAATATTTTCAGGCATAGTGTATCATAGACTAAAAAAAGATCGATTGAATTTTCGGACAGATCCCCAAATTTCCTTTTTGTAGAAATATATGTAAAAGTATGGAAATATATGGAAAAATTACAAATTACATAGTTACCATTAACCAATGCATCATGTATATCTATGAACTGATTTTAATCCAGTTTTTAGCGACCATGCGTTCTTTATAGATGAAACTAGTAATTATTATTTTCTATCGTAGGGTATGGTGGGTTATCCAAAACTTGCCTGGTTCCTTCGACTCTTGGCACAAATACCTTTGATCCTCCTCCTCTTCATCCTCCTCCCCCTCCTCCTCCTTTTAGTGTAACTTAAAGGCGGGAACGTCTAAAGATTTTATAAAAATGAGCATATATGATGAAAAGATGATATATGGTTGTATCATCAAAATATTTATTATTATGAGGAAAGATCATAGGATTTTTTTGGTGATTTTTTTAAAATCTTCTTTAGAGCTTATAAAATTCTGGTTAAAAATATTTTTCTAGCGTCAAAGTGGGTGGGGGCATAAATTAGTATGGGAAATATGATCGTCTTTTGCGGGGAAAAACATTAATTTGGAAATTCTTACCAAAATCAGATAATTGTCGGAATTTTAATGAAATTTCAGGACTTATTAAAAAATTAATTAAATTCTTGAAACGTTTCTTTTTTTAGAAAATCTTGTTAAAAATATTTTTTACATCTGTTAACCCCACTTATTCAATTTTATGAAGTTTCGAAATATTCCTCTGAGAATTTAAATAATTTTTTTTGGGCAGGGGGACAGAACCCTCTGTTACAGAAACAAGCGACCTGAAATTCAATAGAATATTAAAATGTTTCAAATATTTACAATTTTAATGATTACTGGGTAGTTAAAAGATTATCTATAAAGGTGTTTCCATTGTATTCGTCATGGGATTTTACTACAAGTATTTTCCCTTTACATAAATCTCGCAAACATCAGGTTATCAATAAATGTGTCAATAATTAAAAAAACACCCACTTCCGTGCTAAAAAATGCTTTTTAAACTAAAAATGTTATATTTGTTTTAGTTCAGATTAATTAAACTTTAAATTAGTTAATTTTCCACAAATAAAGTTTCGGAAAAGATTATTTCATTTTTTTAAATATTTTTTAATAAAGAGAATTACGTTGTTTTCACAGATTTGTCAATATGGTCGATTGTAGCGATTTAAAAAAAAAATAATTCAAATCAATTTTATTTCGGTTTGAGTATTTTGCTTAATGGAAATATTAAATTTAATCTATTAGCATGGAATTAAAGCTAAAACAAAAGCTTCAAGAAATATTTTTCATTTTTAAAATGCATTTTAGACCTTAGCTATCGCATTTTTTTGTTTTTTTAGATACTTAATAGGGTACTATCTCGGAGGACGGATCTTGGGGCACCAGACATCACTTCCTTGCTACTGGTTTCTGGCTAGAAACCATTAATAATACTAGCACAATGATAGCGTAATAAATCGTTAACTACACCCGTGAAATATGATAATGGTGAAAAAAGAGTCATGAGAAAAAGAAGAAAAAACAAAAATTAGGAGAAGGAAAGGAAAAAAGAAAAAAGGAAACTAAATAAAGTGAATGATTCAATAATGATAATTTACTCATTATTATTTTTTGTTCTAGTATTGAGGACACATGGCATAGTGGATAAAGGCGTTAGTTAGTTAGTTCCAGTGACAGGATCCAAAGAGTGTGAGTTCAATAACTGGTTAAGGCAGTGGAGAACTTTCAGAGGGAAATTAACAGGAGATAACTGACATCCATTAAACGTGGAACTAGAACAGTCTACCCCAGTGAGTGAAATAAAGGGTTCAGTTCGACATTCCAACCAACTGAAGGCCAGAGCGTACAACGGCCGAAACGTTGTAATAAATACGGTGACAAAGATGAGGACAATAGTCCGAATGATGTACATAATACCACATCTCAGAAATATAGGCAGATAAATTACTTGTTCCCATGCTTTTAAACACATTCAATAAAGTGGGATATTTGTGTGTGGACATCGCTATAAAATACATTTCAAATAATTGATCGTGATATGGCAAACTGAAATTTTAAGTCAACAATGATGTAAATGTACTATGGTAAGTCTCAAAATCACTGCGGAAGTTTGTAAAATTTAGTTAACAAAAATATTGTCCTCTAGCCCCGCACAATATTCAATTTTAATAAAATTTAGCGAATGAGTTTTTAACCAACCATTTTTTCTCAGTTTTTAATCAATCATTTTTTTCTCGGTTTTTAACCATGCATCTTTTCTCAATTTTTAATCAAGCATCTTTTCTCAGTTTTTAACCATGCATCTTTTCTCAATTTTTAACCATGCATCTTTTCACAGTTTTTAACCAAGCATCTTTTCTCAGTTTTTAACCATGCATCTTTTCTCAGTTTTTAACCAAGCATCTTTTCTCAATTTTTAACCATGCATCTTTTCACAGTTTTTAATACAGAATCTTTTCTCAGTTTTTAACCATGCATCTTTTCACAGTTTTTAATCAAGCATCTTTTCTCAGTTTTTAACCATGCATCTTTTCTCAGTTTTTAATCAAGCATCTTTTCTCAGTTTTTAATCAAGAATCTTTTCTCAGTTTTTAACCATGCATCTTTTCTCAGTTTTTAATCAAGCATCTTTTCTCAGTTTTTAACCATGCATCTTTTCACAGTTTTTAATCAAGCATCTTTTCTCAGTTTTTAACCATGCATCTTTTCTCAGTTTTTAATCAAGCATCTTTTCTCAGTTTTTAATCAAGAATCTTTTCTCAGTTTTTAACCATGCATCTTTTCTCAGTTTTTAATCAAGCATCTTTTCTCAGTTTTTAACCATGCATCTTTTCACAGTTTTTAATCAAGCATCTTTTCTCAGTTTTTAACCATGCATCTTTTCTCAGTTTTTAACCAAGCATCTTTTCTCAGTTTTTAATCAAGCATCTTTTCTCAGAGAGATTTTAAAATTTAACTGTTGTGAAAAATAAAACCTACTCTTTAGGGTACCTAATAGATGTGGGTATGTTTATTTAATTTCTTATTTTATTTATTTATTTTTTTAGGAAATTATTCGATCCTCCGGTGATATTTAGAACACCCATTTTATTTCAAACTTTTTAACCCTTTAAATGATTTTACGATACTGTTTATTGACTCCCCGTTAATTGCATGTTGAGAAAAATTCCGACACCCTCCCCGATTATTAAGAACCCACCTTATATTAGACATCTAAGAGTACAGATTTGTTTTATTTTACATACTAGTTACTATTTATTTACTATTTACTAATGACGGCAGTATTTATGTTTTTGATATTTTCCAAGCACAATGTAAGTACGAAATTACTGTACCTTTATCCGATATCAAAAAGTAATTTAAGACAATTTTTTGCGCTTTATTAATCAAATTTAATAAAGCATGCAATACAATTTCTACTCCATCACCAGATTTGATAGATTAATTGACTGATTTGTTTTTTTATGGTTTATCAACCTTTTGCAGGTCATGTGAATCCAGAAAATATTTTTGGACTGTAAGAATTTTTGAAATAAAAATGATCCCTACTATTTAACCCATAACTGGTGGAGAGAAGAGGTGGATTCATATCTTTCTCAAGAGTGTTTTCACGTAAATGAATATAACGAACCCGATTTGAATTGGAACTCGGCTCTCCGATTTATAATTGGTGGCAGTTATCCATTACACCACCCGCACAGTCAAGCTGACAGCACCTGATATTCCCAAACGGTCACTCATCTAGGTACTGACCAGGCTCGGCGTTAACTTAAATTCAGTGATCTGACGGCAACCGGTGTTTCAACGTGATATGGCCGCAAGCTCCGAGGATTTGACCGTACTAGACTGATGACACTACTGACCGCACCAGATTATGCGCTTTCTCTTAGAAACAGCAACTGAAGCCCACTCAGCACAGTTGAAGTAAAGAGTACACTGTGAGTGTTAAAGAAACACAATTGTGCCTGAGTAGGCGTCTGGAACAGGGATTACTTAGCCACCCTAGTAGACTCTATAGACTCCCGAGTCTAACAGATGTCGACATTGCATATAGTGCTATTAAAGAGAAGAACGTAAATAATTGGATCGCTGACAGAAATCTGTAAAGGGAATTTTCTCATAAAACGGCGGTTTCGTTACTACAATAAAACTAATGTGTTGCTGCCTAATTCAGTCTTTTTCGAGTTTACTGTGATATAAATCGATTTTCTATCAGCAGAAAGAATATTCCGCGGGAAAATCTCTTCGGAGTAGATTAAAACCAATAGCATTTGGGCGTCTCACCGAAAAGTTATGAGTTAGGTTGTGTCATAAGTAATTTCCGTTTTGGGGGACAGATTGTAATGTATCGTTCTAACTACTAATCGTACGTGGCAGTTAAGAAAAAATTTGCATTACCCTAACAGATTCTAGATTTTATATAGCAGTGTCAGCGTACGCGGTGGATTAAATGAAAAATGTTGTTCTCCTCCTTGACAACCTCGGCTGCATACAGCAAGATTAACACAAGAGAAAAGTTTGGAATGCGGTAGGTATCTGCTACCCCCCTCCCTACGTCATATAGACCTGACCTTGCACCAATCGAATTTTTACATTTTTTCGTTGCTGCAAAACGCTTTGATGGGAAAAATAAACTTTCTCTAATGAAAACCAGATTCATAAGTTCGTCGAAAGCCTTTTCCCAGCAAAACATGCATAGATTTTACAACAAAAACTGAAGAGCTGCCTGATAAGGTGGCAACAATTCGTCGTAAATAATGAGGAATATATAATTGCATAACATTCATTTGTACTTTATTTTTGGAAGAATAAAGTTGATAAACAAAACGGCAATTATTTATGAGTCTGCTTAATAGTGATTTCAATTTTCAATAGATGCCCTACACTGAGGCCTTGTGTCAGACTAAGCTTAGTATTTAAAAAAGAGTCTTACTCTTGGGTAATGATTAACGAACTAATCTTGAAAACAAATGCAACTTTATAATGAGTTTGCCATAATACACAGATTTATTTGAATTAATGTTCTCATCTTGGTTGTTACAATCACAACATTTCGGTATTTATTCTCTCCGGCCTTCTTCAGGTGTCTCCCGTTTTCAACAACACTCACGAAATTTCAAGCTGAATATTTCAGTCAGTTCACAGAGTAGACTGTTCTTCTGTAATCCATGCTCGGGGATATCTTGTATTAGTCAATATTACGATTCTCCTTTCGTGATCCAAACTGGTAACCTTACCTAAAACTAAGCTAAGCTTAGTAAATACTTCCGGGCGAACAACTATAAAAATGCTATGTTGAGTGTTGGATTGGGTTATCATTATTTACATGTCCGCAAGTTACGATCCGCACTCAGTGAAGATCGAATTCGCTACTTATGATTTACAAAATGCGTCATTGTCATAAGTAGACTATTTTACGTTAATATTAGTTGATCCAGTCAAATTTCGTAATAGTATCTCTTTGGGAATTTTATTGTGAATAACTAAAGTAAGAATACATATCTACTCGTAATGTAAATTCGGTTGCATAAGACTAAATCTGGATCCCCACAAAGCATCTGGACCTGATGGCATTCCTGCAATAGCCCTTAAGAAATGTCTTCCCGAACTGACTCCTGTTCTCTCTAAACTATATAATAAATGTCTTGCTGCCTCTTGCTTTCCTGCTTGTTGGAAATCTTCATCTGTTGTTCTAGTCTTTAAGAATTCAGGTGACCTGACCGACCCTCCCAACTATCGACCTATTAGACTTCTACCTTTTTTTGTCACACTCCAGGAGAGTGACTCGTAGCGCCTTCTCGGGTTAATATTCTCGGCTGATATGAAATGGAAAGACTACATTGGATACATTACTAGGTCAGTTGCTAAAAGTTGGTTCACTGTGTCGTGCTAGACCATTTTTCCTTCCAGATCTACCTAATATATATATAAATCTACCATCTGCTCATGCTTAGAATATTGTTGTCTTATATGGTCCGATGCTCCTGCTATTTATTTATAAATTATTGATAAAACCCAAAAAAGTATCAGCAATGTTATTGGTCCTGACTTGGAGTTTCGACTTCACTCACTTTTCCATTGCCGTGAAATTGCTTCCCTGTGCCTTTTTTGTGAATATTTCCATAGTAATTGTTCAGATAGTCCCTATACTTTATGAATTTAAGCGCAGTACTAGATTGGCAACAAGGTCCCATTGTAACAATACGATTTCTCACACATCATTGGGAGATAAATAAATAGATTAATTTTCCTTTTAAGTTCATTTAATTGACAGAGTTTTCAGGATTACTGACTCCAGCTCGCCTTTGAATTGGGAAACGAAATTTTGTTAGTGATTTTAGATAATCATAAAGGTAGTGTCCTTTGAAAAAGTGACCACCCATCCAGCTTTTGGGTGGTCACTTTTCCGGAACAAAAGTGGACGGATAGACAGGTGAAGCCTCAACCAGTATCCGTATAAGCAGAGAGAAGCAGGAAGTCACCAGTAAGTGACCAGCGGTCAGTAAGGAAGGAAACAGCAGTCAGGAAGGATGAAAGGGACCAGCGAGCAGTGAGGAATCAGCAGTCGCCTAGACGGTAAGTGAATGTAACGGTCCTTGAACCGGGGCCGAAAGTTAGTAAGATAGCAGTCCACCTCGACAAAGCCGAAAAAACAGACGAGAGGTGAGAAATTGTATTATTGTTATTTCCCAACCATTGTCTTGAAAAGCATTTGTCATTATTCTTTGTTGAATTCGATCACGGCCAAGGAGACAAACCTATGAACATAACTAGCCAGGTGTATATACCATACAACCGATGTCATCACAGGTTGTGCAGTGATGACGAGCGGAGTCCGTCGTGACATCATCAATTTACAGTTGAATTGGCTAGATATAACCGTAAGTTCAAAGCTTACATTTTCTTTTCTCGCACTTCTCGCTTGTGGAACTCCTTTCCGGTTGCGTACTTTCTGGTTAACTTTCATCTTCAGAAATTTAAATGCAATTTCAATCGTTATCTTCTGTCTTCCTGATTGTACTTCTATTGTTCTCGCTCTTTGATAATGTTTCTGTTTTCTAATAATCCCTTGTGTCTTAGTGGCTTTACTACCTTGCTTAGGCTAAATTCGACAAAAAACACCCCAAAAGTTTTGATGAGGATAAAAAACTGTACAAACGAACAGAGGAAAAAAATATAAAAATGAGGTACTATAGAAAAGCTCTTCCGAAAATAGAAGAAAAGTAAGTATATTCAGAATTCAGAAGAGAAAGAAAAGAAATAGCAGATGTCATGCTCTGGACATAGTTGAGCAGAGGACATTTTGAACGCAAAATAGAAACAATGCTGATAAGAGAATAAAATTGCATCAGCACAAAAATTGTTGGAAACCAAAAACGTTGTAAATAATTTTTTAGTCATTATTACAAACTAGTTATATGTTATTTTTTACCGATCCATACGCATGTCGGTCAAAAGTAATGCATGATACACTTGTATTACAACGTATTTAATCGTAGAAGGACACCGAGCAAGCATCAGCCGCTCGTGATCTCAGATCTAATTCTCAATATAGTCTCTTTCCTTCTCAATCGTATCATTTCACTTTTGAATGAAAGCATGTATACCCGCCTCGAAGGGGTTTCTTGGCTGCTTTCTTAGCCTTGGGCGAATTGAATGTTTCACCTCATCTTCATTCAAGAATGGCTGTTCATTCATTGCCTCCTTCATGGGCAGGTCAGGACAGGACTGTAAGGTGAATGTGGTTGCTTGTCTGGTTTTTAAGCCGCTGTGGGTCTTTGCACATCACCCATTTTGAAACATAACCGCGCTCGAAAAAGTCTTGTTCTAAGTTTTGACAATGGCTTAATGTAAGAGTCAGAATTGCTAGTAGCACCGTTGGACATAAAAGTAAAGTTTCTCCTTTCTCACGATGATTGTCATTAAGTCTAATAACGCATCTCTTTATTCTGCTTACATCAAGTGCAACTTTTTCATAAACATGCACTAATCTTCTGTGAAAATCTACAATACTTTTCCCTTCAAAAATAGTAATTGTATGAGAGCTGTTTTCTTTCTACGTTCCTCCAAGGGAGGGCAGCCAATTTGAAAAGATGATTATGTGTAGTAAAATAGTAGCTAATTCTATCATTTTTCCTTTGGACTTCTAGATTCTTTATTATTTACAAATATAAATATAAATAAATCTGAATAATAATAATAATACTTTTAAAATTAAATTAAAATAGGCATTATTTATTGAGTTGCGCTTGTATAATTTTAAGTTTACTGTAAAGAAGGTACCTCCAAAGATTCGCTAAAAAAATAGCTTACATGATGAAAAAATGCCCCAAACTTAATAACAAAGTTTTATCATTAAAATCTTTGTCATTATGTCAAGAGGAAAGTTACAAAGGATTTTTTTTCCATTATTAAATTATATATTTTTTAATCCTTTTTAAAAACTTTAAAATTTGGGGTAATTTCTTTTTTCTTGCGTCAACGGGTGACCATAAATTAGTGTAGAAAATTTGAGCGTCTTTCTGCAGGGAAAACTGATTGATTTTGAAATTATTGCAAAAATCAGGTAATTTTTAATGAAACTTTCAGGATTTATTAAAAAATGAATTAAATTATTTTAGAAACGTTACTTTGTTAGAAAATCTTGGTAAAAATACCTTTTTACATATGTTAACACCCCCACCACTTGTTTAACTCTATGAAATTTCGAGAAATTCATTTTTGGTAGAGCTTAATGGTTATATTAGTAATAAGCAATCATTCAAGAATTTAAATCTTCAATGTTTTTGTAAAACAGGACCCTCAGTTACAGAAAATGTGCCCCAAGTCGTAAAATAAAAATAAAAACCAATAAAACTAAGAAATTATTTAATTAGAAAAGATTTTAATTACTTTTATGAATAAGATATATTATGGACACTATTGTCTTAAGAAAAACATGTTTACGATAAATAATGAATTTTTACGAGAATGGTTTTCATTTTTTAAATATTTTAATTGTAATCTTTTAAAACTCTGTATTAATTTGTAGAGGTTAGGTGATATTGTTATTAAGTAAAAACTATATTTATTAATCATAAATTGAAAAGCTTACTACAATTCAGCGATCCCAGTATTTTGAAAAGAGTTTTAAACTTATTTTGCATGTGTATAATCATGCCGATTTTTATAAATGTGGTCGTTCATAAATGACATTATCAGAAAATAAGCCCGGTAATGATAGTAAATTTAAAATTTCTTGGTTATGTTCTAACATTTCCTCAAAAAGCGTCTTCGTAAGTAAGACTATAAAGCCAAAGTGCCTAAAATTCAATAAAAAATTAGATTATTTCCTAAATTTTAAAGATTACTGGGTAGTTAAAACTTTATATGAAAAAGGCATTTACATTATATTTGCTAAGTAATTGTTACAGTTATATCCTGCGTAGAAAAAATTCCCAAACATAAGTCTATCGAAAGAGTTGTCAACATATTATAACACACAGCTCCGTATTAAAGAATGCTTTTCTGTCATACTTCAAACTAAAAGTAATATTTGTTTCAAATCAATTTAATTTTTAACTTTAAATCAATTAATCTTCCTCAAATAAAGTTTCAGAAAAGTATATTTTAGTTTTGATTTTTTTTTTTTAATGAAGATAATCATGTTGTGTTGACAGCCAATATGGATCATTTTCAGCGATTTTTAAAGATTTAAAAAATCATTCCAATTAATTTAAATTCGGTTTGAAATACAGCAAAATATTTTGCTTATTAGAAACATTGAAATCAAAATTAAAATAAAAGCTTCAATAAAGATTTTAATTTTTAAAAATGCATCTGAAACCTTAGGTACTGCTTTTCTTTGGAGGTACTGTTAAGGAATAACGTTGCCAGCTAATAAGTTGTATCGATTGTTCAAATTAATTCGTACACGGAAAATAAAGTAAGCTTCATTGTTATTAAATATAAGTCTGACGAAATCTGCAAGTGAATATATAAAGAACAAAAAAACTTATGGAAATTGTCTTTTTAATCAATCAATGGATGCGAATATCAAACCGTTCAGTGTTCTTGCTGCAACAGCTAATCTTTTAATAGAAATGCAATTACCATAATGATCATTATTTAGACATGATTTTCCATTTTATTTTTCAAACACTGGAATCGTATCTCGAATCTCCAAATAAAACTTTTCCCTTTAAACTTGTTTCTTTTTTCATCCGAAACTATTAATGCAATTTTTTTTTTTACTGATTCAGACATTCTATGTTCATAAATTTCAAAAACTGAAATTTAAACGTCTCGCTTCATTCATGCAAACCTGCTTGATAGACATTATTCAGGTTTATTACCGTAGCATCCTCAATCAAAATTTTCGATTTTTTTTTAGAAAAGAAAGTGTTTATTATCATTTATTTGACGTTTCTTTACTGCCATCTTTTTCTTTGCTTTAATTAAATGCTTCGTAGAATCTCGGCGAATTTTAATCAGGTTTTGTTTTCTATTTAAATAGGGTGGGATTCAGTGTTGAGAATGTCATGTGTAGAACACATGACAAACGAGGAAGATTAAAGAGAACAGGAACTACAAAGAAACGGGTGCAAACTATCAAAAGAAAACAGTTGATTTTAGAGGAATACATGCAGAGAAAAGAAAGCTAGAAGAATGCAACCCTCACAGGGCAAACTTATGTCAAGATAAGCAGTGGAAAGAAACGAGATATTTGATAAATTTGGGCAAATGGATGACGAAACAAATATCACAACGGTGAAGAGTGGTTGTAAAGTAGAAAGTATTACTAAGAACACAAACAAACAAACAAAACAGGAAGCTGTGAAGAGCTATGATCACGCAATTGCTGAAAACCTAGCACATAGAGATGGACATGGAAGACTAATGGCTGAATTGGTAAAAGCCTCATCTGAACGAAAAAAATCAGAATCAGGGGTTCAAATCAAAGTTCAAATGTATTTCCATGTGTACTGAATATACGAATATAAGTAATATTTTAATTTATTTAAATCAAATAATTCTGTCTGAGGCTGTTGTGCCCACTTTGCACTAATGCCTTTTGGAAAGGCATGAACCTATCTCTACCTTACTCTTAACTATGGGTTAATAGAAGGGTCGTCTGTACTCTTTATTATTAATAAGACAGCTTGTCTCGAAGGACATCTTTAAATTCAAAGCGTTAAAAAAGGCAGCGAAAACCACTACACAATCTTTCTCAAGAAGTTATGGCAATTCAATTAAAAAAGGAAGCTGAGGAGAGTCATGACCATTTTGAAGGAATGTTTTAAAGGGACATAAAATTTGAAAAAGTAAAATAAAATATTTAATTTATCGTAATAAATGTCATATTTAACGCATAGTAATAAAATATTTCCATAAATTAAATTAAATGATATTTATAGTTGAAATTTACTTCATTTACTTTGATATAAGTTTAAATAAATTTAAATATTACTTATTTTCCCCTTTTGCAAATTAATTGAAACAAAACAAATAATTTCGTTATTATTTACTTTTTTTCGTATTTTTCCAATGAAACATAACCCAGTGCACATGTTAGTACTTCATATGTCCATTACACAAAGTCGTTTCTTGCAGATTAACCACAGATTCTCGATTGGATTTAAATCAGTCTATACTCCTTTGATTTGCTCACTGGTAAGGTTTGTCAGTGTGTTCGTGCAGCGTTACGATTTTTGTACGCTTCCTTGGAGTAATGTCCATCGCAGACAATAGCCGTAGGACAACTAATCAACAGTCAAGACAATAGTGTCTCGGCGTGATAAAAATCTGATGTAATCACGGATGACACAATATTTTTCAAGGCCAAACAAATTTCATCATACACCCCGAAAATAGATTCATATTACTGCACATCATTGCAAATGACGTAATCTGAGAAAAAATAGAAATCGATGACACCCTGTCACTCCAGTGGGTCTAAAACTCACCATATGGGGAAAGAAAGGAAACTAAAACGGTTGTCTCAGTTAATTTTCACAAGTGTGTTGAACACCGTGTAACTTTTTTCCTATTACAGTTTTTCCAGTTGCCGAACATGCACATATATTATCTCGCTTAGTTTCAATGTTTTTATAATATAATTGCTACTGATGGATGATTTTTTTCTGGTTTATGATTGCTATTATTACATCAGCGCTTGTTATCAATGTTTTTAAGAAAGAACATTTGGATGACAAGTTCAGTGTTGCGCAAAAAGCATAAGGTATATTCATTTCGTCTTTTTTAATCATTTCCCCCCAAGCAAGACAATAATGCTACTAAGACGCAAGGGGTTACTGAATGTGAAAGAATACGAGAAAAAGGAAACAGAAGAAGAAAAAAAATAAAGGAACAGGAATTAAGAAGACAAATGATAACAATTGACATTACAATTTAAATTTTTAAAGATAAAAGTTGACTGGAAAGCAAGGAACCGAAGAAGAGTTTCACACGCGAAAAGTGCGAGAAAAGAAACTGTCAACATAGATTTTACGGTTAATTCTTCCAAACCTGAACTCGAATCTATGCCAAGCAGTAGATTCTGATTTCTCTCTAGCACAAATAGAGCCTTCAGCTATTCAACCCCTTGTTCACCACTTTATTTTTCTCTTACAACTTTTCCTACCCACAAGCTTATTTCTTACAACTATGCATCTAATACACACATATATTAATGGCATATAAATATCGATTTTACAAGTACATGCATACACTCATTGAAAGAAAGAAAGATAATGTTGTGCCAATCTTTCAAATGAGAGGATATGCTTGCGTTACCCGGCTTCTAACCTGGCTTTCAAGTGCTGAAGGCAAACAAAATGAGCAATTATTTCAACCGTTAACCATGCACATTGTTTTTTTAAATGTGATGTATCTTCAGGACCAAGGCGATTTGTGAATTGTCATGACTTCTTGGTAAAAATAGTGAAGTGGTTTCAGGTTGACTTCTCCACAAATTCCTTTTCTTTATTATCTAGGACTTTTTGACAAAAATAGGGGAGTGGTTTCCAGTTTTCTCGACAGTTTGGAATTCAGAATTTTCCTTCGATTGGTTACCACCCAAGGTCAGATGGCCCAGTGTAACCTGCCATTTAATTCCTAGCTGGTAGGCGGGGAAGAAGAGACATATCATACCTTTTAAAAAGGCATTTGTGTGAAAGTAAATACAACAGACTGGCCCAGAATTTGAACTCGATTTGTTGATTTCTCTTTTGGCGCCGATATGCGTTACAGTACCGGCAGAAGCAAACCCATGCACTTAGATGAATGTGGTTATTAACCTTTTCTTCCAGGGCGCCTCTTTACATATATGTTCGTGGGTTAGCGCCGCTTATATTAAAATTGCACTGATAAATGGAACGGCGTTAATTCAGTATAGAGGTAATATCACGTGTTTTTTTACGTCTTCTTATATTATAACAACAACATTCACAGGAAGTTAAGCTGTGGGCGAACAGCCAAGTGGATGGCATCGTGTCGGATCATCGAATCTGTCTGACTCTCTGACATGCAGGTTTTTGCTTTGTACACATATTGCAATTGCAGCAACACGTTTAAAACAAGTCCAAAAATCTAACATATAGACACACACACACGTGTACACACACGCGGTCGTGCACGCACACACTCACACATTCGCACACACACGTTCACACACATTCATACTGCTGTACCCGCATCATAGATTGGACAGATGCTATTTACCCGCATGCACACTTGAACAAAGTATCACACAAGGCCGAGTTTAATGTGGGGATTCAGTATATATATGGGACCGAAAAACAAAAATAGTCCTGTCCCCTTGAAATTTTCACTTGATGGGTGCTACATGCGCCTCCCTCTTTTTTTAATAAAATGGAGGAGGTGCTGTCTGGCGGGATTGCCCCTTAGAACTGGGTATTAGTTAATCCCCGTCTCAAGGCCAAAAGAGGAATGACTTGCCCCGCGACTAACTTGCTAGTATCAGGGGTCAGGATTCAAACACCACTGTAAAAAGCCAGGATTTTGACTGCGGGCAACCCATCTGAATGTAGAAGTTCTAACCACAATTCCTGTCTACTTGTGTTTGAATTTATCACACGAATCTAATCTTTATACTTTAAGTTATTCTAAAATGTCAAAAGTCAGTAATCGTCACTTTTGAAATTGCTCCAGTGTCAGAGTAGATTTCGCAGACGTAACTTTGCTCGCGTTAGAGATAGTTACAAAAAAAAGGTTTTATGTTTCCGGCGGTTTGAGCAAATATATTTTTAAAAAAAAAACGTGTAGGGTGCAGTGATTAATTAACAAGTGCTGCACATGATTATTTCTATTGCATTCAAGTTGATCCTTACTGAGTTGCTCTGTAAGTTGGTGTTATCGATTAGGAAAGTCAAACTTAGAAAGCAGTGCCGTAGTAGTTTTAGATGTCGTGTGATAGTGTGTACTCACGGCATTAGTTGCCGAAACGGTAAATATGTATGAGTAGATAATGACAACATAAAAATTCTCTCTCTCATCTCCCTCCCTCTCTCATCTCGCTCACTCCTCCCCCTCTCACGCTCATTTATTTCTCTCTCTCTCTCTCACTCTCTCACCTATTTCTCTTTCTCCCCCTCCCGAGTTATTTTATTATTCATTTTTCCCCTTTATTTGTGACCGTGAAGCCAATTTCGTAATTTATAATCCCCGAGATGAATTCTTCTTACAAATGCTAGTTAAGAATCTTATTCTACTTCTATGCGTCGTATTTCTTCAAGACGTTGGCGATCATGGATCTCCACAACTTCCTATCCTTTGTAGCTCTTAATAAATAGTCTTTTTGTTATTTCTCCCGTCATCCTTTTACTGAAGCACACTACGTAGTTTATGCGTTGTTTTCCTCGATCCCTCTTGCCTCCAGTTTGCCCAATGAGTATCAAATTTTCCAAACCCTCTTTCCTCATTATGTGCCCTAAAAATAAGCATAAGTCTTCTTTTTGTTTTCATTTTCTCTAAATGCTCATATGTTCGGTTCATGATATTCTCAGTATCCTTCTGTAGAACCACATTTCTGTTGATTCAAGTTTCTTTTTCATCTGTGCAGAGATCGTCCAACATTCACTGATACTACATGTCCTTTTTGCTGACAACCATGCATTCTGTCTTCTTACCATTGATGTTTAGTCCTTTCTTTCTCGCTTTCCTTCAATACCTTTTGTAGGAGTTCTTGTCATCTGCATATCTTATTGAAAGAAGCAAAGAAATTAAAGGTTCACTAATAGTGTGGGGTCTGCATCCACACTCACTAATTTGTAATTTGCATGTTGGGCAGTTTCTTTTGCTGACAACCATGCATTCTGTCTTCTTGCCATTGATGTTTAGTCCTTTCTTTCTCGCTTTCTTTCATTCCCTTCTGTAGGGATTCTTATACAGTGTAACCCGGATATAAGAGAGTTGTCGGGGCCGGAGAAGAAGTTTCTTATATCCGGGTTTATCTTATATCTGGGTTTGGTCTATTTTGTTTAGGTAAGTATGGCTCTAATTTGGGACCAGATAAAATCTCTCTTATATCCGGGTTTCTCTTATATCAGGGTATCTTATATCCGGGTTACACTGTAGTTTCCTTTCTGTCTTTCTGTGTTCGCTATCAACACTATGTCATCTTTATTAAGATTGTGGCCTCAATAATGAATCCTTGTAGGTCTTCTAATCCTCTCAGAATCGCCTCACTGTTTAAATTGAATAAGTCTGGTGAGAAGACTATATAGTTTTTCTTCACAAACTCTGCAAAGTTTACTAACAGTATGGGGTCTGCATCCATACTCACCAATTATTGTTAAAATTATGGCCGCCAATAATGAATCTTGGTAAGGTTTCTAATTCTCTCAGATTACCTCACTATATAAGTTGAATAAGTCCGGTAAGAAGACACGTCCTTGTCTTATATACCACATTCTATTTTTGTATATTTACTGAATTCATTCTCTATCCATATGCAGAACAACAGAGTGGAAATGGTATAATTTAATTATTCTATTATTCTTTTTATTTGGGATAGATAAATTATAACAACAACAACACCATATGCATGGCCCCACTGAACTCTGAGTTTAATAGATTGGCGATGTTAACATATGTATTTTGCCTTGGTAAATTAAGATGTACTATATACTCCTGTATCCCGTTTACTACTACAGATTTTCTTGTCCGTTAGCTGAAATTAAACAATTGGTCATGCCCCCTAGGAGCTGACTACCCTGTGCACCTCTGTACATGGGAGTAACGGGAGATTATCTTGGCTGAGTATCGAGAGTTTATTTTTTTATATTTGAAGGATGAGGCAGTGAAAGTGATTTGGGGGTCAAACGGAGACTGTCTATGTGGACTTCGTTACTCTACTTGAAAAATGGAAGTGTCTTCTAAATTGGCCCTCACCTGTAAAGGTTATGCGCTACTTTTATACCTGTAGCAATATTCTGCACATTTGGCTGTGATGCATGTAACTGGTATACGTTTTATCGGCCTGGGTGTCATGTTGGGCGTCGTAAAATATTTGTCTCTAAGCGTCATTTTGTCGGCGTGCCACTGTCTCATTCAATAAAGGAACACCTTGAAAAAATCCTTAACATAGAGTTTTGCAATAAGATTGAAAGAATTCAGACAAGAGCATTACCGAGATCTGCTAGAATACTGAGGAAAGTGCTGCTGAAATGAATGAGACTTGTTGCCACTTGATCTCGTCGAGAGGCAACTTATATTACTGTTGCAAGAATTATTATTCGTCTATATTTGCATTTATTATTTTTCATAGTTTACAGCGAAAGGGAACGAGGTGAGTGTGAGAGAGAGAGAGAGAGAGAGAGAAGAGAGAGAGAAGAGAGAGAGAAGAGAGAGAGAGAGAGACCTATTAATTATTGTCTCAAGATTGATCAGGCCGCAATAAAAACAATTGTCCTGTTTTTATTTTCTAATTCTGAAATGTGTTTAACTTTAAAATAAAATAAATAAGCAGATTTTTGCAAGATTAAAAAAACAAAAATCGATAATAATAATAATAATAATAATAATTAATAATAAACGCACATATTGTCTAGTACCGTAAGTAAACCATAAAAAGGAAAGAAAAAATATACTTCTGTTTGAAATCTTTAATAATAGGGAAGCTTAATAATCAATAAGACTTTTTCGGTTTTTTATTCCATTTCTTTAAAACACATTATTCAGCGTTTCAATTTTAGGTTTGATATTTGTTGCTATAATAATAATAATAATAATAATAATAAACAATAATAATAATAATAAACAATAATAATAATAAACAATAATAATAATAAACAATAATAATAATAAACAATAATAATGATGCTGCTGCTGATGATGATGATAAAGTAACAGACGGTTCATTTATTTGTTTTTCAGAACGACTGAAATACACGTGAATGTATCTTCTTTTTTTTTTCGTATAAAATTGATTCCTCTTTGAAAATCTGAAGTCTTTCAAAAATACTTTTTCGTAAACCTGCAATCTCAGCTGTGAGATTTACAATTCAGTCAAGTGATAGCCACACGCACACACGCATGCACGAGCGTTCGCGCGCACACACAAACAGAGGCGCGGGCGCGCGCGCGCACATGCACACAGACAGAGCGAAAGGATCGGCATCATTTTTATGATCGCTTTATCAGTAACTTTTTGAACCGGCATTTGTTGTATTTCTTCCATCCTCCCCTATTATTATTATTATTATTATTATTATTATTATTATTATTATTCCCTCCTCCTCTATTATTACTATTATTATTTATTATTATTATTATTATTCCCTCCTCTATTATTATTATTATTATTATTATTATTATTCTCTCCTCTATTATTATTATTATTCCCTCCACTTCTATTATTATTATTATTATTCCCTCCTCCTCTATTATTATTCCTTCCACCTCTATTATTATTATTATTCCTTCCTCCTCTATTATTATTATTATTCCCTCCTCCTCTATTATTATTATTATTCCCACCTCCTCTATTATTATTATTATTATTATTAACTCCTCCTCTATTATTATTATTATTATTATTCCCTCCACCTCTATTATTATTATTATTATTCCCTCCACCTCTATTATTATTATTATTATTCCCTCCACCTCTATTATTATTATTCCCTCCTCCTCTATTATTATTATTATTATTCCCTCCTCCTCTATTATTATTATTATTCTCTCCTCTATTATTATTATTATTATTATTATTCCCTCCACCTCTATTATTATTATTATTCCCTCCTCCTCTATTATTATTATTATTCCCTCCTCCTCTATTATTATTATTATTATTATTATTATTATTATTCCCTCCTCCTCTATTATTATTCCCTCCACCTCTATTATTATTATTATTATTATTCCCTCCTGCTCTATTATTATTATTATTATTATTATTATTATTCCCTCCTCTATTATTATTATTATTATTATTCCCTCCTCTATTATTATTATTATTATTATTATTATTATATTCCCCATATGAGGTGATTTTGTATTTTAGTGTGTATTAATTTCTGCTCTGTAAATTACATTGAGCTCTTTTTGTGATTCAGTTTTAATATTTTAGGATCCACTTGGATTATATATTTAGTTGGATTGATGTGAGTTTGTGACCCTGGGTTTCACGCTTTTGCGATCGTCAGATCGATGAACATACACATTTCACAGAGTATAAAGGTAATAAATACGTTGGTATAACTGACTCGTTCTAGGAAAGAAACGTGTAACGTAGTTTTTTTTCTTTTTTTTTTTACCCATGCAATTATCCATTATTTCAAAAGTGTAATGATTTAAATATTTTTTTTCAACCATAATTTCTTCAATTTATTTGACTGGAAAGTATTTTTAACTTCATATGCTGAGGTCACTTGCATTATTGTATTGATAAAGGCCACGGTAAGAATATTGAATAAAAACAAAATTGTAATGTGTGTGTGCCGGTGCATGTGTGTGTGTGTGTGTGTGTGTGTGTGTGTGTGTGTGTGTGTGTGTGTGTGTGTGTGTGTGTGTGTCTGTGTCTGTGTCTGTGAAGAAGTAATAAGAATAAAAGTAGAGTAAGACGATGCGCATAGTTCTGTAAAAACATAGCCGTGATTTTATAAAAGTACTTTTGTTTATGATAAATTTACAGCGTTCTGATAGTTTAATAAAAATGTTAACAATTCTGTATTCTACTAATTCAAATATTACCACGAGATGTATGACTGTGTATTAGCTCAAAATACAACAATGTTTTGAATGAAATGAAACTTAATTGAATGTTTTTAAACTTACAACGTTACTACTAAACGTACTACTACTACTACTAATAGTAATAATAATAATAATAATATTAAATAACAATGCAAAACCTTTCTATACTCTACTCTATAAAAGGAGAGTCAATTGCAAAAGAAAAAGCATTTATCTCTGAAAGACAAGTTATATTGTTTAAATATTTACTGCATTGACAGAAACATATTGTAGTAGGAGTCGTAAAAACATGTTACTTACCATTCCTATTTTATCTTCGAAAACGGTAAAAACACGGTGTAAATTCCTGGTTGTACTCCTTTAGTTCCAATGAATTAATGAATAACTAAATCAAAGAATGCTCTCATCCAAGTCTTTTTGGTGGTCGAGGGAAGCGTGCGTGTGAAATGGGCGGTGGTCGTGTGTGTGTCTGTTTCGGGCAGGGCCGTTCATGGAATAATGTTGTTCGTTGTGAAGTCAACGCCGTTGGTTCGCTGATAGCTTCTCACGCTCTGGCATACTTGGGTAATATTTTAAACTTTCAAACATTGGATTTCATAAAAATTTAAATTAAGTCTGTTTAGATTTCTAATCAATTACAATTGAAAAATAATTTATTTGTGTATATTTTCGTTATGTGATGATTTTTATTTTACAACAATAAAAAACAACTTCGAGCCTCGTATTTTATTGCGAATGTGAAATGTTCGCTTAAAGCTGATGTTTACTCATAAAAAATCTACAATATTTTAACTTTTTAATCTAGAAGTTTTTAAAATACAATAAAATAAAAAAGTCTGTTGCCAGTCGCGGCATGATGTTCAATTCATTCTCGTATATGAACTGCTGGCTAAGTCCAAACGCGTTTGTGAAAAAAAAAATCTATAACTCCTCCGAAAATTCTCTTTCTTGCCAACTTATTCGGACTGCTCACTTAAAAAAAAAAAGAAGAAAAGGGTATTAAAAGTATTGTGGCAACGTTACAGTCGATAAATCTCCGACATTCTTCAGGCGACGGATTTTTTTAATACGATTTATTTTGTCTAAACTAAATTAACATTTTTTCACATCTCTTCGGAAAGAACCTGTTTTTTAGCTTCCAGTTGTAGACCTCCGTTTTTTTTTTGTTTTTTTTTATAATCGCATGATCTTTTTAACGACTTATTATCCTTATCTATTTTTTCTTGAAGTCTTAAGAAGATGTGTGTGCGTGTATTTGTGTGTTACCTACTTACCTACCTCATGTACTTAAGAAACTGCTTGTATGTGTGTGTGATATGTAGACTTGTACGAGTAAAAAGCAATGTCATACATTCATTAAGTGAAAATTTAACGCTACTGTTTAAAACAATATTTATTGTCCCTATTTCCTTGTGTGTGTACACGTGCTTACTTCATTGTGTACATACATGTTCTTAAGTGTATCTATTCAAATAATGGGGAACAACAACAACAAAACATTTTATAATTTACTGTTCTTTTTTTACGATTATTACTTTTTACAAACTTTTTTTACGTTGCTAAACTTAGTTACTGCTGGTACATTACAATTCCTTTTCTTAATGGTATGTGCATCTAGTAGTCTAAATTAAGTTTGGCGACATTTCTTTCGTTAATCCAGAATTTAAAAGGAATAGCTTGGAGAGTCGTTCCGTCTCTCGCGATGCGCGTGTATGACAAAAACGTTTTGCTCGCAATAAACGTCTGCTCTGCAGTATGTGCGCATGCGTTTGTATAGATTTGTTGATTAACTAAGAAGTACTTATGATATATGCAGTGAAAACTTGTTCTTCTTAATCTCTCTATTCATTTGTATTTAGCGTGCGTGTCTGGTCACAAAAAGCAGTAAATTCTTTTGAACTTCATGGGTTTTGCTTTTATTTAGAATATATTGCAATCGATATATCAGGTACTCATCTTGTGTGTGTCGTGTCCCTTCAGAATATGGGTGACCATGGCTCTCCACAACTTCCTGTTCTTTGCAACTCGTAAATAAAAATCAGCAGGTTAACTAAAAAGGTGGGGGGTGCTAAATCAGATATTGATTTTTTTTTACATTTTTCCGATTTGATGTTTCTCGTCTGATTTTCTCAAAATTTTTTCGATGGGTTATTCTACTATTTAATTAATTTGGGGGGGGGGGCTTTTAAATGCCCTTATTTATTTTCTAGAAGTTTCAGTAGCTAGTTTTTCTGAAAAAAACAACCAAACAAACAGAAAACGGAAAATGATGTTGGAAAGGAAGGATTAGAGAAATCTGAAAGAATAACGAAAGATGCTTTTCAGAAAATGGGCAAAGTATTAAGGAATTGAAAAATAACACTAAAAACAAAGGGAGCCTCTGAGCCAAATTTCGTTACAGATTAAGAAATGACTTGAAGTGGCAAATGTAGTTCTTTCGACGAATACTGAGAATACTATGGACAGAGTATATAGGGTAGGAATAAGGTTTAAGGAGAATAGGGGCCACAAAGAAAATTTTGCTAACAACCAAAAAGAGACAGCTGAAATTTTGGGGACACATAATGAGGAAAGAAGGCTTGTTGAATTAACACTCACAGGTCACGTTGAAGGCAAGAGAAGCAATGATGTTCACTCTGTACAAGGCCCAAGAGCCACTCGAAGTAAAGGGTTACAGAGTAAGAGGCACCGCCAAAAGCAGAGAGATAATGCTACCGACAGGCAAGGGGCTACCGGAAGTGAATAGAGAAAGAATAGGCTTTAGGAGAAACCGGAAACCCAATACTAAACAGGAAACAGGGGACAAGAACCCACTTCTGCTCAAAAAACCCGGGAGGAGTGTGAACCGGACGATAGAAGAAATTATCTACTCCTATTGAGAAGAGAGGAAAAAAATAGTAAATAAACTTTCAGAGTTATAAGGCGAGAGTAATAATAGTAAATAGTCAAAATAATAAATAAAATTTCAGATTTATAGGGAAGTATAGAGTTGAAGTAGACTTTAGAAGGAACCAGAAACCCAATTCTAAACAGGAAACAAGGGAACCTCTACTCCTGTTCAAATAACCGTGGAGGAGGATGAACCGAACATGACAAATTTAAGCAAATAGATAGATTACTGTTCAATTAATATTCTATTGATAAGAATTATAATTTGGCACAGATACTCGCTGGCACATTGTGAGGAAAAAAACACCCCAGTATGCGAGATCAGACAGTTTGAAGGTTGAAAGATACTTCTTAGCTATCTTTACAGTATTCTTTACAAAAAGTGGGCTATCTATGTCTCTACCAGTTGGAGTAAGCCTTCTCAAACTCCTAGGCCTAAGCCACCTGACCTATTACTCACACTGTATTCTCACCCTACTGTTATCTACTGACCTGAGTGCGCCTGTATGCTCTGTTTGTTTGGGCACCTCGAGGTGGTGTAATGGTTAACAAGCTTGTCTCGCTAGAACAATTACGACTGAGTAGTGAGTGCACCATATTTCGGCTTAGTGCCACATCTTAGCTACGACTGGAAAATCACTATATCTGTTTGTTTACAACATAAAGCATACACTTTATATACACACATAAAGTTAACATATCTAAACACTGTTTTTTTTCCAGCCGGTTGCCTGTTGTTCACTACCTGATTTTAAATTTATTGCTTTTCCAAGAATTTATTCATCATTTAGAGCAGGCGTGGGTGACCCTTTTCGAACAATGGGCCGCATAAGGTACAGTACATTAAAAGGTGGTCCGTACTACTAAAAAAAATCAATGTCATTTTTCATTAAAGTTACCGCAGACAATGGAAGGCCATGCGCATGTGCATCACCCTTAGAAATGGGGGAAAGTCGATGTGCCTTCTATAATTAAAAATTCCTAATATTTTTACATATATATATATATATATATATATATATATATATATATATATACATATAATTAAGTAATTCATTGAGTCTGAAAGAAACCTCAACAGAATGCAGAAAGCACTGGACGGCCGTTTCGTCCTATATTTGGGACTCATCAGCAGTGCGCATCCACTACCAAGAATTGAAACCCTGACAGTTAGGTTGTCAAGCAAATACCATACCAACTTTCAGACTCAATGAATTACTTAATTATAATTATCAAATCCTCCTTACAATGTCTATTATATATATATATATATATATATATATATATATATATATATATATATATATATATATATATATATATATATATATATATATATATATATATATATATATATATATATATATATATATATATATATATATATATATATATATAATCACCCGAGGAGAGGGTTAT
>OZ038484.1:22638987-22711487 GCA_964036315.1 Acanthosepion esculentum
CATGATAGTACTCGAACTATGGATTCCTCTAAATGTCTATTTTCGCAACTTTGATTTTTCTTTCTTTCTCACTGCTCTTCGTTCTGAGATTTTTATGGTTTTCATTACGACAAGAGCATGATCACTACTACTGCTGCTACTTCAGTTTTATTTATTTATTTATTTTTTGTCGTTCATGTGCGATTTCGTTTGGAAGTCAAGGAGGGGGCTTGCCTCTAGGCTTACGCTCCACCCCAGACCTGACCACACACTTGCCCGGACGAAGTTAAGGATTTGGTGTGGAAAAGTCACTGACAAAAAATTCTGAGTTAAAAAGAACCGCGCTGAGAGGAAAAAGAAAAAAAAAGGATAAAAGAGGTAAAATATAGGGATATAAACTAACCCGAAAAAAAAAGATGAAAAATCTACAGGGGAAGGTTAAACTAAAAAGGAGAATAAAAACTTGCGTGAAAAGAAAATGTAAACAATCAGGGAACTAAGAAAGGAAATGAAGGAGAGAAAGAAAATGAATAAAAAAGAGAGAAAAAGATTGAAGAAAAAAAAAGATGAAATGCTAAAAACATGAGACAGAAATAAAGAAAAAAGTTTAGAAAACAAAATTAGTGAGAAAAAAACGTAAAAATAAATGAGAAATTAAAAAAGAAAATAAACAAACAAACAAATAAAGAAAGAAAGAAAGAAAGAAAGAAAGAAAGGGTTATAGTTAAATTGTTAAAGAAAGAAAGAATTATGAAATAAATAAAAAAAAGAATGAACGAATTAGTAAAGAAAGAAAGAATTTGTAAAAAAAAGGAAGAACTGGTGAAGAAAGAATTACTAAAAAAACTAATAAAGGAACACAACTGTAGAAAGAAAGAAAGAAAGAAAGAAAAGAAAGAAAGAGAGTTATGTTTCGGAGAAAAGAAAAAGAAAAGAGGAAAATGTGTTAAAGGACTCGGATTCAGCATAAAAAGAAATAAAAACGGAGAGAAACGAAAAACAAGAAGAAAAGGAGAGACTGATTGTGAGTAAAGAAAGAATAAGATACAAATAAAATTTGAAAGCAAAATCCAACGGGAACAGAAAGATAAAAGCGTAAAGAGAAAAGAAACTAATGACGATAAATGCTGCCAGTTTAGCAGCTTGATTTTATCTTTCTGTTAAAACAATAAAAAGAAAACATTGGTTATGACATATGGAAATGACATTATAATGTTTATATATACGTAGGCACACTAACATTTAGAGTGTACATTCTTTTAAGAAACTGGTTACTATATTGAATTGATACGCAAAGGTTTCTCTAAAATTTTCTGTCTTGCTTTATTTGTAAAGAAAGAATAACGTTAAAACCAGACTTTTAAATAGTTTTAAGTTCCACTCATAGTTCAATGAAAATACTTATCAAACTGCAGAAATACAGAAACTGTTTTAAAATAGTAATATTCAAATTTCTTAGATGAAATACCGACATTTATTAATTTGGTTACTATTAATTCTTTCATCTTGTTTCTTCTGCTTTTTATCACAATTCCAAGACCGCGATTCTACGACCGCAAAGTAAGCATTGCGATATTGGAAATAAAGAATAATTCGGCTGCGAGATTGGAGGACATCTCTCTTCTTATCCGTAGGAGGCTGTATTTTCTTTCTGTGTATTTCTAGGAGCCTTACCAATTAGACTGTGAGGGTCAACCAATAAATTTAGTTATGCAGCTAGAAAGCAACAGAAATAATATGAAGGAAATCCTTGTTAAAGATAAATATTGATTCACGTTGATGTTTGAAGAGATGAAAACCAGTCAGTGACATACAACGAGAATAAATTTTAGAAGGAGGAGAAAAAAGAAAAATTAGGAAAAATGGCGACCAGCTGAGCGAAAGCCTTTGAAGAAGAAAAGGGGAAAAATTTGAATAAAAGAAAACGAGTAAAAGAAGTGAAGCGGATATGCAAATTAGGAGAAAATAGAAGAAAAAAAAGGAAACGTCTGAATAAAAAAAGAAAAAGAAATGCCGAAAAGAAAAAAAAACATCGAGTAGAAGAAAAGAAAACGTCCGTAGAAATAAGGGAAAAAAATGAAAGGAAGGCAGAGAAAACGTTTTTTTTTTTTGTTTTTGTTTTTTTTTATATAAAAATAACAAGTTAAAAGTGTAAAAACAAAAAGAACGAAAGAAAATAAGAAACAGAAAATTGTGTAAAACTCAATATTTATTTCTGATGGGCGAATTCCAAAGTTAAAATCATCATCATCACCATCATCATCGTCGTTGTCGTCGTCGTCGTCGTCGTCATCATCATCATCATTTTTGACCTCGGAACTATTCTTTAAAAAAAATTAATTTCACTTGATTAGCATTGTCTTTTTATTTAATCGTTTTACCCCAAGCAAGGCAAGGCAACAAAGCCACTAAGATGCAAGGAGGTTACTGAGTGTGAACGAATATGAGAAAAAGAAAACATAATTAAGGAGCAAGAACAATAAAAGAAGAGAAAGACGATAACAAAATTAAGAAAAAAGATAACAGAAGATAACGATTGATATTACATTTAAAATCGAAGTTGACTGGAAAACAAGAAAGCGGAAAAGAGTTTCACAAGCGAGGAGTGCGAGAAAAGAAACTGTTAGCATAGAACTTCCGGTTATAACTAACCAGCTCAAATGTAAAATGCTGAGAACTTGCCGCCAATTTTCATTGGTTTAGATGATCAAAAATGGCCTTCATTCCTTCGGTATTTATTTGCAAGGTTTAGTACAATCTGGCACAAAATGAAAACTACAAATTAGTAATGGCTTGCAAAACAACAAGCTTGTCAACCATTACCCCACGGCCGGTGTTGAAGGTCCTAAATTCTATAATTAACAGAGAAAATAGTGAGTTTTTTGTCTGTATTATTTTTATGTGAGACTTTATTATTTTCTTTTTTTTCTTTTCTTTTTTTTTTTTTTTGCTGTTGGACACCAAGAAGGGACAAACTCGCTAAAGTAAGGGTTTGTGAGACTAGCTCGTTAACCGTTACACCGTAGCCACATTTTACGTTCTATTTTATTAATTTAGGAAAATTAAATCAGTTTCCTTCACTTAAAATTTTGCGAATAAAGCGCGCTCGAGAGAGAGAGAGAGAGAGAGAAAGAGAGAGATAGATAGAGAGAGAGAAGGAGAGAGAGAGAGAGAAGGAGGAGGGGGGAGAGATGATGGCGAAAGAAAGAAGTAGAAAGTTTGAAGAGTAGAGTAAAAGAGACTCAAGCAGAAAGGAAATAACAAGACGTAAAGATAATAAGTTGGGTGGGAAATAAGGGAAAAAAAGAAATAGAGGGAGAAGGGGGGTTGATAGGTGCAAAGGTGAATGAGTGGGAAGGGACGACGAACAGATGTAGAACAAGCTGGAATGGTATCTTAGAAAATAGTTCATCAACTCTCCTGCTAGCAGACATTCTGGTAACAGAAAATCTTTCTTGGCAGGGAAGCTGACTCTAGCATGTCTTGTTCTAATCTATAAAGATAGAAACATAAATATGAATAGACAATTTCTTTTTGTAACTAATTTTATTACGATACTAATTTAAATGAAGAAGTGTGAATTGAAAGATCAGAAGATTGTGTTACACCAGTCTCACTGCATAGGGGTTTACTTAACGAGAATAGTAGCATTCGACATTTTGTTTCTTACCTGGGTTCTAAACCAATCCCTGGAACGGTGGACAATGTTATTTATCGCATCGACACATAAGAAGAATAGTTTATCGTCGAGGGGATTGGGGTAAAAGATTGTGTTGCTCTAGTTTATCCAAGAGATGAGGCCATGAAAATCAGCATTCAAAATCGCGCCGTTTTATTTTAGCTCGAACGTCGATTACTGGCACCAGTAAAAAATACGAAAGTATTTCAGCAAATCAGCAGACCAAATGAAAGGAATAAAGAAAGAAAAAGATCTAACGACAATGAAAGAAAAAGACGAAGAGGACAAGAAAAATTGTATAACAAAGAAAGAAAACGGAAAGAAAGAAAACCGAATGAGAAAGAAATAAAGAAAATTGAACGACAGTGAAATAATAAAAAAAGAAGGAAAACTGAGCGAAAAAGAAAAGAAATGTGAACGACAAAGTAAACAAGAAAGAAAATTGGATAACAAAGGAAAAAACGGCAATAAATAAAATGACTGAATAAGGAAGAAAGAAAGTAAAATTAGAAAGAAAGAAAGAAAGAAAGAGAAAAAGGAAGAGAAAGACTTAAGAACAGCACTGATGGGGAAACAGTAACAAGCATAAATTTGTGTTACGATAAAACATGACAGCACGCATGCGTACAAGTGTGAACAACTATGTAACAATATGCTGTGAATGACAGAAATAAGAATGATTATCATTTATGTTTGTGGGTGTGTAAGTGTTTCTGTATTTCGAAGCTTGTCCTTGTATAAACGTAAAAAGTTTTTCACCAAGAAAATGTATCTTTACTTTTATTGGTTAAAAGGTTTACTTAGTTAAATCTTGGAAATATCACAGTTTATAATTTCAAAAATTTTTCAGACAATTAACTTCACCATTTTCATTGATTTTATTATTATAATTTGCGTATGTTATATTTCCTGCTTTGTATCCTGTAGAGCCGGGTCCAAACTATAGTCCTTAGGCCCTATAGGAGAATTGTCATTTAATCGATAGCACTTTTCTTGGTATACGGGATATTCCTAGTACGGCGTCCTTTTGGGCAACTTGTATGTTGATGTTACTTGGGATATTGTTAGTAAGATTTTCTATTCCTTTTCTCACGAGGCTCCGATTACTATTGATACTGTCTCAGTCTTCATTCCCCACATCCTGTTAATCTCGATCTCCAGGTCCTTGTATTTGGACAATTTCTCTATAATATTCATGTAGGTGTTTCTCTCAGATGGTACTGCTATGTCAATAAGTATACACCTTCTGAATTTTTTGTCTTTTATGTTAATATCAGGTCTGTTGGCTTTTATTTTCCTGTCTGTTTGAATTGAATTCCATCCTTGTTTATGTGACAGTGATAGGATCTGGTTACGAGGCTTTGGTCCTGAGCTGCAACAATTAGACCCTCTGTTTCAGCTTTCAACCCGGTGCTCCTCAGCCACTGATGTATTTTCTGTTGGTCCACATCTGCTTCTTTCGTTCTTTTTAGGAATTTTCCATGCAGCGCTTTGTACTCCCATTCATTTTTTTTTTTTTTGTAATTTCATTTGACTAAATTGTTTTACTTTCTGTTTTACTCGTTTGGGTAGATGGTCTTCTCTTCGGTTTTTGTTCGTATGATTCCAGGTATATTAAGCTGTTTCTTGAAGAGTGAAATTCTTTTATGAGGGAGTGGGTTTGGTGTTTTACTATTTGTGGGAGAGGTTATTGGTTTTCGGGCGAGGTATGCTTCCAATCCGATTATTATTATTATTATTTTTATTTCCTTTGATATCTGGCGTTTACACATTTCTTTCCGGGTCCCGACCAGGGACTTAAGGTTAGAAATGGCATCATGACACTTTCCACTGCAAAAAAATAAAAAATAAAAAAATAAAAAATAATTACATATATAAAGCCCTTCGTAAAGTGTGGGCTGTACTTGTCAGAACAATTTTTTGTATCTCTTTGAGGCATCGACTTCCAGGGATCCCTTCAATCAGCCTACTGGAATCTTTTCCAACCAGTCCAAGGGCTCCAACTACAACAGGAATTGTTGATGTTCCCATGTGCCACATTTTTGAGATTTCTATTTCAAGGTCCTTGTATTTTGACAGTTTTTCGAATATCTTCAAAGATACATTGCAGTCTGCAGGGACTGCCATATCAATAAGGAGGCACTTATTTTGTTTGTGGTCTTTAATAACAATGTCTGGGCGGTTGGCTTTGATTGTTCTGTCAGTGTGTATTGTGTAGTCCCATAGAATTGTAACAGGTCCTATCTCCGTAACCGGGTCAGGGTGGTGTTCGTACCAGTTTCTTCCAGTTTCCTTCCCATAGGAGTTGCAATTTTCCAGTGCAGATATTGGCCAACTCTGTCATGCCGGGTTTTATATTCAGTGGGTGCCAATATCGTGCAACCTGATATAAGATGATCAATGGGTTCTGGATATTTGTCACAGAATCTGCATCTTGGGCTAACACAGTATTTTAGTATATGTGCTTGATAATTCCTAGTTAACAAGCATTGGTCTTGTGCAGCAATGATTAAACCTTCAGTTTCACCTTTCAACCCTGCACTACGTAGCCACTGATGGGTTATTATTATTATTATTATTATTATTATTATTATTATTATTATTATTCCTCTTCGACTCTTCGATGAATCGGTCGGGTGATGATAGTCACATTTCATCTCCTACCCGCAGCTTCTCTTAGCACATAATTCCAAACAGTACTGCTACTTTCACACGCAAAATGATGTTAGGTATCCACAAGGTGTCTTGTCAAGTAGAGAGATTTTGGATGTAGTCCCGTGTTCCCCAATCAGAAAAGGGACAACTTGAGCTGCTTCTTCGTACATTTCTCCGATTTGCCCTGACAGGTCACTGTACCTCTGTATTTTCACCTGTTCCGCCATCAAAATGTCCTTATCACAAGATACCGCAATGTCTATCAGGATTCATTTATTGCTGCTCTTGTGAACAAATGTGATGTCAGGGCGATTTCTTTCCATTAGCTTGTCAGCCAAAATGGTCGTATCCCATATGAGCTTCAGTTGTTCATTCTCGGCTACTGGTGTTGGTGAATGAACGTACCACTTCTTTGTATACTCGAAGCCATATTGTCTGCGTAGTTCCCGATGAATTATTGGCAAACATGGGCCTTCGTGCCCACAAAAAGCAAATTGTGAAAAGGATAGTTTTCTATCATGACACAGCTTTTGTTTTAACCATTCTTCGGCCATGTTTAGTGCCTTAAAAAGCGATGATTAGAAGTGTAATAAAAACTTAAAAAATCCTTCATCTCAGAATTTCAGAGAATAAGCATTTTAATCATTATCTTTAAATCGTTAAACTAATTGGTCATTTCTTACGAATAATGTTGAATTTATTAAAATATAGTTTTCAATCTTTTAAATGGAGTTAACGCTCCAATATTATTCGAAAATAAAAAATCACTGTCGTGCTAGTGGAAGTAGTAGTAGTAGTAGTAGTAGTAGTAGTAGTAGTAGTAGTAATATTACTAGCAACAGCTCCAAACACGCAGACACAGAGCTTTGCTTTACCCCTTTCCTCACTGTTTGTTTCCTTCAGCACAGTGTTTCTCAAACTTTTTCTAACAGCCACCCCTTGACACTCAGGCTACACCTCTAGAGTCCCTCTCCCACATCTATATGAAAACTCTTCGTTATTGGTATTTGGTATTTGGTATACTACAAATTCAAAACAACAACTAATCAAATGCTACAAACATACATATACATTTCGGCTTTTCTTCGATGCCATTAGATAAGATGATGCCAGACGAACATCCGTGGCTATATCGTTATACTTACAATCCTAGGGCATTGACACTTGCAAATATCGACAGTTTAATCTGGTTGTCGAGTGGTGCATCCTGTACAGGTAATGTCAACAATATACAAACAAATATTTAGCTTTTTAACTTCAGTCAATAAAAGAAAGTAAAATAAAACTATGCCTTGCTTTATTCTTTTTGAAACGTAAGCGTTCCTTTAGTGTGAGATGACTTCAACTTTGTCATATGGATTTTGTTAAAAACAAATATAATTGGTTCTGATGCCGCCTTGCGGTCCAGTTTTGGGAATTCCAGCCTTTTCAAAATAGAACAAACAATAAATAGATAAATAAATGAAATAAGCTTTTATAAGATTTCTTATTTTCTTCTCCAGCTTGCTTATTTTTATCACAACCTTTTTGAATAATGTATCCTCACACCGACGCACACACACACAATGGACATCTGTAAAAAAAAACAACAACAAAAAAGATTTTTCCATTTTTATTTCTAATAAATTTCTCCGTGGGGCCTACGGCCACATCACGTTAAAACACCGGTTCCCGTACGATCACCGAAGGTAAGCAATGTCAAACCTAATCTATACCTAGGTGGGTGACCACTTAGGAATATCAAGTGAAGTAAGCTCGGATGTTACGGGTGGTATATAGGGCTTACTGCCATATCACGTTGAAACACCGATTCCAGTACGATCAACGAAGTTAAGCAACGTCGAGCCTGGTTTTTATCTAGACGGATGACCGCTTGGGAATATCACGTGCTGTAAGCTTGGATGTGCGGGTGGTGTAATGGATAATGGCTAAGAATTGTTAATCGAAAAGCCGAGATCCAATTGCAGCTGGGTTCGTTATATATTAAGCGCAAATACCCTTGGGAAAGGTATGAATCCACCTATTCTCCCCAGCTATGGGTTAATTAGTAAGACTTGTACCACATTATTATCTCAAAAAAATTCTTACAATCTAAAAATATTTTCTGGCTTTAAGTAACGTCTATATGCTTAAAAAGAAATTGGGACTCTAAAGTTCACTGCACAAACACGCACGTACACGCATGCGCATATTCTTATCAAATAGCGAAATGGAGGTTATCATGAACGGTCACTCTTCTAGATCCTTCTAGATAAATGTGAGGGTCCACCAGGGTTCTATCTGCAGAACTACTTTGTTCCTAAATTTTATCAATGACATTCCCGATCTGTCATCTGTTCTCGACATGGTATCTATGCCGATGACATAACTGTTTACCCCTGTCTTAATGGTAAGTCTGCTGGGTTCGATAAAGTCAAATTGACAGGTGATCTCGAAAACGGCATTCTGTCTGTTGTTAACCGGGGTAAGAAGCAGTTTATTAATTTCAATGCCTCCAAAACTGAACTGCTTTCTTTTGATCACCTTAGAAAACCTTTTTTCCGGCTTCCGTCATCATGGCTGATGAAGGCCTGCAATGGAGTAACTTACTGCACCTTCTCAGTCTAAAGTCTTTCGTTTATATGAATTGGAATGATTATGTCGAATCAATTGCTAGGTTTGCCACTAAGTTTGGTACATTGTGTCCTGCTAGGAAAAGCAGAAGAATTAAGACTGAGGTCAGGGACTGCTTCGAGACTAAATTGGAATCATTTTTGCAGGTGTCAGCTATTGTAGAAGCTCTTATACGTATATATATTTTTTCAAATTTCAGATAAATTAATTTTCATTCTGTTCCGTAATTAATTAATGCTACTTAGTTCAAGTACAGTCGTTTAACAGCAAATAAAAGCGGGTAAGCCGAGTTCGACTGCTGACCAATCTCGTTATATTCACATTCGTACAAACATTCTTAGAGAAGGCATGAATCCATCTCTTCTCCCAGAACCCGAACTAGCTACAGGTTAAATAACAGGGCATCCTGGGATTCTAGCTGTAACTGGTAACCTGTCTAAGAGAACGAAAACTCTGAATTCACCATCCACCTTGGGACAATGGGTATCTAGCTCTGATGATATACCTACTGTAAAGCCATTGAAAAGATCATGGAATTCACAATTAACTGAGGTGTGGGATCGTGGACTTTTTGATCTCGACTGAGGTCGAATAAAAATAATAAAAAAACAGTAAAAATTTTCAGAATATAAATATTATGAACCAACACGACTGACGTTTTAAGAATTCAACATAAATTAAATATCGTTACTGTAAAAAGACTATTGTGATATTAGGTGACTATTGCAATGTAGGTGACTATTGCAATGTAGGTTACTATTGCAATGTATTATTGTCTGAGTTTAACACAACAAAAATAGATTAGCTTCGCGCTGGTCACTTCTGGGCGTCATTACCAAATGATAGCAATGGGTTCAATTGGCTGAGAGCCAGTCCTGACAGAGGTCGATCAAAGGACGGGGAATGAAAAAACCAGATGAGCCACAATTTCATTGGTAAAAGGCTTTAGCGTATCTGAAGCTTTGTTACTGGACAAAGAAAATTACGATTCTCCTATAAGACCAAATTAAGTTACTCCTGAGGACCAAATTAAGTTACTGCGGGGCCTGTAACATATGTTATAAATGGACCCTAAATTAAAAAATATACAAAAATATTAAATATTATTTACTAGCATAGTTTATCGTTTATTTTGTTTTACAGCATATCAACATGAATGGGTTATTTAATACCGACAAGTTTTTTTAGGATAGGTTCGTATGAATAGAATATGCATTCTTTGTAAGAAATCATTTTATAGATCAGGTTTCATTGACGTATTTTTGTAAAGAGGGTTTTTGTCGAGAGTCAAATGCTTGTATTTTTTGAAAAACGTATTGCTGGTATTTTTACTATAAAAATTTATTTTATACTTTTATAGTGTTTTGATTCCAGTTTAGGGGTTTCACTATTTGCCCATAGCTGGGACCCTAACAGGTGCTTCCACCCGCGTCAGGGTGGACCTGGGGACAACAGTAATTAAGAGGTTCTTCCACGCTCCTCAAAACCTCTCGAGCAGAGGCCTTGAAGCTGGATATAGTTTATCGTCTTATCCAGTATGACTAGCATCGTCACAGATGTTATAAAACATGTAAATATTCTATAGATGTAATAACATAACGTAATCAACGTAATAAAGAAACACGGGAAAATATGACGCATATGATCCTTATGAGATATTTCAGTAGATTTAACGGCCTCGATATACACCCTTGTGCAAATTAATTGAAACAACTACTTTAGTTTCCTTTCTTTCACCATACGGTCTGTTTTAGACCCACTGGAGGGACAGGGTAGAATCGATTTCTATTTTTAACTCAGATTAGATCATTTGCAGTAATACGAATCTATTTTCGGGGTATATGATGAAATTTTATTTGACCTTGAAAAATATTTCGCCATCCGTGATTGTATCAGATTTTCAACTCGCCCAGACACTAGTGTCTCGACTATCGATTAGTTGTCCTACGGCCATTGTCTGCGATGGACGTTACTCCCAGGAGGCGTGCAAAAATTGTAACACTGCATGAACACACAGGCCTTAGCAATGAGCAAATCAAAGAAATATAGACTGGCATGGAAATCCTCCTGATTTAAATCCAATCGAGAATCTGTGATCAATCTGCAAGGAACGACTTCGTGGAATGGACATACGAAGAACTAACATGCGGACTGGGTCATTTTTCAGTGGAAAAATAAGAAACAGAAGTAAATAATAACGGAATTATTCTTTTTGTTTCAATTAATTTGCATAAGGGTTTATATAATTACCTGAAATATTCCAATAATTTTCATTAACGATAGCTATAATATCCATAACAGAGTTGGGGTTATATTTAAAAATAAAAATATTTGTAAAATTAAATTTACTAGCGGTACCCGTGAAAATTTCACGGCTTTTCACGTTTTTATTTTCTGATGGACCTTAATTCTTAAATTAATAGCTGAATAAGCACCTTGCGAGTTCTACGGTTATGAAATAACTAAGTTTGCTTTCTTCGATAAATATTTGAGTTTAACATCTTTAACAAAAATTTGCAATAACAATCATAAATATAAATGCAGGTTTATTATTAATAAAAATTGATAAGGTTTTCCATTTCCCTGAAGCAGACGTTAAACACATAGAGTATTATCACCTCTTCTTTCTTTCTTTCTTTCTTTCTTTTTGAAATGATGAATAATTAAAGATGCAACTCCTTCGAAAGCATTAACATTGTCGGATCATAAGAAAATATTTAATACACGGTGACCTCGAAAATACGGGGCCCGTCTTATTTGTTATTTTTGCTATTGGGTTAATCCAGTACTGACCTTTGCTCTGAATGATGAAAATTCAATTCAATGTCACAATAAGTTGTGTTTGTAGTTTCATTTTCATTGTTTCTCATTTTTTATTTTATGTAACTAAAGAAAATTGTAAACATAACTTCTTTTCTAAGAGAAATTGAGTACTTTTTTCTGTTTATCCCTCTGCTACCAAATATATTTTATTTTTCTATTTAATTTCTTCTCAATTCCAGATGTGAATACTGAATTCCTGGCTCTGTTATTATGTTTGCATTCCTCAGGTCAATACAAACCAAGTGTCATGTCTTTCATTAATTAGACATATTTTTTCTTTTTTAAAAATACAATACTAAAGTAATTCATTCAGATTTCAATATTTTTTCATTAATGATAGCCATATGGCATAATATCATCTTATGTACCTAAAAAATTCGGTATACCTAAGGTTTAAAAGTATTTTCATAAATGAAAAATAATTTTTGAAGCTTTTCCCCAGCTTTAGTTGAAAGCTAAAGAATTAAATTTTCTAATTCCAGAAAAAAAAAAACACTGTAGTGTATTTTAAATAGAAATTATAATGATTTTTAGTCGATTCTTCTGAATAAAAAAAAACAATCCAAACGGCCATTTTTCATTTTTTTAGAGATATGTAAACAAAACAATAAAAAAAATCCGCCTAAAATAAAATGTATATTTCTGATACGTTACTTTCGTAAAATTAGAAAATTTTAAGTTAAATTAATCTGATTTGAAACAAATATTACTTACTTCCACCATAAAATTTTCTAGACAAGCATTTCTTCACCACGGAGTTTTGCTATTCTCACGTCTTCATATTTGAGTTTAACGGCTTTAACAAAAATTTATAATAACAATCATAAAATATATATGCAGGTTTATTATTGATAAAAATTGATAAGGTTTTCCATTTCCCTGAAGCAGACGTTAATCACATAGAGTATTATCGCCCCTTCTTTCTTTCTTTCTTTCTTTCTTTCTTTCTTTCTTTCCTTCTTTAAAACGAAACAGCGCCTTTGTGATATTCTTCGTTCTGTCTAACCTGGCAACCAAACAGGAATGGCCCATTGTTTACCTGAGGTAAATGACAGGGACTAACGCGCATACTAAATGAGGAATGCAGTAGCAAGCAATATTATAATGTAATACTTCCTTTTCTTTCTTGCATATACTCTTTTGAATAATTGCCGCCCCCATCACCTTAATGACAAATCCATACATGGTCGATCGTAAATTTAGCAACAATGTTCCCATTACAAATTTTCATATTCACATCACGTAATCCACAGATTCAAAAAGTGTTTCTGGTGGCCTGAAATTAAAGGAAATTATTTGATCAATTCATCATCACTTAATTGCTAAGATAGCAGTTATCACTAGTAGTTCAATCCTTACTAAGTGCTCTATTTTTGTGAGTTTGTACCAAAACTACACTAAGCTTATTAAATAAGTAAAATGGGAATTGTCTCGCGTAAGTTAGACCTCTTACAAATGTCAACCCGACCAAAATGTAATAGAAGACCTCACTTTGTCGGAATATTCCATGATCTTCTTCTCACGTCGTCAGTTCTATGTAAGCACCGCGAACAGGAAGCTGGAAGAGGAAGAAACGATGCGGGGATGTTTCAGTAGATACTTTTGTTCACAAACGAATCGTTGAAAAGTCTAAATAACTGGCTTTGCGCAGTGGAAAGTGGTCAATACAGATATAGCGGCAGCCTCAATCCTATGAAAACAAAAAGAATTAGTAATAAAAAGAAGTGAAAGTCAGGAAATTTTGGTCAGTATAAAAAGGTGACAGAATTCATACTGACGGTAAGTCGAATCAGATGGGTGTATCAGTCACAAGACGTTGCCAGTGATAAGGCCAATGTGCATCAAACTCCTTCTTTTCTCTCTTTTGTGCAGAGATTTTGTACCACGTGATCAATAAAAAGAAACGGACGTTGCAATTGTGAGGTCGTAGTTGGAGACTATAGATTATACTATCAATGTAAAGAAAAGCAAGACTACTGTCGGAGTTAGCTCCTCCTCAGTTCCTTAATCCTTCAACAGGGGTCTCTCTCCCCTGGCTATAAATACTGGCTGACCCTTCACCTCGATCTCTCTTTTCCACTTAGGCCTTGGGCCGCCACCTCGCGCGGAGGTGAGGTAAATCTCTCTTTTCAACCAACACCACTATGTGACCTCTCACAGATACAGCGTTTCCCAATTTCTGGGAACACGCTAAGAACAATACACGTACGTACGAACACTCACAACACACACACACACATAATTTCTCCATACAAACACTATGTAACTGTTCATGTCTTTGTTTAACTTGTCATTAATATATATCTGTTTACATATATATATATCGGTCTTGTTTATTTTCTTTGTCTTCTTTGGACTTAATTAAAGTCCAACATTCTCATGTAGCTGGACCGGCTAGCAGGAAATTTTAACCTTCTGATATCTCTTCACACCTTCACCTACACTACACTACTTTCGAAAAAAAAAGCTTGCTGCATTAAGCAACTTATGAATAAAAATGCTACTTAAGCCACCTTTCTTTTGCTTATTAGCTGCTTATGTAACCCGTGATATTACAGTGTAAAGATGCAGAAGTTAATTATTTCCCTTTTTACAGGGCGAATTTACTAGCGTCCTAAGCGGTTCTGCGGTTCAAGTCACACCCTGTGAGTGACGACTGCCTGTGGTTGAGCATAGTCAATCGCTGGTGAACTGCCGACAGAGACAGATGTAATAGGCGGTGGCGGCTTGGCGAACGAACTAATGCTATGCGCGCTAAATATGAGTATAACTGATATCACCCAGAATGGTCATGTCCTTCCTAGAAACATCACATGACGTTCTTTATATTCATCCTTTCACATATTGCTTGAAAGAAAGCTAGAAGAAAGGACTAAACACCAATGGCTAGAATGCAGAATGGAACAGCCAAACATGCAAATTACAAATTGGAGAAACCAAAATCAAACAAGCACAAAAATTTAAATATCTGGAAAGTGATTTAACAGAGGGCGGAAAGTGTGACACTGAAATCCGAAGCGCATTGGGATAGCGAAAGATGACTTCTAAAAGCTAAGCAAAGTATTAAGAAACAAGAAAATTTCGTTAGAAACAAAGACAAATGAACTGTTACGTAATATCAGTTCTCCTATACTGGATAGCCTGGACTGGACTGTAATACTGGACGATCTCCTCACAGATGAAGAAGAGACTTGAAACAACAGAAATGTGATTCTACAGAAGGATACTGAGAATGCTATGGACCGAATATATGAGCAACAACAAAGTTTTAGAGAAAATGGAAATAAAACACAAGAAATAGACAGTTAAAATTTATTGAGCAAATGATGAAGAAAGAATGCTTGGAAAATTTGATATTCACGGGACATATTGATGGCAAGAGGCGCAGAAGAAAATAACGTATAACCTACCTAGCGACCGTGTGTAAATGGATGGCATAATAGGATTTGGGAGAGATAGCCAAAATTTATTAAGAGCTACAAAGAACAGGAAACCGTGGAGAGCCATGATCTCCAAAGTCATTAAGTGACATGCTACATAGAAGAAAATTATAATTTCTCTGTGTAGACAAATTGTCATGAATATAGATATATTTTTTGTATGATATTTTTTATATATTATAGTGTTGTCCATAAAATGTTTTCAGGCATAATTCATTTTTGGACTACTTTCTCTCAGTTATCCTTGTCCTTCCTTCCTTCCTTCCTTCCTTCCTTCCTTCCTTCCTTCCTTCCTTCCTTCCTTTCCTCCTTCCTTCCGTTGTGTTAAGGTGTCAGTATAGCACGGATTACTGATGCCTAATATCTGCGTTGGAGAGTAGAGAAATCAAAATATTTCTCTCTCTCTCTCTCTCTCTCTCTCTCTCTCTCTCTCTCTCTCTCTCTCTCTCTCTCTCTCAAGCAACACAATGGATTTATTAAAGAAATGCATTAAAACTTTCATTTGCTCTCATGATTATATAGTATCACGAATTGTGCTGGCAAGTTTAGAAATAAAAAAGTAAAGCAACAACAAACGCGGTCGTATTTTAGCATTTACTGAAGAAGATATTTTATATATCTATATCTATCTATATATACATTATTCACTTCAAGCTACTAAATCACAAAGCGTTACTGAGCGAAAAAAAAAGAAAGAAGATAAGATAAAGAAAACATGATTCCTGAGCGAGAACAATGAAAGAACAGAAATTAAGAAGACAGAAGATAACGATTGACATTGCACTTAATTTTTTGAAGATAAAAATTGACTGGAAAGTAAGATGCCGGAAAAGGAGCTACAAGTGAGAAGTACGAGGGAAGAAAGTGTTAGCATAGAATTTATGGTTAAATCTAGCAATCTCAAGTGTAAAATGATGAGACCTTTCCGCCAATCCAGTACTGCACTTAAATTCATAATGTCGACCTCCCAAAGAGGAAAGCTCGTTGGAACAATTACCATGAAAATATTTATAGAAAAGGCACATGGAAGCTACATTACGGCGGTGGGGAAGTGACTGGTGGTGAGATGCCAGGTGAGGGTCGATAAAATTGCAGATTTTGGTTTTTGTTTTACCAAGAATTTCTAAATATATATCAGAAGCACCAGACTAGATGTGACAGCAATATTCAATGCATGAACAAATGATAGGCTTATAAATATGTAAAAAATTGTCTAGCACGACAAAGTGAACCAATTTTCCTAGCAGCAGACCTAGCAACTGATTCAATATAATCTTTCCACTTCATGTCATTGGAAAAGTGAGTCCGTGAAGGCGCAATGGGTCACTCTGCTGGAGTTTAGCATCAGTCCTGCTGATGGAAAGCAAAAATGGTTTCTCACGGACAATATATACATATATAGTCATTTACGCCTGTTTTGATGTACCACAGCTCATCAGTGTGGCTAGACGTCCGATTGCTTCAAGCCGGGATTGAAACTCGATCGGTTTGGCATCAGTCAAGGATTGTACCCCTAAGCTAACTGCATAGGTAGGTAGGTAGATTGTTAGATAGACAGATAGCTCGTAAACGGTAAGGGTAATCCAAGTAGGTTTTTTTTAATATAAAATATTAAAAAGATAGATCCATGAAGAAAGCTCAATGCATTTATATACAGAGCAATGATATATATCAAGAAGGAAAAACACATCATCGAAGAATTCGGTAATAAATTTATCCCAACAGAATTTTTTTTTAAATATTTGCCTTATTAGACCGAAATTACAAAATGGTTTAAATTTATCTAGACAATTTAATAAAAAATAAATTATATATATATATATATATATATATATATATATATATATATATATATATATATATATATATATATATATATATATATCAGTCAAATCTAAAAATAAACACGCTAAAATTCACCTTCATCGTAGGCCGACGGCTTAGTCGCAGAAGTTCCGACTGACACCAATTCAGTTGGGTTTCGATCCTAGCTAGAGGCAACCGGACGTCTAGCCACACTGATGAGCTCTGAAACAGCGAAACAGTCTGTCTGTGGATGACAAAAATATTGGCTCCTGAAAAATTAATTTCGGTTGAGCTCCTTGGTTTGAGGTGTGAGTTTGTAAACAGTGACTATTTAAGCTAATACTGCACGACTCTTCGGCAGAATTGAGTCACTGTCAGTCACTGTGTGTTTATCTAAATCTAAAAATAAACACGCTAAAATTCACCTACATCCCTGCCGTGAGCCGACGGCTTAGTGGTAGAAGTTCCGACTGACGCCAATTCAGTCGGGTTTCGATCCTAGCTAGAGGCAACCGGAGGTCTAGCCACACTGTTGAGCTGTGAAACAGCGAAACAGTCTGTCTGTGGATGACACACACACACACACACACACACATATATATATATATATATATATATATATATATATATATATATATATATATATATATATATGAAGTTCAGTGTGATACCGAAAATTCCGAGAAAAGCGCATACAAACGGGATTTTTGTCCCTTTCCTCTGTGAACCCATGTACAAGCATCGAACATTTGGGAGATCTTGTTCTTGGATTCACGGGTAAATCAGATCCCATGAAATTTTTAGTAGCACTTTGTATAATGAAATCCAATCTTAATAACTTTTGCCGTAAAAATGCATCGCAAATAATTGAAACATAGAAACCTATTACAAATACTTTCCTACAGAAATGCACTGTAGATTATTTTTTTCTACAGAAATCCTTGGGACTCAGTAAAATGGGATTGATGCTAAAATTAGTGACAGAATGGGAATATTGTATGCATAACAGCTTCAAAACTATTTGACCTAATTAATAAGAGTTACGCCACATCTTGTTTCGAATCCCGTAACGAGTTTTAAGTGAACCGCATATACTGCAGCCATATCGGCAGTGGTATGTCTCAGCAGACAGGCTGACAGAGCTCATCCTTCTTGAAGCTGATTTTGAATTCAGAGTTGTCCTTCCCGAAGAATAGGTGTCTCCTCAAGACAAATGAGCCCAATCTGCTTTGCCATTTAACCTATAGCTAAAGGAAGATCAATTCATGCCTTTTCTAAGGACATTAGAATTGAACGAAGCAGAAACGATCGGAAATTGAACTCGGGTCTCCGCACCTCCAGCACAGCAAGAGAAAAAAATGATAAAACAAAGTTATTTCCCCTTATTTCTGTTCTTATATCAACAATTAGCAATAAATTGGAGTAACGAGTTGACAGCGATACTAATTAAATCCAACAAGTAAACGACAGGTGAATGGTGTCCCATCCCCCCATACTCTATTGAAAGATTAACGCAACGCGATTTTCTTTTCCCTCTGCAATACAGTTGAAAAGATTGTGAAGTCGAAATTGACTTTTGCAGCGTTGGTGTTATCGTCGTGAAAGTCGGAACCGGTGAACCAAATTCCAGTTGAGCTTTTTTTTTCATTTCGCACAAATATCCTTAGAGAATTCATAAATTCTTTGTGTTCTGTTCCATCGCAAGATGTTTTGACAAAGTTCTCGTCACTAGCACCCCACGAGGTTTGATGAAAATTGGGTAGCTAGTCTAGGAAATTCTTCATCGCTGCTGATTTCAAGTACACGAGTAGAGTTCTTCTTTTCTTATTTGAAGAAGAAATGGATACTTTATGAAGGACCCAGCATGGTACCTCCGACAGTTTTCTAAAGCATGGAACCAAGAAATAAAATTTTAGGAGGCAAATTGATAATTTAGTCAGAAAAGGGTTTGTCTATTGAAGATCTTGAGTCTTCGAGCAATTAAATGATATCATTTCAGCTGAAACAGATAAAAACACTCTTCCCAAAAATTAGAACCAACCAGATGTTTCCGATTAGTTTGGTTTGGTTTGGTTTACGGCATATCAACACCTCAATGGGTTATTTAATGCCGACAAGATTTTTCAATGAGTTATTTAATGCCGACAAGATTTTTAATATTTTTTTCAAAAATGTATTGATGGTAATATTTTTTTTTCAAAAATGTATTCCTGGTAGTATTTTTTTTAATATATTGCTGGTAATATTTTTTTTAATGTATTGTTGGTGATAACTTATTCTTTAAAAATCCATTGCTGGTATTAAAACCTATTTTTACACTTTCATAGTGTTTTGACCCCAGTTTGGGGTTAACTATTAGGTTGGTGCAAAAATAATGTCGTTTTTTGACGTTCTAACATATGTGAGAAAACGACATTATTTTTGCACCAACCTAATAATTACCCATAGCTGTAACCCTAACAGGTGCAACCACCCCGGGTCAGGATGGATCTGGGAATACCAGAAATTAAAAGATGGTTCCACGCTCGTCAAAACCTCATGATCAGAGGCCTTGCTGTCGGATGTAGTTTATCGTTTTACCCAGGACGCTTCCGATTAGCTGTGGATACGAGTCTCATCGATGGGTTATTTTACTTCTATGCAGAAATATTGAGGCGCATAAAAAGTAATTTTTCTTATAATACTTTACATGCTTTCAGTTTTCGTTATATAAAATGTTCAAGATTTGTCTTTCCATGATGTCAGCGTTTAACTTTTTCAATTTCTGAACATCGGGATTTTCTCGTCTTTGCATTTTAAAACATCGTAATCGAGAACTGACAGTCTTCCTATTCTGGATTCATTTCAACCGACAAGTCACTCATCCCCGGTCTTTTGAACAGAAGTATAGTTTATCCAATGCCAGGTTTACATATTGGCTAGTACGGTTTGCAACGAAGGAGCACAATACTAGAGGGTTTCCCAACAATAACATAATTATATTCTAAAAATAAATATAATTCATTTTTTTCAGTTCTGATGATGAAGAATCGCAAGTCTGTAGAAAGAAAGAATTTTCCATCTCCATCGTCTTTATGCTTTTAAGATGCTTATCTAGTCAATTTGAATACTAATATTTCAGTGTAATACAAACCCTTCGTTCTAGATACTTGTCTGTAGAATGTAAAGTTCGGATAAAAATATCATTAAGTTGCTAATTAAATAAATTAGATGAGTGCAAAAATCATTAAAAGTTTTAGTTGCACTGTTTCATGCTGTACACCAAAAAAGCATTATTTAATATATATATATATATATATATATATATATATATATATATATATATATATATATATATAGAGAGAGAGAGAGAGAGAGAGAGAGAGAGAGAGAGAGAGAGAGAGAGAGAGGACGACAACATATGAAATGAAGAGGCTCCAAAATTCTATTAGTCCTGGGGGCTTCTTAACGCCTAAATTTGAGCCCTGGGTTTATCCCTTGTTTCCTGTTTAGGATTGGGTTTCCGTCTTTTTCTAAAATTTTCTCATTCTCTTTCATTTCCAGTAGCCCCTTGCGTCTTAGTGGTATTATCGCCTTGGTTGGGGTGAACTGATTAAAATAAAAAATAAATAAAAATCACTATCCTTAAAACATTTCTGGACAATAGGATCAAATATTGTTCCATTTCCCTCCATTTTCTGTATTCTGCAAACAGTCTTTGAGTTCAAATTCAAAATATCACAAAATTGTTAGAATCCACCATTGTAACATCTGTCAAAAAGTGTCCCAGGACAATATTGATAAGGATGATTCACATATATTAATAATAGTAAAATAAATACTCAAGACGGGTGCAGCCAAATTAGAGCTTGACTAATTTCAATACCATTAGGGCCCTGATGGTGTCACCGTATTACCACTGATTTTACTATAGAAATGCATAGAAAATCACGAAATGGATTTTAAATGATCAGGAAGTAAACACCATCGAGAAAATGGGAATATTATAATTGCTTCTGCATCCAATTCATCTGGCAATTTAATAGGAGTAGATAGGTTTGCCTATCGCCCGGTTCACATGCCTCCACGGTCTTTTGAACAACGGTATAGCTTTATACCTTGCTCATTGTTTAGGGTCGGGTTTCAGTTTCCTTCTAAAAATCTTTTCATTCACTTTTACCCCTTGTAGTCCCTTGTATCTTAGCGGCATTTTTGCCTTGCTTGGGGCGAAGGGATTAAAAAAAAATTCCTTTTTGATGGATAGCAGCATACATGTTGATTTTCTAAGTGTAGCTTAGATGTGGCACAAGCGCGAAAGTATGGGTCACCCAGTGAGTTCGGTCCTCTCTATTCAGTCGTAATTGTTCTAGCGAGACAAGCTTGCTAACCATTACACCACGCCGCAGTGCCTCATAAACGATTTTCTACATGTGGCACAAGGCCTAAAGAATGGAGCATCCAGAGAAGATCGAACACACTATTCACTATATCTAGCAAGACAAGCTTGTTAACCATTACACCACGTTGAAGTGCCCAAAGATAGCAACATGCAGTGGCGGCGAGAGGTGGGTACAGCCGGCACAAATGTGCTGAGCCTCGAAACCCGAGGGGCCCTCAAGAAAATATCTTTAAGTGTCTAGGGGAGGCTTCTTTACAAAAAGTAGAGAGCAAAATTACGAATCGGTATTTTATTGAAAAAAATACGAAGACTTAGACCAGTTGCAAAGCAGCTTAAAAGTGCATTTTTCGAATTTTCATTCAAGCAAAATGCGCGATGAGTTCCTCAAAGTCTAATTCTCGTGCCAAATCACATTCGATCGCAAGGGTTGCCAAGTAAGACACACTCTTTAAAAAATCTTGTAAGACACACTAGATCGAGTTTGTTTGTCCCAACATCTCCTTTTCCGACCATTTGCTCCAAATAATCTGATTGCCGGACCTCGGAAATACTCTCCCTGGTACTGACATGTATGATTCCAAATTCTACTCAGAAAGTGAATTTCTTGTCTTTATGATCTTTAGCTTAAAAAATGTTCTCTCACATTGGGCCTGAATAACTGATAGCATGCAGATGACTTTGAAGTTCTTATTACTTTTTAATTACTAAAATATTAGGGACCCACTGGTCATCGGGCAAGTTGACATCCTGGTCAGTCTGCCACTGGCTGAACCTACTGAAAAATTTATATAATTTATTCCAAACCATAAAAAAACAGACTCCCTAATCCATGAATTATTCTTAATAACACAGTTGCGACCGAAAGTTGCACAGTTAACTATACAGTTAGAAAACACCTGATAAACAACAGTTATCATCAAAGACGGAATTTCTGGCGAAATAATCTGTCAGATAATGGTACGCACTCAACCATAAAATGCCAAAACTCAAAACAAGCCATCAAATTAATCTCCAGTTCGACACGGACGCCATAAATACGTGTATAAAAAGCACTTAAAGTAGAATTCGGAATCGGCTGCAACAAAGACCAGTAATCTTTTAATTCTCTGTTGTTTGTAAGTATTCTTTTAAACGGAATCAATTTGTAATGCCCGGTAACCTTATATAGTCTTTTATATTATAGATAAGAAGGATGAGCAAAAGTTTGTGCCTTTGTAGTAGTTTGTGTATTGCAAGTTTATTTGGGAAGCACTTGCGGATTTCGGAAATTCCTGGCATTTAAGCATTTCTGTTATATAAGAGAGAGAATGCCAATTCATCGGTTCTTATGCCGTGATGAATCTGTAAACTTTAGTATACACACCATCTATCTATCTATCTATCTATCTATCTATCTATCTATCTAAGCCGCTCTCTCTCTCTCTCTCTCTCTCTGTTCATATCTATCTATCTATCTATTTATAGATAGATAGATAGATATATAGATATGTATAGTCTGATATTCAGATAGATAGATAGATAGATATATAGATAGATATGAACAGAGAGAGAGAGAGAGAGAGAGAGAGGCTTAGATAGATAGATAGATAGATAGATAGATAGATAGATAGATAGATAGATATGTATGTATAGACTGATATTCAAATAGATATATATGAACAGAGAAAGAAAGAGAGAGAAAGTGACTGAGATAGATAGATAGATAGATAGATAGATAGATAGATAGATAGATAGATAGATAGATAGATAAGCATGTTCAGACTGACATAGGAGGAATTGCGATAAATAATTATGAAAATGTATATGAGACAGAAATAGATGTGGGTAGAACTTTTCTTTTGCTGTCTGACCCCCTTTTAAAAGAATTAAAATCTACCCGTCCATCTCATTTTTTAAATTCTATTTTGCTGTATATTATACACCCACCGCCTACCGCAGTGCGATATTTTCGCAATCTAGTCTTGGAGAAAACTGCTGATGTGGTCTGCTCGATCCTCTCAAGGTAATGCACCTTGTAATGAGGTAATGATATTGTGCTAGACCAATTTAAACGAGGCACATTGACCGATCTCTCGCAGGCTAAATCTTATAGATAATTGCGCGTATAGTGTAATAGATTTTGTCTAGGTATCCCACGAATACGAACTTGTGCCAGACTGAGCAAAGCTAAGTAAATTTCCTTCTGTTTTAATTTATCACTTTCTTTACTTTATTTATTTACTTCTGTCTTAATGCTAAGTTTGATCGATTCGATAAAATTAAATTGGTAGCTGGTTTAAAAAATAACCTACAATCAGTTGTTAACTAGAGCAAAGAATGGCTTGTTAGTTTTAACGCCTCCAAAACGAAATTGACCTCTTTAAATCGTCTAAGAGAACAGTTTTTGTCTTTCATCAGTATGGCTGATGCTAACCTTCAGGAGAGTGTCTCATTGCGCCTTCTCGAACAAACGTTTTTCCGCTGTCATGAAGTGAAAAGATTATATTGAAGCAACTGCTAAGTCTTCTGTTAGAAAATTTGGTTCACTGTGTTGTGCTAGATCATTTTTGTCACCGGAATCTATCTACCATTTTAAATCTAGCATTCGTCCTTGCTTTGAATATTGTTGTTACATTTGGCATGCTGCTTCTGCTATATATTTAGAGGTTCTTGATAAAAATCCATAGAAGAATCTGCAATATCTGCAGGTCTTGACCTGACATCTCGGCTGCAGTCACTTTTCCACCACCGTATCTTCCCTGTGACTTTTCTATTAATATTTTCATGGTAATTATTTTGATGAACTTTCCTTTTTGAGAACTAATTAGGACCTCATAGAGACTCTGAGATATTATGGTGGCGGTAGTAAGAAGTGTGAAAAGAAATGTGTTGATTTGATGTAAGGAAAACTGTGGTATTTTGGGGGTCAGTAATCGGGGCTAACTAAGTTTACGATAAGATAGAATGAAGGTCAGCCTTCTTCTCCCCCTTTTTTTCATTGTGCCACATTCTTGTATTACTCAAAATAAATATTACTTTCCCCTTTAGTACCTAGATTTTATGACTTTAAGCGTAGTACTAGATTGGGGCCTAGGTCTCATCATTTTACAGCTGAATTGGCTAGATGTAACTGTAAAGTTCTATACTAACAGTTTCTCTCTTGCACTTCTCACTTCCAACTTCTTGCTTTCCAGTCAAGTTTGATCTTCAAAAATTTAAATGCAATGCAAATCGTTATCTTCTCTCTCCTTAATAATGTTTTGTTTTCTCATATTCTCTAACACTCAGAAACCCTATTGAGTTTTAGTGGCTTTATTGTATTGCTTGAAGCAAAATGATTTTAAAAAATACCTGTGCGACGTACACATACTATCCTTACGTTTATGCATTTTTATATATAGCAGTGAACAAAAGAAATAAGCCACTTTGATAAAAATCAGTTTTCTTAATTCTTACTAAGAAAGAAGCTGAAAAGTAATGGACGATGTATTTTCAGTGTCTATAGTCATTCAGGACTGAAACTCAAGCTGTCGTATACAAAAGATAGATATGAGGAAAGATATAGACCTGAGCGCATCGTGATACTGCAAAGAAGGCATGTAAAAGTTCGTCTCATCATCTCAGATTAAAATATGCGTACACAATTCTCACGGTTAATAATCAAAACACAGATTGCATAAAGCCTGGCGATTTTGTCTTGTCTTTCTTGTGTAGTTGATTTTTAATTAGAATTAGCGAGTTTGGTTATTGTTTATTGTTTGTTTTACAACATGTCAACCTCAATATGTTATTTAATGTCGACAATTTTTATTGCTGGTAATAATTTTTTTTCTTAAAAAAAGGATTGCTGGTAATATTTTTTTCTTAAATCTATTTCTGGTAATATTTTTTTTCAAAAAAATGTATAGTTGGTAACATTTTTTTTTTAAGTATTGCTGTATATTTATTGTATTTAAAATACAATTAGGGCACAAGGCCAAAATGGGGAGGGATTGAGGCTGGTCGTCACAAACTATCCTCTACCTAGCTAATCTGAATCGCAACCCATTCACACATTACAGTTTCCACATTTACCATAAGAACTCATCCGTTACCAATTAATCCTCCATCCACCATAATACCGCATCCTTTCAATGGGAACCTACAAAACACGCCCCCATGCCTTGAAAATTTAATGATAATAAATTATTATATATAAAAATCTAATAACGAAGAATAAGAGGGGAGGGAGTATTGCTGATAATAATTTTTCCTTCTAAAATTATTGCTGGTAATAATTTATTTACAAAGTATTTCTAGTATTAAAATCTGTTTTTAAACTTTCATAGTATTTCGACCCATGTTTGCGTGTTAACTATTTTCCCATAGCTGGTACCTTAACAGCTGCTACCACCCCAGGTCAGGGTGGACCTAGGAAAACCAGCAATTAAGAGCTGGTTCCACGTTCCTCAAAATCTCCTGATCAGAGCCCTTGCTGTTGGAGGTAGTTTATCGTCTTACCCAGTACGCGGATGTAGTTTATCGTCATACCCAGGACGGTAATGATTTCGGAGAAGAGGAAAATTATCGAAATGTTACAAAGAATTTTCAACGTCTCAAAATTGCTACAGAGCTGGGAACATCAAGGCATTCTATTTAAGGCATCTAGAAGAAGCAAGCTGATGTTGGGGGCGATTAGGACACTGGGCTTAAATGGGGGTCAAGCGGACATATGACAATAACATACGGTAAGCACCTGCTTCAGGTGCTTAAGTACATTTTAGACAAATTCTAGAGTGTGGTATGCAAAAAAATTGATTTTCAAGAACTGAGATATGATTTTTTATGAGTTTTTGGCTCAAAAATCCAAGTTGGGGCCAAAAGATAGAAGGGTAGAAATTTTGCGGAAATCCGACATTTACGAACGAACTTCAAACAGGCATATCTTGAGAAACATTTGGAGTTAGAAGATAAATTAGACCATTTTTTTGACACTACAGACAATGAGCGTTTCAAATATTCAAGTTTAAAAATGAACAATAAATCATATACAGCTACAACTTATCACAAAGATTACTGAAAAAAAGTTAATAGTTATTCATCTGTGAGGAAGCACAACAAAGATTCATAATGACTGTTACAACCATACATAGCAGCCTTCAACTCCTCACAGCTGCGAATGGTGTGCCCTGTCCCTTTGCAAGACAAGCGTTCTATGGTCTTAAAAGGGCTTAAAAAAGGGTAAAAATCACTTATACCAAGAGCATGGTGCAGTTTTATGGTGTTCTGATGCCAGATTTGGATTCAGCACCCCAAAAACATGGGAAAAGTGGGCTGGATCATTTGAGTGAGAATTACATAAATTATCCGGATTTTGGATTCAAAGGGAATTGAAGGTTGTCCCAAATTTTTTCAATATAAAAGAATTAAAATGGTTCCCCAGAGTGAATTTTTTTCACCCAAATGGATTATGATAGCCCTACATGTCTAGATTCTTATATGTGAAGCATGAAAAATTTCATCTCGGGGCTTTTCTGCAATTTTTCATCACAATTTATCAGCGGGGGCCAATTTGGGGGCTTTTTTGATGGAAAAAATGCCCATTTTTACAGTAAATTTTGTGGAAAACTCATAAAAATATGTCAAAAACCTGTACATATACCCAATTTTTTATATTGAATCAAATTTTGGGCATTTGGCCTTATCTTAGGGGCTTATGGGACATATTTAGAAAAATAACTTATGTTTCCAGGATGTATCGAAAACTTGAAATTCACGAGCTTCAAATGGGCATATCTTGAGAAATAATTGGAGTTAGAAGACAAATAAGACCATTTTTTGATACTACAGAAACTGAACTTTTCATTTTTCCATGTCCTAAAGTCATTTGAGGAAGTTGTCAAAATTCGATATGTCCACTTGGGAACCCACTGTGTAGGATATGCAATAGACTTGTGGACTTTCAAAATTAGACAAAAGCAATTGGAGAGAGATAGTGACGTTATTATAATCCAAACTGTTGTGACTAAGTAAATGGTTAAAGAAATAACAAAACAAATGTTACAGATATATCATATATTAAACAGTAAGTACAACAGAAGAGTATTACACGATTAGTGAGTGTGGTTTCGGTTGAACCAACGTTCAATCTATTCGACTGTTCCTCCAAGGCCTTCTCTCCTACTTATAGTAGGCGGAAGAGTCTAACATAGACTTTTTAGAGGGAAGGCATCAGAACACAAACCAAAATTAACAACTCGTCAAGTGAAAGGTGAAGGTAGCATTACGACTGAAGTGTCAATAGTTCAATCTATTCGACTGTTCCTCCAAGGCCTTCTCTACTATTTATAGTAGGTGGAAGAGTCCGACATAGACTCTTTAGAGGGAGAACACCACAACACAATCCAAAATTAACAACTCGTCAAGTAAGAGATGAAGGCAGCATTACGACTGAAGTGTCAATTCATGTACCAAGAAGGATAGTATGTAAAAATCTTCCCAATGGATGCATTGCAGAATAAAACGACAGTTAACCAAAAGAAAATGCATTGACTAAGACGAAAACATCATACAATGAGCATCTGCAATGGAATAATTAAAAATGAGCAAAAGTGATATATTGACGAAAGCTAAATAGAACTAAATTCTAATGGAAAAGATTATATCTGAAAACTAAATCATAGAAGAAAAATTCAAAATATAAAGCAAAGACAATAAAATTCGGTGATGAGAGTTTAATAGTTTGAGGTAAATCTTTTGTATTAATTTACTACTTAACTTACTTTATTTATTTACTTCTGTCTTAATGGTAAGTCTGATCGGTTCGATAAAGTTAAATTGGTAGCTGGTTTCAAAAATAACTTACAATCTGTTGTTAACTGGAGCAAAGAATCGCTTGTTAATTTTAACGCCTCCAAAACAAAACTGATCTCTTTAAATCGTCTAAGAGAACAGTTTTTGCCTTTCATCAGTATGGCTGATGCTAACCTTCAGGAGAGTGACTCATTGCGTCTTCTCGGAGAAAATTTCATGAAGTGGAAAGATTATATTGAAGCAACTGCTAAGTTTTCTGCTAGGAAATGTGTTTAATTGTGTCTTGCTAGTTCATTTTTGTTTAATGGTTTTTGGTAAACCAAAGGCAGTGGCACAAGACAGTTAATAAAACTCAATAGAACTCCGAACAGTGAAAATATATTACATTGCTAAAGTGTCACTTATTACCAGATAAGCTTTGCCATAGACCGCGTATAATGAAGATGTTTGTTATTAATGAAGACATTCCAATGTTACAAGATTGACTTGCCCAAAGCTTTGACCATGACATAATGGAATCTATACGAAAGAGAGGTAAAAACTCGGGTGTATAACAAAAAAATAAACAACTTCCAAGAGCTTTGAGTTTACTGTCAAAAGAAATAGCCGAATATTCCTGAGGAAATAAACATTAACTTGTATTCCTCCATACAATGTAGATTTTAACCTGTATTTGTGTCAATGGAAGCTATACTAAATTTTTAAAATAATTTTTAAAAATAATGCATTCTCTTTTATTTCGGGGTAGTATATAGTTATAGCAGTGTCAAGAGAAAAAACATCCTTCTGGCACATCGCTTTTTGCGGGTACGTATGTTAGACTTGAGGTGTTTTTAGACAGAGGCCATATAACTTTGTCGAGAGGTTGAAACAATCAAACTCTAATATGTTCAAGAATCTGAAAGCCACTTCATGTTAATATCAAACAATAGTAATCAATTGGTTTAGAATATGTGCTTACTGACACATTGAATTTGACATGTACTCTAAGCGTAGTTTAGTAAAATGGGGTTTTGTCTTTCATTCCATCCAGAAGAAGCCGAACCTAGCACACGTCACGTCGGCGAAACACGTCGTTTTAAAGCTTTTCTACTTTGTCTCATTATCGACATATGATCAGCTTGGAGCTGAAAGGCCCCTCCCGGGAAAGGAGATACGTCCTGTCTCTTATGCATCCTGCGGCTAAAAAGGATGAGACATTGCACCTTTTTCTTATATGTTGTTTTTAGCAACGATATGTAGCGGTCGTTAGCAATGATTCATTAGTAGACAAGTGGGGTAATCGCACATACACAAATGCATGCGATAGTTACTTGACGCTAAGAGAATAAAACTCATGCTCACGTGAGAACACCTGGTACTTATTCGAAGAAAGCATGATTGAATAATAAAATTAAAAAAAGAAAAGAAGTACGGAGTATGGACAATAATAAGAAACATTGATCAGGAAGGCACAATGCCATGCGAGATAGGAGCGCGTGCGAAGCTGAACAACAGGTCATTAGGTCAGATGACGGTTCGGCGCAGGACAATCCTCAGTTTACGGTAATGCAAAATCCTGATATGACGTCTATGAAAGGGAAAGCATCTGTAACTGCGAAAATAAGATTTGCCAACATTGCAGAACACAAACGACACTTCTGGAAGGCTGGGAAAAAACATGTTCTGTCCCGTGTCATACGCGTGCATAATCTCGAAGACAAGCAAAATAAACGCCTTAAGGCAATTAAAACTCTGAAGTCGAAGTTCCGTTCATCGGCAGGTTTATTAAAAGCCAAAAAAAGGGTAAAACTAGAAAAAAGAAATAAATACATATAAATAAGACCAGTTAGTCTAAAAATACAAACAAACAAGAAACAAAAAGAAGAGTAATAAGAAATATGACAAAAGCATCAGGAGGCTGAACATAAGACCATTTGTCTGATTGGGTAAAGGAAAGTAGCGAATACAGTGTAACCCGGATATAAGAGAGTTGACGGGACCGGGTTACACTGTACTTAGTTTACATGAATATGATTTAAGGCTTGCTACAGATACACATTCCAATGTTGCGGTGAGTTCGCGGAAAAGGAAGTTACAAGAAGGTTACATTTTGCAACAGTGTCTGTGGACAGTGGACACGTGTTGAAAGGATTCTACACGGAGATATACAAACGTAAAATAACCGTATGAAATGTTCAAAAATAACATGATAATAACATAGACAAATAGAGAGAGAAAAGTTATTAAAAGTTACAAAGCGGATATAGTAACCTTGAGGGGAGATTAGGAGGAGGAGGAGGAAACTACCCACCACGTACTTTGTGCCATACTTTTGCTGTGACGGTTAACCGGAAGTGGTCAAAAACGGTGACTAATCTAAAAGGTCCCTAAACTACAAAAGGACAACTAAAGGGGAAGTAAAACAATACAGTTTCTGTACTGTGGTAAAAGAAAAAAAAAACGAGTTACGCATAAATCCGATTATGAAATCCCGTTTCCTTGTCACAAGGAACCAGTTAAAAGCAGATGACTCATACATAAAGTCATACTTCTAATCGCTAAAACAAACCTGCGAGTGTTAAATAAGTGACCCATACTTGAATTGATGTTCTTCGGAACTACACCTCAGAACTACATTATTGCCCGAAGAAAAAAAAAAAGTAGCAATATTATTCATCCAAAAAGCGGCAAATGATTTTTAAAATGGCACTATTTTAACTTATATTTGGTCATCTTTTTAAACGATTTTCCTAGAACGTAAGCAATGATAAGATGAGAGAAAAAAATACACAGGCCCACAGCCAACATGGCGTCTTCTTTATGTTATTAAACTGATATTGAATATGCAATCAGTCCTCCTTATATTTTTGTATAGTCGAAACTATTTTCTATTTTTGCCTGCATACCGATTTGATGGTAAGATCAATTGTTCATAAGAAAAGTTAAGAAAAAAATTCGATGTCTTTTTTATCATCGCATTGAATCCCGCCCCGAGGTTCCTAGTAACCCTTACAGACCAATCAATATTGAAAGCTGACTTTTGAATTGTGAAGATCTTTTGTTTGCAGAGGAAGGAACAGCAGCTTACAAAATGGCGGAAGCGATAGAAATAGACGTTAGATAGAGAAAAGGAAAAAGGAGACAGATATGTGTGTATGAGAAGATAGCGAGAGAAAATGAGGGATGAACACAGATCGTCGTTCAGAAATAGCTGCAAGAATAATATCGAATATCCGTATGAAAGACTTCATTTATATGTATTAATACATGTCGGGCATAAGGCTGAATGTATAAGGCACCCAGTGAAGACTGAACTTTAAAATTAGAGCCATGACCATTCACCTCCTGAAAGGATAACATGGCGCATAAAAGATTAAAAAAAAAACCTTAGTTACCAAACGAACTTATTTCTGACGATCTTGTTTCTATTTATGTATATGACAGGCAAAAAATACAATACTGTTACATTATTAATACAAAAGGTTTACCTCAAACCATTAAACTCTCACCACCAAGAAAATAAAACAGAGGAATAAGAAAGAGAAATATTTAAACCCAATTTGAAGTATAAAAGAAGAAGAAAAGAAAGGGTTGATAAAGAGTAAATAAAAGTGAAAAGAGGGAAGTGGAGATGATAGAAAGAGATAGCATACAGACAACGGGGGAGGTAAAAGGATCGCGGAAAGAATGAGACAGACAGAAAGAAGAATGAGATAAATGAGATAGAGAGGAATTATACAAAGAAACAGAGAGAGAGAGAGAGAGAGAGTAGTTAAATAGACGGCAAGAAGAGTGAAGACAGAAAATGTCTGCTTTTCTGGTATTTCAAGTAGGTTTATGTGCCGTGTCTTATCAAATGATTTTGTTTAATCTGTGAAATAAAGGGTCAGCTCAAACACACCTTGTTGGGGATAGAAATCGATCCGGTCAATTGGGAGACGGAAAATGCAGAAAGAACCAATTGGAGAAGAGTGGTCCACGAAAAAGATAACATCCTTCGAAAACACTAGGAGACAAAAGAGAGAAAAAAAGCCCAAAGAAAATCCAGAGCTCTCCATCCCCTGAACCTTCCTACCCTACGAGGCAATGGCTTCGGACGTCTCTTCAGATCAAACATAGGACTCATTTCACACAGAAGGAAATGCCAATGAGCACCCCCAAATATTCGGCAACGATTTCCGTCAACGACGATAGGTATAGTCCGCCCTACTTTTACATTACTCGCCCCAATAGCGTTCTAATCATAAAGATAGCATTTTTTGTGCTAGTAACTTGAAAAAAGATGATAATATATGAATTTAATGAATGTGATATTCTCCTGTAATGAAGTAAAAAAGAAACAGACAATATGCTGAAATTGATAGCGACAGGCATTCAGATCAAGGTTACACGTGTGGATCAGCCAATAACGATTGAACTCTCGACACAGTGACATGATAGTTTATTGCTGTAACCACTTCCCCATGACGGTGATAGGGAAAAGAGAAAATGATAAAAAAATAAAAATAACAGAAAGAGAAAACGAGCGAACGATTAATCACTTGATTTAGTACAATACGGTATTAGATCAAAATATTGACGGGTCCAAATTGAGATCGATATTATAAACACAATTCTGCTTAAAGAAATACCTCTGTTAACCAACACTTTATAACATATGATCAAAGTTAGTGCGACAGATATGGAAAGCTGATTAGTCGTTTTGCTCTAGTCTACTGGTTAGTAAGTTAAGAAAGACAATAGCAACCAAGGCCTAATCCATCATCCGGAACAACATGTCCTCAATGTCGAAGAACCTTTCAATAGGTGAAAGGTTGGGGATGGGATTACTCAGTGCTCCCACCAAATGTGGCACAAGGTCGAGGTTTAAAGTGGGTTTACTAGCAATACCGTAGAAAAATTGCTCAAGCCCCCTCGGCACTTCCACTTTTGGGGTTGCGCCAGATAATAACCCCAGCCTCCTCTCGAAGGAAAAGTACTGCCTGGGGAGGATAGCCCCCTGAGGCTTGAGCTATTATTAATTTTCAACTTTCCAGGAAAAAAAACCCGGGACTTATGTGAAAATTTGGACAATACAGAGGAAGATGAGAGGAGAGACTGAAAAAGGCTAAGAAAATGCAGACGGAGAGAGGTCGAAGGGTAGAACAATACTGAAGGAAGTGGTGGGAAAAATCGAAGAAGGGTAGAATACTGAGGGGGAGAGAGATTTAAAAAAAGGATAGGGAAATACTGAGGGAGGCGGAATACCTTGTGGCTGAAATCGTTACCTGTTTTCTACCGATACCAGAAGTCTTCCTTCTAGTCGACGTAAAATGCTGATTTTCAAGGCAGAAACACGATCTTCCTACCTCTTATTTCGCTCTGGGCCGTTAAGCTAAACTTTGTAAATATCGGTACAGAAAGGCAAGAATCGAGAAAAGAAAAAAGAGACTATAAGAAAAATAAAGAGAGAGAAAGAGATAACTCTTGGAATTCGGAGAACTAGAAGGTGAAGAAGAAAGAAAGATAAACGAGTTAAAAAAAAAAGAAAGAAAGAAAATACAAGAGAGAGAGAGAAAGAGAAGGTACTAAAAACGATTATGATAGCAATGTAGACGTCATTAGACATGTCCATCTCCGTAGGCTTCCCGCTCTATACTCCTATTTTCGACCCTCACATATTTCTCTCTCTCTTCTCTCCATCAGTTATTGCACGTCAATCTATAAACCGGCTGTACATTATTATCATTATTATTATTATTGGTGAGCAGAGAATTGAAAAGTATCGTTGCCATGTTTAAAAACGCTCTCTTTATTGATCGAAACCGCCTTAATATGAACGTCTGATTTGTAGGCTGAAAATGAAATTTATCGATTCATCTCACGTTTCTTCGTTTCTTTCTTTGTTGCTTTCTCTTCCTTTTCTCTCCATATTACCCTTTCTCTTACGTTGTACTTCTTCTATATCTTTCTTTTTCTCATACATTTATAAATATATTTATCTTATACTTATTTACTAACCTGACACAAATGGCACAGTACTGGGGCATCTAGTAAGAAATGAATTCACAACAATAGCTAATGGCAATGGTAATAATAGCCGTTTCCTTATAAGGAAACATCTGGCATCCATAGACTTTTCTCTGCTATCATTTCTCCGCTGTCAGTCGAAATTTATAAAACCTTTCAAAATAGGTTTCTCAAGTCCTGTGGCTGTTATCACTCTTTCTAGTACTGATGGCGGTTTCCTTTCTAACCTTTTGCTTGAAGTAATGTGGAACGTTAGCATCTTGATTATGTTATTAATTTCTCTTTGAGTTCATGAAACGAGCGCAGAATTTGTTTATTTTTTATTTGCATTTTTGTTAGTTTAGGTGTCGAGTTGCTTGCTTCTTTCTTTCATATTTCATATTCCCTCTTCACTTTCTTTCTTATTTTTGTTCTTTTTGATATTCACTTCTTTTCATTTGCTTGAGTCTTTCTCTCCCCATTTTCACTTCTTTTTTGTTATAACCTAGGAAAAGGTTATTGAATAAGAATAACCAAAACGAAGGTTGGAAGTGGACCGATAATATTTATAGCAGGAACAACATACAAGATTCGCCACCGCGTGTAGTAAGAATGTCAACTGCTAGTGGTGAGCTAGAAGTGAATCAAGGTGAATCCCACAGTGAAAACCCACAATGAATCAACATACAGTATATTCCAATGCATTTATAAAGATTGGGGCATACCCATTATAGTCCGGTACGGTATAACAGTTTTCTTTCTTTTCTTTTTTGTTCTTTTTTCTTTTTGGCTAGATTCTTTTCTTTCCTTCTCTTCTTTCTTTCTTCAATTTTTTTCTTTTTTCCATTTTGTTACTCCGGTGTTTTTTTTCTCCTTCCACTTTCGCTTCTTTCTTTCTTTCTTTCTTTCTTTCTTTCTTTCTTTCTTTCTTTCTTTCTTTCTTTCTTTCTTTCTAATTTTTTTCAATACGATAAAATTATTTTCGTTCATACTTTTTTTTTATATTCATTCATTCATTCATTCATTAATCCATTCATTCATTCATCTTTTTCTTAAGAGATACAATTTCTTTATTGTTTCTTTTTCAATATCTCGGACAAAGTGTACGAGCCCGAACATACACAGGTTCTTTGCTTCAATATATTCTGAAAGGCGCCAAAGCAAAGAGAATCCGCTAACTAGACGCGAACATGAAAAGAAAAAGTGGAAAAATTTCAAAGACCCGGACGTATCATCCGAAAGACGCTCGTAATAAATCCTATTATGTAAAAAAATAAATAAATAAACTTTGTTGGAAGCTGCGAAAATTGCGTGAACTGATTTGATGCAAGTATTCTTATACACGGACAAGCGACATTTAAGCTGAATTTTGAGAAGAATCTTTCTGGAAATACCAGGAATTTTTTTTCATTTTTCGAGATAGTAAGTTAATATCCCTATGTGACTAGTGTTATGATTAAATAATCTTCAATTCTTTTCTTCAGTAATTCTTTTTTTGTTTAAGAAAAAAAGCAGTTATTATTTATTCATTTCAAACGACATTTTTTTCTTTCTGTTATATTATTAGCAGATACAAAAAAAAACCTGGTCTTTCAATGACATTAAAATCACCCACGTATTTTCTTGCCAACTAAGAGATAACAATGTTGAGGATGCCGTGAATAAATTTTCATGTCGTTATAATAACGTTTGTCCATGTCTACTACTAAGCGAATGATTTAACGACTCAGCAAATCTAGCTGCACGTAAAAATAAGAGATTGTGCCCAATAAGAGTATTGGACGGGAGAAAATAAGATCAGAGGTTCTATATCAGGTATAGGACAGAATTAAAATATTATATTAAACAGACATTTTAAAACGAAGAGCAAAGAGAAAAAAAAGAAAAATATTTCTCATAGTTACTGTAGACGATAAATCGAAAAGAAATAATGTGACGGGTTTTCGTTCCTCACTCTTCAATTCAATCGAGGATTAAAAGGAGTGGGCGCAGCGACTAAAATAGAGGAAAGGTTAATAAAAATAGGATATATATATATATATATATATATAGTCATCCACAGATAGATTGTTTCTCAGCTCATCAGGGTGGAGAGACTTCCGACTGCCTCAAGTCGGGATCGAAAACCCATAAGCCATTGGCGTACGGCAGGGATGACGCTGAATTTAGACGTATTTATTTTTAGATAAACACGCCAGTGACTGGGGAACTCGATTCGTCTTAACGAAGAGTCTTGCATCAGCAGCAGTAATAGTAACTATTTACAAATTCACTTTTCTCCCTGAGAGCTCAACTGAAATAATTTTTTTCAGGGTCAATTGAGAACAAATGGGCTATAAATCCACTGTCCGTAACATTTAATTTAAAAGAGTCTTAGGTTCAACCATATGTGTTGAAGCTCGCAAAAAGTAAACAGGTCGTGCAATATTCAATACCACGTACGCACCTACGCACATTCACACACGTATCCAATTCTACATACCCACACATGAGTGTACTCCCATATGTGCTATCCTTACCAACGAACCACCACTTCACTGGGAGGATGACACAAATGCTTAAGTATGACTATATTAATACCGATCATTATTTGGATTAAGATCTCTTTCATTAAATTAATTTGAATCGACCTGATTTGTCCTGCCTAAAGCAACAAACGTTAGTAGTTAATGAAAAAGAGAACACAATATTAAAATATCAAAAGTATAGGGTAAATTATTGGCTAGGTAAACCAACTACTACTAACCACTAATCCATTAGCCCTTTATTCATCCCTTCTCTCTTGCATTCCCACCCCACTACCGATCTAATGTGTCCGTCCGGCGTACTTTCTCCATTTGCGGGGGAGATTTCGTTCTGATGAGTTGAACATCTCGGTGTTCACAAAATAAAAATTATAAACAAAATGGATAATTAAAGTCTCCGTCTTCTTCTTATCATAATGCTCTGTAGTCTACATTGAGATTTCCTTGGATTTATATCCTCTGCAGAATTATCCATTCCAGTCGTAAACTGGTAAAACACACACATATATAATCATCCAGAGACAGACTTTTACACTGTATCACAGCTCATCAGTCAGAGATTCTACCCACAAGCTATAGAGCTGTAAAGATTTAACTAGCATTGTATCCAATACTTTTACATGAATGTACCTGACTCATAAATGAAAATAAATCTTTATGATAAGACGCAGCAGATTGACAGATTATTATTTTAAAAATGTCTGCTATTGCAGACTCGTATATATTGATGCAAATATGATACAAATGTTTCTGCTTTACTCTCTATGGTAACTATAAAAAATTCTGCAAGCCCAAGTCACCGAGTTTTCTTGGAATAATATACCGAACCTAAATAGAATGTGTGTGTGTAGTGCAACAGTTATCAGCGCAATCTTTCTCTTTTCTCTTTACCCCTCCCTCCTTCTGCTTTTCTTTATACCCTCTTTCTCTTTTCCCCTCTTTCGCTTTTCCCCTCTTTCGCTTTTCTCCTCTTTCGCTTTTCCCCTCTCTCTTTTATTGTGCCCTCTTTCTTTTTTTTAATATTTCTTGTACTATCTCTTTTTTCTAATTCTCTCTCCCCCTTTTTGTATCTTTTCCCTATCTTTTCACTTTCTCTCTTTCCCTCTCTATCTCTATTCTCTTTCTTCCCAATCTATCGGCATTTTTCTCACTCTCTCTCTCTCTCTCTCTCTCTCTCTCTCTCTCTCTCTCTCTCTCTCTCTCTCTCTCTCTCTCTCTCTCTCTCATTCTCTGTGCTGCAAAACTATACAAGGAACTGCCTAAGATGAGGTCCACATCCGGTAACTAAGGAGCGGCAGGATTCGAGAAGATAAAAAGGTCTTCAATGGCCGTTGCGAAACGAGGCTTTGTGCGCTGATTTTAATCCAGTGTTACTTTTATTTTTTTCTGCAAGGCCAGTTTCGAAACTCAGCGATGCAACAACTTGTGCTATACGTCCGCCTCTCTATTCCTACTTCACTGCCCTAACTATTAAACTTGACCTGAAAGTAAACCCCAAAAAGAAAGATGCGTTTTATTAATAAAACCTGGGTTGAATTACGTCGAGTATGGGCAGAATATCAGAAGAAGAGCAGAATTCAAATTTAAAGCAGACGCGTAGTAATCTACATGGACAAAAACATAGGACCGAGAAAATAATGATTGATGAGGCTCCATTGCGCATGCGTGGATATATTTACGTGGTAATTTTCATTATATATATATATATATATATATATATATATATATATATATATATATATATATACATATATGTGTGTGTGCGTGTGTGTATTTGTGTGTGTGTGTGAAATTAATGATTGATGACTCGATTGTATGTATACGTGTGTTTGCAATTGCATATATGTGCGTGTGTGTGTGCGCGTCTGTGAGAGGGTGAATATGTTATCTAATATCCAATGGACATAAAAAAAAGCTAAATCTAATGTAAACTGTCTGTAAGCAAAGTTTAAGTGCAGAGTGACATAACTGTTATCCACACTGAAAAATGGAATCAGTGAACCGAGATCAATTTCCGACCGAAGTAAATTGTATTCATTTTGATCAGCTCGAGGATTACTCTTTGCTGTACGTTTCATGTAAATTAAAATAAGACAAGGTTGTTTTCGTCTAACAGCATATCTACCTCTGTGGGTTATTTCATGACTAAATCTAATATTTTGTGTGCAATTTTTATTTTTATTAACCCATAGCTGGAGGGTGAGTAATGGTGAATTCATGCCTTTCCCAAAAGTATTTAAGCGTAAGTGATCGCAACTGGAATTGAAACACGACGCTCCAATAAACAATTGCGAGTTATGATTGTATTCTCAAGCGGTCATCCATCAAGGTATTGACTATGCTCGACGTTGCTTAACTTCAAAGTAATATGGTCGTAAGCCAAGAGAAGAAGAGAACTGTCAAGTAAACCCATTGACTGTCAAAATACAATGAATATCGTATGGTAATCTGTTATTTTATTATATCTTCAGATTTTAAGTTAACTTTGAAAGTATTTTGCGAGCGTTCCACTATTAAGTGGCATATGATATTATGTGTGTGTGTGAGAGAGAAAAATACACAAAGTAAAAATGCGTGTACGCGTGCATGAGTATATATGTATATATTTGTATGAATATGTTTGTGTGTGCGTGTGTATATTTATATATATATAGTTCAAACAAATGTTTGAGGTAACATTTAATTTATATGGGCACACAACAAAGACAGACGACACGAGCCGAATTTAAGAACAAACGATAAATTTATTGTTAACACAAAATAATGAATGAATTACACAAATTAAGTGAATTCTGAACCGGATGATGGCATTTTTACATGTATGTAAAAATAATCAATGCAAATGAAATGTTTCCTTTTACAATAAAAATTATAATGCTGCATAAGGTCCCCAGAAGAAAAAAATACATGTAAAATGTAGAGAAGGAGAAAATACTTCCATGAATAATTTTCAAAGAATTGGTACAATTTTCGAAGCAAAGTTCGTGGTAACATCGAAGAATAGAACAATCACACCAGCCGAAGACTTTTCCTTGATATGGAAGCGACTTTGATGTTTCTATTCATTCTCGTCTGGTGGTTGGCAAATTTCTTCTGTATGGATTCTTCTTTCAAGTCAAAGGCAACCTGGGTTCCAGCAGCAGATGTTCATCGATCCCGGTGAATTAAATACAAGTCACCCGTTTTATAAACCTACAGGTAGGCTCGGAATTTGGAGGGAAACTTTTTGATTGGTTCTGCATGAAAAACAAACGCAGCTGTTTTCCCACAAATCTAAATCTACCAAAATTATTTTTTAAATTCAAAAATTAGGCAATAGCCCAACGCAGTGTCTGCTTTCTCTCGGATAAGTAAGCGATACACGCCCAAGCAATTTAAATTTCTTATGATATATATATATATATATATATATATATATATATATATATATATATATATATATATATATATATATATATATGAATTGGACAAGGCCCGACAATTTATTTAAAGACATTTATAATATGTTTAACATTCTTTTTATAGATATATAAAACAGAGCATTTGCTTAAATACTTGTATCTATAAAAAGAACGTTAAACATATTATAAATGTCTTTAAATATATATATATATATATATATATATATATATATATATATATAATTTGTAAAGTCGAGATAACAAATTTAAGCTCAGAAGTAAAACGATGAGACCTAATTGCCAATCTAGTAGTACGCTTAAATTAATGCGATCACGGTACCAAAGAGGACAGTTCATTAGAGCAATTGTGATGAAAATATTTATAGAAAAGACAGAGGGTAGCCACATGACTGGGAAAAGTCGAGATGACGGGTCAGGACCGATAATATTATACACTTCTTCGGATTTTATCGGGAATCAAGTGGAAAATAGCAGGAGCACCAGACCATACGTGACAGCAATATTCAATACACGGACGAATGTGCAAGATGGATTCTGATGAGAAAAATAATCTGACACGAGACAGTGAACCCACTTTCTTAGCAGCAGACCTAGCAATAGATTCAATACAATCACTCCACTTCATGTCAGCGGAAAACGTGAGACCAAAAAGATTCAATGAGTTGCTCTCCTGGAGGTTAGCATCAGCCATGCTGAAATGGTTCTCTCTGGCGATTAAAAGATAGCAGTTTCATTTTGGAGGCGTTAAAATTTGTAAGCCATTTCTTATCACAGTTAACAACTGATTGGAGGTACTTTTCGAGATCAGCTGACAGTTTGACTTTTGTCGGACATACTAGACATTATCCTGGTGCTGTATCTTATTAAACGCCCTTGCATAATCTATAAAACATAGGTATATATCCTTCTGCTCTTTTGGATCTCATTCGGGGCATAAGTATCACATTCCTAGTTCCAGTGTCTTTAACAAAACCGCACTGGTCTAGACTTATTTCCGGTCTAATTCTGCCACGAATTCTATCCATCGAAATTCGGATGATAAGTTTCGTTATGTGGCTCATTAGGCTGATCGTCCGATGGCGCTCGCATTCATTTGCAATTGGCTTCTTAGGTGCTTTCCAGACTAAAATTGTGATTCGTGATCACAATTTTAATCTGGAAAATGAAACACAGTTAGATTGAATGTGTTATTTAATTTTAAGTCATTTTATATTGACAATTTTTTAAAAATATCGAGATGTTTCGCTGATGTATTTTGGGAGACTTTGATTTCATTATATCTGGCAAACTCTTGCTTGTTAAATTAACTCTCTGTTTTACAATAATTCAAAGTTTTAATTATTTTTAAAATGTTTTTGATCATTTTTATATAGAGACGAGCTAAGTTTATTTCAAATTCAGTAGTTATAGAGTTTGTAGACAATATGAAGGATTTTTTTTAATTCTCATTTGTACATTTTTGTTTTGTATTGTGGATTTTGTAAGCTTTTCTTTTGGTATTGTATATGAAATAACTAGGACTTTGGAGGATTTCAAAAGTATTTTTCTTCTCCGGGTAGATATTTGGAACTACGAATTTTAATGACTCTTAAATAAAAATGAAACTATAAGTATTCTATATTTTATCTTATGATGTAAGTAAAAGTTTATGAGGTCATCTTTATTAGCGTGTCATCATTTGTCGATTTTAGTTAAATGTTTAATTTTAAACCGGTATCAATTCAGCTTAAAAACATAAAGGAAAAGGTAATATATTATTTGTTTTTTGTTTTTTTCATATGTGAATTCACTTACAGATTTGATTTTAATTATTTATGAGATCTTGTAATTCAGTTATATTCGTAAGGTGTCATCTTTATTTAGCGAGAGTATTTAGCGTTTTAAGTTAAGATATTTTAAATGGGCTGGATTCTGACAATTCTAAAAAGAGGAATACTAATAGAAGGCCAATAGAATGCTAATAAAATGCGAATAGAATGTCAATAGAATGCTAAAGGTAAGCCGAATTCTTGTTTGTAAAGTCTATTATTGAATGTAAAAAAAAAGAAAACATTGGTTTGTACAAAGTCGACAACTTTTATGAATTTCTGGAATGAGGAGTTATTTACATTTTTTGTTTGTTGATCAGTTTATTTTATTTTATGTGATGGTCAGTCAGTTATGTGCCATGCGTGATAAACGCTTAGCCAATCATGTATGTTTCGATACATGACTGACGGGGCAGTTTTTTTCCCGCAGTAGGTTGCCATTTCTTTCTTCGGTAGACCAGTTGCCATCCAAGGCTATAGAACCCGGCCTGTCCTAATATTTACCCATAGAAGAAGAGTATTCATATTTTTCACTAGGGGAATGTAATGGATTCGACTGGAATTCGAACTCGCCTCTCCGATTCCTCAATCCGAGACGCTGTCCATTACCCCCATAAAGATTTAAAAATTTGTCAACATCTATGTTAGGATATAAGAATTCATTAGTTAAGTTAGCAATGGCTTTATTTTTCATATTTATATTTTTCAGTTTGTTAATAATTACGCCAGTATTGTTAAAGTGGGAAAAGAATAATTGTTCCTAAAATAGGAGTTAAAATTTTAGCTAGGGCTTTTGCTAAGTTATAATGAGCACTGCTTAGATAGCAGATCGCAATGGAGTGTTGGGTTTATGTATTTTTTTTTTTTTTGGTAAGCCACAGAATCTAGGTATCTTAGGATGTTATTCTATTAATTGCAACCATGTTTATCCCCATTTTTTATGTCGCCTGGGGCGAGGGAACAAGAACTGTGTGGTGTTTTCAAGAAATTAACGGTGCGAGAACAGTTTTGTGTCTTCATAAAATTAGGTAGGCGTATGAAAATCTTCTGCTTTTGACTGGAGTGAATGGAAAGAAAAAAGGATAATAATTACTTACATGTTATCACTACTGTAAGGAATTCGATGCTTACTGGGTGCCCTTACTGTTAGATGAAACCTAATTTAGTAAATATGTAAAGTCCCTCGCCACGATCTAGTTGTTGGCATGCAAGTCCTACAAGTCATTATTACAGTCGTGAGTGCGATTATAATTGGATGTTCCACACTTGTAGCTACCTTATTAAATTGAGCTTAGTAAATACTAATACGAACCATTAACACATAGCGTCTCCATTTCTACCAAAATTGTCAAACATCTCCTAATATGCATGTAAATTATTTCCATCAACATCCCCCCCTCCAATTTTCCGTACCCACGAATTTAGATTCTTTACTTAGTACCATCAAAATTATGCGCACTTTCGACAGGAGAAAAAAAAGATACCTTCTATTTTTTAAAAAGTCAGTTTATTGAAATTTTCTTTACCAAAAAATCAATTCATTGAAATTTTCAACATTTATTCATTAATGAATGGACTGTGTATTGAATGTTTTTCTAAGTTTGTGAACGAGTGAATTTTTGATGTTCCAAATTTTTACATTTTTATGAAGCTGATTTCCCGATGATCTTATATCATGAACTCAAATTTTAATATCAGCTGTGAACACATCGAAAATATCGTCTGAAATCGTAAGAAATAAATTCAAGAGCAACTTGAAAATGTATTTTTGTGGAAACTTAATAACACTCAATATACTGTATATTTTTGTTGCCACGAGGGAAAAGCCTTTTATGTATATCAATTTGTGAGAAATTGACATGTATTGTTACAGTAAGATGTTAAACTCTTTCAGATCTTGCTGATAAACTTGATATAAAATAAATATTTATTTGAAGAATCGAAAAATGCAAAGTTTAATGCCATTTTTGAGTAGGAACATTTAATAATCTTATTAATCGATTCTCATTTTAAAACTGTGATTTCTTTTTATTCTATTGAAGTTAAAAATGAACAACGCAAATAAAATTCTTAATTATGTTCTGTGAAATAAAAACAAAACAGTCATTTCAGGAGCATCAGAATTATTAAACGTTTTACTCCTGCTGAGTAGTTTTTGTTGTTATTGTAATAATGTGAGAAATACAGTAAAAGTAAATAAAAATAAAAAAATAAATAAATAAATAAAAATATAAATATAAATAAAAATATAAATAAATAAAAAATAAATTAAGAAATAAATTAAAAATTAAAGAAATAAAAATAAATAAAAAATAAATAAATAAAAATATGAATAAAAATAAAAATATAGAAATATAAATAAATAAAAATATAAATAATTAAATAAAAAAATAAAATAAAGAAAATGGATACAACGAAATAAGTTAAGAAATTGTAACTGATCTGAAAAATATTTCCACAAAGATTTCTAACAGAAAAACCTTTTCAATAAAAGAATTAATTCATTAGTGAATAAATAATCAAATTCCGGATAAAATCGGATAATTCCTAGATTTTTTTAAATTTTCTTTTTAAATCTGAGGGTAGGGTTTTCATATTAAGCTGCTCGTAATGTTTGAAGGCGTTACAAATATTTTATGACATTAGTAATAAAAAGAATAAAAAAAAGTAAAGATAAATTAATGATCATTCCAATAAATTCTTACCAATTTTCTAGTTTATTTTTCTTTTAATAAATGTTCGCATGAAAATAATTAAGAAAACCTTGTTGATGCAATGAAATATTTTGTCATTAATACAATTATCCATATATAATTATATTAAGTAAAAGTAAATTAAATAATTTAAAATCTTTTTCCCTTATTTTTTTCTTTTTTATATTCCTTTGGCTCGTGTGGGAAATTCACGATTGTTCATTCAGTTTCATAAATTTTAAATATTTGTAAGCTTTTTTTCCTTCTTCAAAGAAAACAAGTTTCTTAATTGTGGCAGGTTTGGTCTTCCGTATTGATTTCATTTATAGAGCAGATTCTTAAAAATAGGAGAAGGGTTATAAGAAAATGATAGCTTGAATTTTGAACGTGCTGAAAAGCGACGATTTAACCTTCTATTTTAGTTATATTTTAAGCAACAAGTAATATGTTTACAAAATCTAGTTTTTCCATAAATTTACTATTTTTCTTTGAAGCAAATTTCTTGTGGAGAATTATTGGATTTTTAAGAGATTTTTAAAAATATTTTAATTTTTTTGTAGGCATCTATCAAATTAGGGCATAGACCTTCTCTGTTGGCAATTCATCAATAAACCAAAATTGCTTAGGAAATCGAATTCTAGTAGGGGGTGTTGAATGTTCGCTACTAGGAACGCCCACAGAAAAGATCGTCGAAGGGTCGGTAGGCTAAATCTCGGCTTTAATTTGCCCGTAGCAGCATCTGTCTGATCCTGTAGCCGTAATTAGAGAAACTGGTGTTGGTTCCGTTGATAAACTGTTGACGCAGCTATGTGGGATGATAGATGTTGTAATGGAATGACCCACACTCCCTATCGCCTATGTAGACTGACTATATCAGTAGCTATATATATAGTGAGCACAGGATACACCTGGGGGCTTGCTTTGCTAATTACTAACCTGCCACCCGATTCCCTGTCTTTCAGTAGTGTATTCTCTTTTACGATAAACCGCTCTTTCTTTCGTCTACGCGCGTGTATTTTTTCCTTCACTCATGTACCACCTTTGTCTGTTTGTAACCTCTTTAAGGATACAACAATAGATAAACTGGCATCGGTAACTATCATGAATGAAAATGTTTTTGTCCTTAACATTGCTGGTATCTGTAATGATGGCAGACTCGGTGGAGGTGGGGTCATTGTCCGCCCAATTAGTTTCCCACTTCGTTTGACGCTGGTGAAAATGGACGCGAACTTGGCTGTTGTATCAAGTCTCTTTTTTTGTTCGGTCATTTGCATTAGTGTTTACATGAACACGTCGCGTTCGTATAATAAATGTATGCTCTACATATTTATTGTAATTTCCCCCTTTGGAAAGGTTCCAAACCGTCAGGTATTGCTGAGGTTTTAGTCGGCACTTCATTCGTCTGAATTTGGTTACATACGCTTATTTTAGCAGTGCCTTGTATTAAAGACATTAATTCATCCGCCAATTTTCCCAGCCTGGTCGGGATTAAAAATTTTATGTTGCTAACACAGGTGTGATGGAAGTAAGAACGGTAATGCTTGTAAAACTTTGTGTAGCACTATGTACCTGCCTATCTCTAGTCATTTTGCATTCGAAAACATTTCCTGAAGGTAAATTGATGGTTCACCTGTAATAACGGAGGTGGACATTAATTTATCTATTAGGTTGGTGCAAAAATAATGTCGTTTTTTGACGTTCAAGATCATGTCAAAAAAGGACATTATTTTTGCACCAACCTAATAGCAGTTCTAGCTTCGTTTGTTCATGTGTTTCAATTAATCTTTTTTTAACTTAACGTAATTGCGAATATCCAGAATTTTACTAGGTATTTTCGCCACTATTTTAGTGGGTAGAGATACAATAAAAAATTATAAAATATCGTGAATTGTGAAGTTACGTTTCTTAGATAGAACTGAAATTTAATAATTGTGAAGCAACGGGTAATGTTAGTTTGCGTGAATTTAGCTGTCATTATTGTTATTTTTTGGACGAGGTGCTCTTGCTCCATATTGTTTCTTTTTTTTTTCGCATTATGTGTGTAATAAATATGCCTGCGAATGACACAATATATATATATATATATTGTGTCATTCGCAGACAGTACTGTTTCACTGTATCACAGCTCCACAGTGCGGCTAGAATCCAAATGCCTTAAGCCAGGACCGAAACACGATCGATTTGGTGTCAGTCAGGGTTTCTACCTCTCAGCCATCATCACTAGGCAGAGAAAAACAGCTAATTCTAGCGTATTGTTTTTACGACTGAAACAAACGCCAGGCAGCCAGAGTGCTCCAATTCATTTTACTGACAAGCTTTGAATTATCGTAGGCGGCTGCTGTTTTATTTTAATATTATTTATTTTATCAGCCTATCTCTCAACAGTACTCAATTGAAATATATATATATATATATATATATATATATATATATATATATATATATTTCAAAATCGCACTGAAAAATTAAAAGTATTTTTTAAAAATAAATATTAGTGTAGATTCTTTTCTATTCAAGCTGAAAAAAATAACGTGTCTTATTAAATTATGCAAGCACCAATTCTTAAAAAATATTTTTTGAGTGTTATTGAATTATTTTTGTTAAGATACGGGATGAATCACACTTCATATTTCATAATTCTTTTTACTGAAATAATTTTCTTTGGGGATTTTTCTTTATAAAACTATAAAGGAAATTGGACGAAAACCCTTAGATACTGTCGGAGTTAGCTCCTCCTTAATTTCCTAATTGTCACTAGGGGTTATTCTCCCATTAGTATAAATACTGGGTGACTTCTCGCCTCGTTCTCTTTTTTATTTCTTCATTTCAGCGACTACAATGTAAGCTCTTTTAGAAGATCCGCATCTTTCCAATTGTGTAAGAGACCATGAACATTATACACGCATATACGTACGTACGAACATTCACAAAGAACAAATACCAATGTTCACACACACACAGACAAATGTGATCGTCTATGTCCATTGTAAAATTGTGTTGTTTAATACATATATTTGTTGATATATATATATATATATATATATATATATATATATATATATATATATATATATATATATATATATATGTCTTGTTTGTTTTGTTTTCATCTTCGGTTGGACACAACTAGATTCCGCCATTTCCTTGTAGTTGGACATTTTAGCAGGAAATAAACACGCACTTTTTTCAAATACAACAACACTCAAACTTCTACAATACTAAAAAGTGCAGACAAGATATCAAAACGCGTATGAAACCCACTCCCCCAAATACTTTCCACAAATTTTTAAATAAAAATAACCTATTCATTAAAGATTAATTCATTAGTGAATAAGTATTGAAACTTTCGTTTGAATCGGATAATAATTCCCTGATTTGGGGGAAATATTTTAATATGTGTCGTAGCGAATTTTTGCTTTAATTTCAGAAAAAGCATTCATTTTGGCGGTGCTTTATATATATATATATATATATATATATATATATATATATATATATATATATATATATATATATATATATATATATATATATATATATATATATATATATATATATATATATATATATATATATATATATATATATATATATATATATAATTGAGTCACTGTCAGTCACTGTGTGTTTATCAAAATCTAAAAATAAACATACTAAAAATTCACCTTCATCCCTGCCGTGAGCCGACGGCTTAGTGGTAGAACTTCCGACTCACGCCAATTCAGTCGGGTTTCGATCCTAGCTAGAGACAACCGGACGTCTAGCCACACTGATGAGCTGTGAAACAGCGAAACAGTCTGTCTGTGGATTATATATATATATATATATATATATCAAAGTGTAGGAGAACGAACAGTAGGATTACAGCGTTCAAAATATTCATTTAAAAACCGTGCTCAATACACTGAGGGGAGCCATAAATATTTATTTATCTTATGCAGTGTTACATTAGAACATGCACATATCCACTACAAAATTGTACGTTTTTGTTTCAACGTCAAAAAAGGGAAAACCTTTTTTAGACGTCTCATCAGGTGGAGAATCACGGTGTTTCCCCACCTGATGAGGCGTCTAAAAAAGGTTTTCCCTCTATATATATATATATATATATATATATATATATATATATACAATCTGAATAATACAGACTTTTTTTATCTGTTTGCCTGCCTGTTCTACTCGATGCCTGTAACACTTTTGCATCTGTACCGAACGAATTAGCAAAATCTTTGATATATTCCGTACAAATATTAGGTTGGTGCAAAAATAATGTCGTTTTCTCACATGAAGTTGAACGTCAAAAAACGACATTATTTTTGCACCAACCTAATAGATATTTTGTTAAATAACAATTGAAATCCTAAGTCGATCGAATAATCTAAAAATAAAGTTGCTATATTTTACCGGATGAACAATAAAATTGTGAAACAATGCAAAGGAAACAGCTTAATGAAGGGACTCAATTAAATCAAATAACTTAATAACACTTCTATTAATATCATGAGTCAGTAAATACTTCTATTAAGTTCAATTAAATGTGAGGATTTTGAACGTTAATTGACAAAACGGACGTGTCTCGACTTGGAAAGAGAGTGAGGGTAAACACAGAAAACAACGCATTCGTATGTTTTTGAATTCGTCGTGTAAATATCTGTCTGCATGGACAGCTATCTTTTTGGTATCATCATTACCTTCACTTATTTACTTTGCCCCATTCTTAGTCTTGTTCATCCGGGTTAGCTCTTGGTAATTCCCAAATCCTGCATAAGAATAGCAATTACATTGTACGGTTTTCAAATTAAGTGCCATTGGGAATTGAGCTAAACAACATACAGCCATCATCAAAGACTCGTTTAATCAATTTGGAAGTTTCCCCATTAGTACAAGACGTTAACAAAATATATATATAAATACATACACACACACACACACACACATATATATATATATATATATATATATATATATATATGGGGGGTGTTTGTGTGTGGGTCTTTCGGTATGTGTTTGCGCGCGCGCACGCGCGTGTGTGTGTGTCTGTGATGAAGAATATCGTTTTAAAATAGTTACATAAAAAAATGCGATACTTAAGGTTTAAAATGCCTTTTACAAAAATTGAAATATTTTCCCTAAATCATTGACTTATCCGATTCAAACGAAAATTTCAGTACTTATTCATATGTGTTCAAAAGGACTATTCGGGCTTTTTTTGATCAGGAGGTCCTACGTGGCTGAGAGGTCAAGGCACGTCAGATCTAATGACTGTAACGCAGGTTCAAATCTAATATTTTTCTAACAAGATTTCTCGAATATTCAGGCTGGTAGATATATATAAAAAAAATAAAAATTGGGCATCTCGATGCGGTGTAATGTTTAGCAAGCTTGTCTTGCTAGAACAATTACGACTGAGTAGTGAGTTCGATCCTTACTGGGTGCCCACTATTTTCGGCCTTGTGCCACATCTAAGCTACGCTTGGAAAATCACTGGGCACCTCGATGCGGTGTAATGGTTAGCAAGCTTGTCTTGTTAGAACAATTATGACTGAGTAGTGAGTTCGATCCTCACTGGGTACCCCATACATTCGGCCTTGTACCACATCTAAGCTACGTTTGGAAAATCACCGTAAACAAATAAATATATTGTTTAATAAATAAATAAAATCAGAGCACCTGCTCGAATATGAGTATCCATTAAAAATAACGTTTAAATAAAATACACACACACGCACATATATATATATATATATATATATATATATATATATATATATATATATATATATATATATATTATGAAATGGATGAAGTCCGACAATTATTTTAAGACATTTTTATGTTTATACATTCTTTTTTATAGATACAAATATTTAAGTAAATGCTCTGTTTATAATAAACAGTATTAACAACATTTACCGGCCTGAATGTCCGAGTAAATGTTCCGTATAGGATACAGGTTCGATTCCTGTCGGAGGACACATATTTTCTGTGACAATTCGTCGGACATTCAGGCCGATAATATATATATATATATATATATATATATATATATATATATATATATATATATATATATATATATATATATATATGTATATATATATATGTATATATATGTATATATAAGGCAAATACTATTGAAAACGACGGGTATTTTGTGTCGATTGATTTCGATTATCGTCTTTTCAAAATTACAAATAATCCTTCTCAGACAAGGAGGAAATTTTGTCTGGAGTTCATTTTGGAAGAACAGGACAAGAAATATGTTCCAAAGTTTCACCTTTCTTAAGTTATTGTCACAGAAGGCAGAAACAGCCTATCACGGCTCTGTTGCTATTTCTATGGCAAATGTTCAGATGAATTCCATTCTTTAGTTCCACCAGTTCAGCACTTTACATCGAACGAGCCATGCCACGTACACATGGTCGAATCATCTTCATTTCCTTCGTATTCCATTGTTAAAAAGAAATCTCCGCTTCTTCTCAAGAACCGCTAATTAGTGGAACAGACTCCCGAAATGATGCTTCCTGACAACTACAATTCTAACCTCTTAGGTTTAAGACTAGGGTCAACTGTATCTATCGTCCATATTCTCATAATCTGCACTGACTTTGTCCTCTTACATCCCTTCAACAACCTTACTTAGTAAGCCTGCGTCCTGGGTATGACGATAAACTACATCCGCGTCCTGGGTATGACGATAAACTACATCCGCGTCCTGGGTATGACGATAAACTACGTCCAACCAAAAGGCCGTCAATCCGATCAATCGGCTGGTCATGCCATGCCCCATCACATCTAACCCATCCCAAAACAACTACAACTTACAATTAACTTTCCCTCCCAAACCCTACACTAAATATACTAACAACTTACCCCTAAAATGTGATGGGAAACAATGATGTTGCCAGCTATACGTTTTTGAAACAATGATGTTGCCAACTATACGTTTTTGAAACAATGATGTTGCCAGGGATACATTTCTTTGAAACAATGATGTTGCCAGCTATACGTTTTTGAAACAGTTGCCAGCTATACGTTTTTGAAACAATGATGTTGCCAGGGATACATTTTTTTCAAACAATGATGTTGCCAGCTATACGGTTTTGAAACAGTTTCCAGCTATACGTTTTTGAAACAATGATGTTGACGGGTATACATTTTTTTGAAACAATGATGTTGCCAGCTATACGTTTTTGAAACAATGATGTTGCCAGCTATACGTTTTTGAAACAATGATGTTGCCGGGGATACATTTTTTTGAAACAATGATGTTGCCAGCTATACGTTTTTGAAACAATGGTTGCCAGCTATACGTTTTTGAAACAATGATGTTGCCAGAGATACATTTTTGATATATCTAGTAAATACTGGATATGGCATTAAATAACCCATAGTGGTTGATATGCCATAAAACCCCAAACAAACAAACAAACAAACTTAGTAAGCCTCTAACTTAAGTAGCTGTAGATGCTTGTATTGGTTGAAAAGTTAATAAAAATATATTTTATCCAGCATATCACATTTCCTTCCAGTGCCAACAAGAGAACTAAGGTCAGAAATGGCTTCATGGTCATTAAAAAAAACAACAACAAAAAAACTTAAGATCACATACATTTTACATAGATAAATCTCTTCGTAATGCGTAAGCTGTACTTGTGAGTACAATTGTTTGTATTTCTTTAAGGCATGGGTTACCCAGAATCCCTTCAATCGGAACCTTTTCCAATCAATCCGAGGGCTACAACTGATATTATTGATGTCCTCATGTGCCACATTTTTGAGATTTCCATTTCAAAATCCTTTTTTTTTAAGATCTTCAAAGATACATTACCATCTACAGGGACTGTCATATCATTCTTATTGACATTCTGTTTTTGTGGTCTTTGGTCTCGATGTCTGGGCAATTAGCTTTGATTATTCTGTCTGAGTGTATTGTAAAGTCCCATAAAATTGTTACAGGTCCCATGTCTATAACCGGATCTGGATGATGTTCACACCCGTTTCTTACAGTTTCTTTTCCGTAAAAGTGACATATTTTCCAATGCAGATATTGGCCCACTCTATAATACCGAGTTTTATATTCAGTTGGTGCTAATACCGTGCAACCTGATACAAAATGGTCAATTTTTTTCTGGATATTTATCACAGAATCTGCATTTGGGATCAACACAGTTTTTTTCAGCATGTGCGCGCTTGGTAATTTCTAGTTAGCAAGCAGTGGTCCTGTGCAGTTTTTAACCTTGCACTACGTAACCACTTATTATTATTATTATTATTATTATTATTATTATTATTATTATTATTATTATTATTATTGTGTGTCATGTTTCCTGCTTTACACCCTGTAGAGCCGGGTCCAAACTATGGTCTTTGGGCCCAATAGGAGAATTGTCATTTAATTGATAGCATTTTTTCTTAGTATATGGGATGTTCCTAGTAGGGAGATTTTCTGGGCAACTTGTATGTTGTTGTTACCTGTGACACTGTTATTATTATTATTATTATTATTATTATTATTATTATTATTATTATTATTATTATTATTATTTCTATTAGCCTCGGCTAGTGAGTAACAATCTGAAATCTCCAGCACCCTCCTCAGTATTCTATGCGCACCCAACTATTAAACTTATCTTCATGTTTCACAGCTTCATTTTATATTGAAACGCAAACATACGCAGAAAGTTTGTGATCATAAGTGTCAGTGATTCAGTAAAAAAAAGAAAAAAATGAAAACCTGAGATATCTTATGGCTTAGTCCTGAGTTTCACCAGTAAGCTACCAGTTCCGAATGTACCGAATAACTCTGTCCTGCTCAGTCAAAATCCTTTCAATGGAAACTGATAGCTTTTTATCAGCCATTCCCTACAAAACTGTCTATACTGTGGCTCCACTGGTCTGGACGTTTTAGTATCTCTTTCTCTCCCTCTTCACTCTTAAATCTGTCATCAGGTCTGTAACGGGGTCAAAAGTAGAACTGCTGATATATTTATCGGATACTGGGGCTGCTATTCAGAAGATAGGAACAACGCAGGACATTTATTAAGTATTTTTTAACAAACTCCGTGCTTCGAGAAGATGTATATTTATCTTATCATTTGAGGAGAAGTTAATACTCACATCTGTAATATAAAATTCAGATTAATGATTCAATCTACTTCCGAATAATAATAATAATAATAATAACATATCGAATAATGGTACGAACAGAATTCTGTAACAGTTATAGAAAGCCATGAGTTATTTGGGACCTTACCGTTCATATTCAGTTCAGTTATGTGCCTGAGGCGATCATGTACCTTCCGATACATGACTGACAAGGAAAATCTTTTTCCCGCAGTAGGTTGCCATTTCTTTCTTCGGTAGACCAGTTGCCATCCAAGGTTATAGAACCTGGTCTGTCCTGTTATTTACCCATAAAAGAAGAGAATTCATACTTTTCCCAAGTTTATTAGCCCATAAGTGAATGTAATGGATTCGACTGGAATTCGAACTCGGCTCTCCGATTCCTCAATACGAGCCGCTATCCATTTACTCAACCGTACCATTCATATTATTGACATATAAACCAGACATAGACTACAAAAAATATTTTGCATAGATATGGCAGTGCCGTCAAATAAAAAAAAATAATATGACAAAATAAATAAATAATGCGGTATCTCCCAGAAACTGTAACTAAGGTAAGCTCAGTTCATTATTAAGAAATGGGTGTTGCTAGTCTGAAACACAAGATTTTTGTTGGTTACATTCTGGCATTTTTGGAACGCTGGTATTCAAATTAATCCAAAATGATGCCATGTGTAAAACGGTTACCTGATGCTGCACCCTACCGGAAAAGAATGTATCAAGTATTTATATGTATTTTTATTATTATTCGCATTAACTATTTTATACGCATTTTTAGAACACTATCTCTTCTGTGGTGAACGATGTGATGGGCGATATAAGTATGAATTGAACTAGATTTCGATAAGTGACAAGTAAACCGACGAGAGAATTTAGTGCATCCGTGGCCAATGTTAGAATTTAATATCGTTTTTTGTTAGTATTCTATTGGAGATAAAATCTTCCAAATGACATAAGAATTCATAAACAAAAGTCGTTTTTATATAATGGATTGGGATCCCGTGTTATTTGTAATAATTAAGTTAGATGTTTTGAACATTTTATAGTAAATGATAAATCCAAGGCGATTGTTGGGATGATTAAGTGATGTGTACCGTTTAATTATATTTTTAATGACTTTTTCTTATTTATAGTTAGGGTGCATCAGACTACGATAAAATAAATTAATGATGTATTTATTTTGTTTATGTCAGGAGGATTGCCTGTGTTATTTTTATCTAACATTCTTTAAAGCAAATTTTATTTGCTCGTCGACGACATGATTGGGGAAATTATTCTTGATAAGTGTTTATTTTATGTTGCTTAATTCTTTATAAAATAACCTGTCAGAGGAAGGAAGTAACTATTTTAGCTCAGTTGAACATGCTTTGTCTAACAACCATTTTACACCTGCGAGAATATTCACTTTTGTGTGGAAACACGAATTTTTGCTTTTATGACTGCTAACATCAATTAAAACGTCACGGAAAGGAATTCTATTTTAATATTACGTTCATAAGTAAAGTGCACGACGGTGTAATAATTCCTTATTTGATTTATGTTTGTTTAACTGCATATCAACTCCTTATGGGTCATTTAATGCAGAAACTTGAACCTTTGACGTAATAAAAGTATAATATATGTTATTCTGCTTTCACAACTGAATACATGGTAGATGATGTAGTGCATATACATATGCACAGATGATTTAGTGCATATACATGTGCATAGATGATTTAGTGCATATACATGTGCATAGATGATTTAGTGCATATACATGTGCATAGATGATTTAGTGCAGATACATGTGCATAGATGATTTAGTGCATATACATGTGCATAGATGATTTAGTGCATATACATGTGCATAGATAATTTAGTGCATATACCTGTGCATAGATAATTTAGTGCATATACCTGTGCATAGATCATTTAGTGCATGTGCATAGATCATTTAGTGCAGATGCATGTTCATAGATCATTTTGTGCATAAAAATGTGCATAGATCATTTAGTGCATATACATGTGCATATATGATTTAGTGCATATACATGTGCATATATGATTTAGTGCAGATACATGTGCATAGATCGTTTAGTGCATATACATGTTCGTAGATCGTTTAGTGCATATACATGTTCATAGATCATTTAATGTATATACATGTTTGTGAGAACATAATTACTAGAGGCAGGCGTATGTGTGTTTTATGTTGCAGTTTCATTGAAATTATATTTTGGAATACAATTTGATTTAAGAAATTGTTCGATATTATATGGATTAAATGTCATGAAAGAGTTCTTTCATGTCAACTTGGTTAATTTTGTTTCGTGGCATATCAACCTCTTTAATGCCGAAATCTAAATATTTTGAACACAATTTTATGGCTTCAATTACAGATAAAATATATTCTTGGTCATTTTGTTATAAAATGTATTCGCTGGTAATTCTTCTATAAAATACATTGCTAGTCATTTTGCTTTAAAAATATATTGTTGGTAATTTTACTATAAATATGTATTGTTGGTCATTTCGTATATAAAAATGTATTACTGACATCATCACTGTAAAAATGTATTTTTATACTTTCATAATGTTTGGTTTTTGTTTGGGGGCTTTCACTATTTGCCCATAGCTGGGACCCTAACAGTTGCTACCACCCGAATTAAGCATGGACATGGGAACAACAGCGATTAAGAGTTGGATTCACGCTCCTCAAAACCTCCTGATCAGAGGCCTTGCTGCCGGATATAGTTTGTCGTCATACCCAGGACAAAGTTATTCTCGAAAGTTTCTTTTAAAACAATTATTATACACTTCGAGTAGATATGAGCGTTCGAGAAAAACCATGGAAAGCGTTTCTTAACGTAACAAATGACATCATATATTATGAAATGGACCAAGTCCGACAATTATTTTAATATATTTTCCGTTTATACGTTATTATGGCAATTTGTTATTTAAAAACAATAATTTGATATTGCTTACAAGGCGCTTCCTCTGTTGCTAAATGGCAGAGAACGTCAGGTTATCTGATGGTCCCGTAGGATATAGGTTCGATTCTTGTCCGGGGGAATATTTTTTCAGTTAAATTTCTCGGACATTCAGGCCGGTAAATGTAGTTAATACTGGTTTATTATAAACAGAGCATTTATCTAAATATTTGTATCTATGAAAATAACGTATAAATAATATATATATATATATAGTCATCCACAGACAGACTGTTTCGCAGCTCATCAGTGTGGCTAGACGTCCGTTTGCCTCTAGCTAGGATCGAAACCCAACTGAATTAGTGTCAGTCGGGGATTCTACCACTAAGCCGTTGACGCACGGCAGGGATGAAGGAGAATTTAAGCGTATTTATTTTTAGATAAACACACAGTGACAGAGAGAACTCGATTCGATTTACCGAAGAGTCTTGCATTATTAGCCGTAATAGTCACTGTTTACAAACCCACACTTCCTCCCCAGAGAGCTCAACCGAAATAAATTTTTCAGGAGCCTATATATATATATATATATATATATATATATATATATATATATATATATATATATATATATTCTGATCACTAGCTAATCCAATATTAATTTATAATGATATTTATATTTATAAATAAATATGCATTAAATAAGTAGTTTTAAATTAATGAAACAATATTTTTGAAAACTATTCCGAGCTAATCTTTGGAAATCAAAACAAAATTATTTTTCTGTCTTGCATTCTCATTTTAGTTATTTTTATTATAAAGATATTTGAGTCAGTTCTCCTGCTGCCTGTATGTGAACGTTTATCTGGCAATAGTTCTCTTTCAACAGAGGTGTTGCAGGAAATGATTAATATTTAGCTTGAAAATTATGTCTGAAACATTTTTATAACATTGCGATTTCTTCTAAGGCGCAATCATAACTTTTATATCAAACGTGTGTGGAAGACTTTTTATGAAAAAAAATAAAATGCACCCATCATGTTTTAAATAAAAGTCTGATTTTAAATTTAATTTTGACTTTCACTTTTACAAGAACGTCGGCATATCTACAATTGTCTCTTCAAAATTTTTGTTTGTATCGCGATGAAAAAAAAAATATCATCAAAACTCAAAGCATTCAATTCTGTATTCTGTATATTCCAAACTCGAATTGGACTCTCTTCTGTTCGATTTCATCCCACGCAACTTTCAGATCATGTGTCCTTCGAAAGAAAACAAATGCTAGAAAGAGGCATGAAATATTGGCACGGACCGACTCATTCCGTAGAGTGGCCACTAAACCGATTTCCTTTGTCAGAGAAAAGAGATTAATGACAAATCCTTAAGAAGAGATTAAGTGATTCACTGAACGACAGCTGCTCTTCTAAACTGTTCCGCACGATTACCAAGAATACAACCAGTTCAAGCAATTTGTGTCTGATTTTTTTAGGACGACCAGTTATCATTATTTACATTATTATTCTTTGTTGTTTTTATCACAACGTTTCGGTCGTTGTGCTCCCCGAACTTCATCAGGTGTTTTTTGATCCGGGTAACCTTCAGGAAATTTCAAACTGTACCCTTTATTTAATTGACGGGGTTAGTTTTTTTTCTTGTTCCGCTATCCATGTTCAGGGATATCTAATTCTTATTTAGTACTGCTCAGTTATGGCTCCACTAAGATTTTGTCTGAAACATAAAATCTTTTTCTAAAGAATTGGCATATAAGGAATTAATATAAAGCTAATGTATACAAGTGAAATATTTTAGGTTCATGCCTTTCCTGTGGTAATTTATCTGCATAATATCTGCAGCCGACTTGACATCGAAAATATCCGAACGACGCTATTCGTTGACGTGTTAGGCAGTTGTCTATACGTTCTTTCTCACTCAATAAATTATCCATCGACAAGGGGGAAAACAAGGTCACGATTTGAGGAAAGCAGGTGTAGCGACTAGAACAGATGTAAGGTGACCTGCTTCCCCTATTAATTAGCTGATCTCATTCGTTGCTACGAGATGCAACCTTTAATCTACATACCGCCTTTTCAAATCTCCGGGTGGGGATTATATATGGGTATTTGATGTTCAGTCAAATAGCCATATATAATCCACTCGAATGGAATGTGACACAAGGTCAAGTTAAAAGTAAATGTAATGGCAAAAAGTGGGTGGGGGCAACCAGTGTATTTTTAAGGCTAACTTCTTTAGGGCAGCCTTGATAATTAAAGTGCTCCACATCAAGAGATAGAGTATTAACAGCAACAAATAAAATTGAATATCCAACTGTAACGATATGATTTTTCACACAGCTTTAGAAGATAAGGAGATAATTTCTTTCCTTTTAAGTTCACTTAGTTGTCATTAGAGGCACGGTGGAGTAATGGATAGCGGCTCGGATTGAGGAACCTGAGTGCCGAGTTCGAATTCCTTGGGAAAGGTATGAATCTTCTTCTACCCCCAGCTATGAGTAAATAGCAGGACAGACCAGGTTCTAAAGTATATAGTCTTGGATGGCGGATAGAAAAAATCTGCCTCGTTAGTCATGTATCGAAATATACATAATTGTGTATCTGAGTTTTGTAGGAATTTTGTCTCCAGTCCATCTTTGAGTAAACGTAAGTGGCATATTGGGAAACATAACAAATTTATAAATAATTTTAGATAGTCATGTCCTTTGAAGATTTGGCCACCAATGTGGCTTTTGGAGTGGGTCCCATATCTTCCGGAAGACAAGTCAGAATTATCCATATAAGCAGAGTGAGGCAGGAAGTCAGAGGAAAGTGGGTCCAGTCTAACCACTTTCGCCCCAGCCCCTCAACCTCCGACGTCTTTCTCTCTGGGTTGATGTGTCTACTCAGTCTTAACCGAACTTAAGGGAGTGACCGTAGGTCCCCTGAGCATCCGTAGATCATTCGACCGGCCCACTGGTTTAATCCTGCTTCCTGCCCACGTTGTGTTTGGTTTGATCCAGAAAGCAGAAGTGATGTTCATCCATTCATGGTCGACTAAAGATTGTAGACACGGCTGGAGAGTCTGTGCTAAGAAATTTAGAATGCACCAAAAATATATATATATCTGCAGTAAGCCGACAAACAACTATTCAATGGTTAAATTGTTAATGTCTTTTATATAGCAGAAAAGAATAGTGTAGAAAAGAAATGGGTTACAGAAATGAAAATAATTGACGTAAAAACTCATACACTGGATACTAGACAGAGAGAGAGAGATAGAGAGTGGGTTGTGATTAGCTTGTTGTGAAATCGTCTCAGGACGATATGCGACTCTTGATTATTGTAGCTTGTTCGACGTTTCCGTTTCCAGTGGTAGTAATAATAGTAGCAGTAGTAGTCTTAGACATTGGAGGAGTAATTCGCTTCTTCGTGCGTATATCAACAAAATATGTAAGCGGGTGCCTGGCTCAAACCTCTGACGTCACTCCCAGTCTCCGACCTCTCTCTCCAGCTCGACTGCACTCGACGGCAGACCAGCCAACCACTCACTGCCTCTTCCGTCTGGCCTCTTCCGCCTGTCTTTCTCGTCGGCCTTTCTCGTCTGTCTTGTAGCGCCGCGACCCGTAACGGTCGACGCGGGTGCTCATGCGCGTGACGGCTCGCAGGCGGCGACGACGCGCCGACCGATCGCGGCATCTCCAGTCTCTTCGAGAATTCTCTCCCGACTGACACTTTTTCAGCATAACTACGCGTTTATATAGATATATCTGACTGATCATAAATCGACTCTTGGTCCGCACGCATTTATCATGAGTGTCGCTGTCAACCCAAAACCATGTGAGTTTCAAAGTTCTCATAGCCTGAGTAAGCTTTATTTCAAATTTTAACCGATCATCATTGTCTTCCTAATGACCCAATTCCAAATGGCCTAGATCAGATTCCCATCAGTAAACAAAATTGTTCTGATCTAATTTCGCTGTTCAAATCTACTCCGAATTCAATAAAGAAAAAATATATGTGCGTGTGTTTCCCAATCTCTCTCTCTCTCTCTCTCTGTTACACAGCCGTGATAGAAGTAGGTAGGTGATCAGAGGAGTTAGAGCTGCCCAGCGGCCAGTGAGAGAAGGTCTGGTAGTGAGGAATCAGAAGTCGCCGAGCCTAGAAGCCAGTGAAGTAAGCGAGATAGCAGTTCAGCCGAACGGAAAGATAGCTGGCTAAGTGAGAAATCGTATTGTTGTTTCTTTTTTTTGTTGAAAGTGATCATGGCTGAGAAGACAAACCTGTGCACATAGCGAGCTGGGTGTATATGCAAATACAATCAACCTTGCATGTCATTGCAGGTGCAGTGAACATCATCACAAAACTTGTCACAAATTCCGCCACAAATGGCGTCACCTAAGTCAAAACAGTTAATCCAGCTAAATTTGAAAGTTTTTCCCTTTTTGTTTCATCTTTAAAATATAATCATTGATTGAATGTGGTTAAGAAAGAATATTAGGTGTTAAACTCAAGAATTCTACAACCCAATCACAGTATTAATAGCATGAAGTCATATACTCTGGGTCAATTGAAAATATAGAAAAAAAGCATTAAGGTGACGGATACAAATTCCCAGTATCACTAAAATGTCCAACAGAGGGCCCATAGTCTCATGAATAAAAGTATTGGTTAGGCATATTGAGACCCCAGCGATTATTGCTAAAAGCAGAGAGAGGCAGGAAGTCAAGGGAGAAGGTGGTCCAACTGCGAGAGAAGTAGGTAAGTGACCAGTGAGTTGGTAGCTGCCCAGTGGCAGAGAGTGAGGAATCAGGAGTCACCAAGCCCAGAGGTTAGTAGCTGCCCAGAGGTTAGTAGCTGCCCAGAGGCCAGTGAGGAAGGGACCAGCGAAGACAGGGAGATAGCAGTTCAGCTGAAGGAAATGATAGCTGGCTAAGTGAGAAATCATGTTGCTACTTCCTAACCAGAGTCTTGAAAAACAATTGTCTTCATTTTATGTTGAAAGTGATCATGGCCGAGAAGACAAACCTGTGCACATAGCGAGTTTGGTGTATATGCAAATACTATCAACCTTGCATGTCATCACAGGTGCAGTGAACGACGGACGATCGGAGAACCGCATCACAATTTCGCCATGAATGGCGTCACACAACTTATCTTTTCCGACTCGGAGTCTCGCGGTTATAGTAACCAATCGTCAGTCGGAGATTGAGTGTTTATAGATATAAACAGTGTGGACATAGAAACCAACACTGCATGGTGATGGTGATCGTGAAACTGACAATCACCATCAAGTATTGATTCGTATGTCCACACTAATTATAAACGATCTATTTCCGATATTGACTACACTCCCCTTACATATATAACAAAATTTAGACAATATACACTATAGTTCAAGCCAGCCCCAGAATTAGCATAGGATGAACTTGACAGAAGAGTGAAAAAAAAATTTTTTTAGAGTCATTGAAAAAAGAATGGAATCAATTATCAAACTTATACTTTGAGAAAATTTTACTACGAATGCCAAAAATTTGTGCTGCAATAATCAAAGTTAAAGGAGGATATTTTGACGAGAGCAAAATTTAATCATAATTTTTTTTTCTTTTTGTCATAATAAAATTTCTAATAAAAAATCATGTCTCACTTGTTTTTAACGATGTATAATAATTCTCTGATATTTAAAGTACAAAACAACTGCTTTTGGGGCCAATTTAAAAAATTATTCGGGTTCTCCCCAAATCTTTGAACTGTAGTGTATATATATATATATATATATATATATATGTATATATATATATATATATATATATATATATATATATATATATATATATATATATATAGACATGACAGAATTGAATAGATGCTCACAGAAACCGTTTATTTTATTAAACAAGTAATTTATACAAATGAAGTAATTATAAATGGTCATAAATTTAATAACTAATACTTGGTTGACATCCCTTTTGCTTTTTTTAATGCAAGGACCCTTCTATGCATGCTAGTGATGAGTTCACAAATATCATCTTGAGGGATTTCTTGCCATGTTTCACGCAATAATCCTAAAAGTTCAGGCTTAGAAGATGGCTTCCTGTTCTTTTTGCAGAGTTTTCGATCTAATATGCCCCAAAGGTGTTCAATAGGGTTAATATCCGGGGACTGGCTTGGCCATGGAAGTTTATAGATCCCATTTTGTCTCAACCAACGTTGCGTTGCTTGAGCAGTGTGACATGGAGCTCCATCTTACATAAATAGGGAGTCAACTTTGCTCATTCTACTACTTGAGAATATTGGAAGGAGCCCTTTCTTTAATATAGAAACATATTTGGTTGAATTAATGTTTCCTTCACACTCCACAAGCTCTGAACAACCATCACTCCAAATTGCACCCCATACCATTTGTGAAAGGCCCCCATGTTTCACCGTTGGCTGCAGTCTTTTTAAATCAAACTCTTGACTACAGAGTCTCCATACCCATACACTTCCACTGTCAGAAAATAATGCGAATCTTGACTCATCAGAGAAAATGACAGTGGTCCAAAAGGTCACAGATCTCTCCACCATCTCATGAGCCCAATCCTTTCTGCGTTTGATATTGGCTGGACGGAGAAGTGGTTTCCTTCTCGCAGCTCTGCCATATTAGCCCAGCTTGTGAAGATACCTGGCAGCTGTTCTGGGACTGACATCAACTTGTGTTGCTATGTCAGAGGCCTTGCAACATGGATCCTGTTCAACATTTCTTTCGACAAGACGCATGGTTCTTTCAGAGGGCCCAGGGTGGCCTGGATAATGTTTTGTGCACTTCTTGCCCTCTCTGGTGAATTGTACGATCACTCTATTAACAGTAGAAAGGGGTATTGAAAGATTTTCAGATATTTTTCTTTGACTAAGACCACCTTCATGTTGGCCCACAATACGTCCTCGCTGAAATTCTGATAGGTCTGATGCGCCTTTGGTTCGTGGCATGTTCCAGTATTGTTATCTGCAATTTTAATCAAATAATCTAAGTTAATTTATCTTGGTTATTAAAAAAAATCAGAAATAAAATTTATCTTGGAGTCTATTCAATTCTGTCATGTATGTGTATATTCATACAATCTAACTATAATAAAGAGATACGCGTATTCGACTGTAATGTTTTAATTATTTTCAGAAAAGTACTAAATGTAATCTTTCTATCGCTATTTATTGAGCTTAACTTTGTACGACAAGAAATCCCAAACATGGGCCAGTTTTGAAGGTCGAACTCATTGGCTATAGTAACGGTTCACGAAACTAACTACACGACAGTGGTTAAGACTCTTCTTATTCTACTTATTCTTCTTATTATTATTTGTACCATGTCTCTTCTAGACATGGACGTTCATGGTTCTCACCAACTTCCTGTCCCATGTAGCTCTTAGCCGTGTTTATCTTTTTGCTATCTCTCCTAATTCCTGTTCTGTCAACCATTTACTCAAGCCCTTGCCTTCAACATATCATGTGAGTGTTTTCTAAGCCCTTTTTCTTCATTACGTACCCTAGAAAGTTCAATTGTCTCTTTCTGATTCTAAATATATGTGTCCATTTTGTTTCCAATTGCGCTAATTAATTCATCGGTAAGTAAATTGTACTGATCAAGAAAACTGTATTTTTAAAAAAACAATACCTGCTAAACATGTACACAACAAATTTATCAAAGATATGAATAAGGCCGCTTCTGGCAAAGATTGTTGTTTTTTATTTCCCGCAGACACTTGGTGAACCGTAGAAAGCACCATAAAAAGATTTTATAAATATGCACACTGGTTTATTTTAACTAGTTTTATAATAGTTGCCTCCCTTTGTTCTCCCTTGGATTTTTTTCTTTCTTTTTTTAGCAGACGGCGTTAATATGTTAAAATTTACAGGTGCATTTTCCCTAATATGAAACTGCAACAAACGATGCCGATACTGTGCCAGTAACAAATTACTTTTTACCTGGTCCGAGGTGCTAGATTGACGCTGAAATAATCTTCAAACGGAACGACTATTTTATTGTCATTGTCGTGTTCATAAAAAATAATTATAATGTAAAAAAATAATTATAATAAAATAATCATAACAATTATAATTATCATCAGTTAATTCTAGACCAATGACAATCGACCCCATTTTTCTCCTCTACACAGACAAACACGTGACAATCTCACTATCAGACTAGCAGTTCACACTGAGAGGTCGTCAACACGTGCGTCAACGAAAATTTTATCTCTTTTTTCTTTTTCCGGTCGTAATAGTAACATTTATCTCTTAGCCTTAAAAAAAATCAAGGTAAGAATACCCCAGGTACTTGTATTTTCTAAATAAGTTATCTGAACGCTCATTACATACATCTATATAAAAAAAAACAACTTACAATAAAGACTGTATACATTTTGTTTATTCTTTATCTTATCATTCTGTCGGATTCTGATCCATATTTGATCTACATCCGACCCCAAACTTACAATATTGCTCATTATTACAGTCTTTCGTGTTTCCAACATCACAATACAACCAGATAATAAATAATACTCTGAAATAATCTTCAAACGGAACGACTATTTTATTGTCATTGTCGTGTTCATAAAAAATAATTATAATGTAAAAAAATAATTATAATAAAATAATTATAACAATTATAATTATCATCAGTTAATTCTAAACCAATGACAATCGACCCCATTTTTCTCCTCTACACAGACAAACACGTGACAATCTCACTATCAGACTAGCAGTTCACACTGAGAGGTCGTCAACACGTGCGTCAACGAAAATTTTATCTCTTTTTTCTTTTTCCGGTCGTAATAGTAACATTTATCTCTTAGCCTTAAAAAAAATCAAGGTAAGAATACCCCAGGTACTTGTATTTTCTAAATAAATTATCTGAACGCTCATTACATACATCTATATAAAAAAAAAAAACAACTTACAATAAAGACTGTATACATTTTGTTTATTCTTTATCTTATCATTCTGTCGGATTCTGATCCATATTTGATCTACATCTGACCCCAAACTTACAATATTGCTCATTATTACAGTCTTTCGTGTTTCCAACATCACAATACAACCAGATAATAAATAATACTCGTTTTGTTGTTTCCACGTCTTGCTGTTTCTCATTTTTACGCGTATTTTTGTATATATAAACGTGGGGTGGTTTATAATTTTAACCCTCCACAGTTGAGAGGGGAATGTATTTTCTAAGGACACCAGTAGTAAGTAAACGCAAACTGCTCCAACCAGAATTTGAAATCGGATTCATTTGTCCACGCCGTTAAGCGTTAAGCTACCTTCACCTGCGAGTTATTGGAAGTATAAAATGCAAATTCTTTTAGTGGCATAAGAATTTCGTTATAATGGTTGATTTCTATACGAATTGTGATTACTAATTACATTAAGCGTTGAATCTGCTGAGTATAAATATCAGATGACTATAACGAACGACTATCACAAAAATATGACTTAAAATACTTGTTCTTTCAATCATAGATACTATCCAAATCCCCGCCTTGCGAAAACTTCTCCTAAAGATCAATTATTATTATAATCGGAACCTTTTCACACGGACAGGTCGTCAACACGTGCGTCAACGAAAATTTTATCTCTTTTTTCTTTCTCCGGTCGTAATAGTAACATTTATTAACAAAAAATCAAAGATTATTATAATAATAATTCAGCAGACAACGTTATTATATTTATGGTAACTGTATTTTTGGCGATTGCCTTACTCGGCTTCCATCGTTCGATACTGTGCGTCTGAAAAATGCTGTTTTTATCGCGGTCGTCAAAACTTCTCAGCATTTTGACTGGGATCAAAGTGCAATATCTGCCCTCAGGCGGATAAACTGTATTTCATCTCTCAGTTATATCTCTGACTTCGAACAAAGCGCAACTCAGTTATGTCTCTGTGAACTGAAAATATTAATGAGAGGTGACAGCCTCGGAAAACAGTTACCCGCGCCAGTACCTCATTACACTAAAGAGTGGGGATCAATAGTAATACCAATGCCAGTGCAACCGACGGTTGCGGGGGCTGGGCTATTTTTTATCTAGCCTGGGTGCACGCGCTCGGGCTCCCAGCATTAAACTAAACTTGTGTCACATGCTGCCAGCGTGAGGCGGAAAGAAAATACAATCGTTTCTCGGCCTTTTGGTTAAGATCAAAATGTAGTATCTGTTCTTATCAGCTTCTGATGCTCTCTTTCCACTTCTATCTTCTTCCTTCATTTTAACTGAAACCAAGTAGCGTCTTTTCACGCGATCAAAACGGAATAGTTCATCATTTATGAGGTATTGGCAAGGTGTAACGGCCGTACGAACTGGCGAAGGGAGGAACAAGCGCAATTATTATATAATAATCTTAGTTTTATTTACTCTTTGTAAAGTCCTGTGCTAAAAATCATCTTCTTTTATGCGACATGTCTTTTGGGGGCGTGGGAGATCATGGTTAACCACGACTTCCTGTCTTTTGTTGCTCCAATTAATTTTTAACCTTTTACTGTATCTTCTGTCTTGGTTCTGCCATCCATTCACTCAAACCCGTTACTCACTTTTCCCCTTGCTTCTCTTGTATTTCAGTATACCACGTGAGTGTTGAAATCTCCAGGCATTCTTTCCTCTTTATTTATCCCAGAATTTTCATCTATCTCTTTCTGATTGTAAGTATGAGGTTTGTTGTTGTTCCTATTTCCCTTAAAACTACTTTGTTCCCTTCGTGGTATTTTCGGGATTCGTCAGTAGAACCAAATCTCTGTCGTTTCAAGTCTCTTCTTCATCGGTGAGGATATTGTCCATCATTTAATGCCATATAGGAGATTAGATATTACATAGCAGCTCAACACTTTCATTTGTTTCTAAGGACATTTTCCTATTACATTGCTTAGTTTATGAAAGGCATCTTTCGATATTGCTATGCGCCTTCGGATTTCATGATTTTCTGTCGGTTGCTACTAAACTATTTCTAACATCTTGACGTTTATAATACAGTTGTATTATAATGGTCATCAGCAAAAGGGAACAGCCCAACATGCGAATTACAAATTGCAAACACCAATATCAAGCAAGTACAAAAATTTAAATATCTGGGAACAAACGATGGAAAGTGCGACTTCGAAATCTGAAAACTCATTGGGATAGCCAAAGATGCCTTTGAAAAGATAAGCAAAATTTTAAAAAATAGGACAAATCTCGTTAGAAACAACGAAAGCAGTATTTAACTGCTATGCAATAACGGTCCCTCTATATGGCAATGAATTTCAGACAATCTCATCACAGATGTAGAAGAGACTTGAGGCAACAGAAATATGGTTCTATAAAAGGATGTTGAGAAGGCTATGGACTGAACATCTGAACAATGGCGAAAATGGAAACAAAAAGGACAAATACTTAGCATTAGAAACAGACAGTTGAAATTTATAGGGCGGCACATTATGAGGAAAAAGGGCTCAGAAAATTTTACATTGACAGGACATTAAAAGCAAGAGGGACAGAAGAAAGCAACAGGGATAGAAGAAAGAAAAGACATAACCTATTCAATGAGGTTGTGTAAATAGCTGGCAGAACAGGCATTAGGGAAAATGGCGAAAAGACAAACTTTACTAAAAGCTACAAAGAACAGAAAGTTGTGGAGAGCCATGACTGTCCACGTTCCGATTGGACAAGTCGCATAGAAGAAGTATACATAACTCACACCTTAAGCTGTCTTATTTTCTAACAATCATGCATTCTAATTGCAGTTAATAGTCCTTTCATCTCGCTCTTTTTACTACATTGTATAAGAGTCCCTTCACTTTTCTTTCTGGGTTTGCTATTAGCACAAATGGACATCCTTCAGTTTAATCTCAAATATGTTCCCACTAGTATTTTTACTATTTTTCGGCGAGTTTTTCCACACTTGGTCATTTGATACTGAAGTTGAGTCCATTGCAAGCATGAAAGCATGAACTAAAAGTAGCCAAGAAAAAGATTGTTACTTGCTAACGATTTTAAAGGCTTCAAGTCCTTTCCTCATTAACCTCATTTTCGTCCTGAGCGCTGGATTTGGGGTACTTGAATAATCATTATCTCTGTGTTATTTTCATCGTGTTTGAAAAGAGGAGAGACAGTAATACATCGGCTAGGCAGAGGGTGCCTCGGGTGGGAGAGAAATTCCATTAAATACATGCAAAAACGTAAATTGTTCCTGCGTGTCATATCTTTAAACAAGCATTTGGTTACACACGCAATATCGTGTAAGCAGATTAGAAAAATTATATATTTATGTATAATACAAAAAATATCTAAGTAAATAGATATATATATTTGAATAATACAATTACGGAATCTTTATGACATGAGTTTTAGCAGAATAACCAGAAGAAAATCACTTCTTAGACTAATCAACCTTCGACAAAAAAAATGCAATTGATAACTGATATTATGTACAGATGCTTGCAGCTTCGGCACACTATTACGGAAAGGTATATATATATATATATATATATATATATATATATATATATATATATATATATATATATTATAATTTTATCATATGGACAAAAAGTTTACTCACTACAAAGATGCAACTTCGTTTCGGTGCATTTCAACTGCGCCGAAACGGGTGCTGTTAAAATGCGCCGAAACGAAGTTGCATCTTTGTAGTGAGTAAACTTTTTTTGTCTATATGATAAAATTATAATAAATAATTATCGCTCTACTATCGGTACCGCGCCCTCTTTTGGATTAATGCTGTGAACGTTAGAATTTATATATTATTTTCGTTCTCATTTCATCGGATATATATATATATATATATATATATATATATATATATATATATATATATATATTCATTTCTGTAGTTTACTGCTACAGCAAGCAGAAACATTTTTTTCTCCCGATGATGGCCATGTTGGCCGAAACTAGTCGAGGAATCTAAATGAAATAATAATTTCTACAACCCAGTATGTCTGAAGATTTTAATTAATTTTTTTAATAATTTTTATCGTTCAATATATATATATATATATATATATATATATATATATATATATATATATATATATATAATAATTCGCCATCCCATAAATTCTGATGTTAATGTTAACCTTACTGTTCAGTCGCTTTTGTTAATCGTTCTGACACTTTATCATTGTCTCCGAAGCGTAAACACTGCAAGAAGAAATAAACCTCATTGTTAACCATCGCCCGGGTGGTCTCTCTTTTTATGTGCCGTATCCTTTCAGGACGTAGACGATTATGGCTCTCCACCTCCCTCCATCCCTTGCAACTCTCAACAATTTCCTTCCCTCTGCTTCCTCTCCCAGTCCACGTTCCATCATTCACTTGCTTAAGTCCGCCAGGTATGTCACGTGTTGTTTTCCCTTGTCTCTCTTTTCCTCTATTTGACCCGTGAGTGTCAGATTGTCCAAGCTGCCTCTTCCTGATAGTAAATATAAGCCCCCCCTCCTTGTTTGCAACCTCTCTAAGACCTCATCGTTACTCACACGCTATGTCCATGATATCCTTAGCATCCTTCTGTAGAACCACATCGCCTCGAGTGTATCTTCTTCATCTTTGATGAAATCGTTCAACATTCACTGCCGTAAAGAAAGACAGTTGTCACGTAACCCGATTAGAAACATTTTTTCTGGTTACCAGATTCATATTTAAACACTGTAGAAGCTTAGATACATTTTTTAATCAAATTCACACCATGCAAGGCAATAAAGCTACTAGAACACAAGGGTTTAGTTGGCTTAGAAAAAAAGAGAAACATTATTAAGGAACGAGAACAATGGAAAAGTAATCAGGAAGACAGTAGATAAGGATTGACATTGGATTTAGATTTTTGAAGATCAAAGTTGGCTAGAAACCGGACAAGTGTTCCACAAGCAAGTAATGTGAGAAAAGAAACTGTTAGCATAGATCTTACAGTTATATGTAGCCAATTCTACTGTAAATTTGTGAAACTTTGTTGTTAATCTAGTATTGCACTGAACTTCATAAAGTCTATGTATCATAGTGAAGAGTTCATGCGAACAATTACCATGAAAGTATTTATAGAAAAGGCACACGGAAGCAACTTTACGGCTGTGGGAAAGTGACTGAAGCTGAAATGCCAGGTCAAGACCAATAATATTGCTGATTCCTCTTTGGATTTATCAAAAATATCTAAATATATAGTAGGAGCACCAGCCAATATGTAGTAGCAATATTCTAAGCATGGATGAATTCTAAACTTATAGATATGTAAGATAGATTCAGGAGAGAAAGATTGTTTAGCACGACACAGTGAGACAACTTTCTTAGCAGCTGGCCTAACAATGAATTCAATATAGTTTTTCCACTTCATGTCAGCCGATATTGATAACCCGAGAAGGCACAACGAGTCACTCTCCCGGGGGTTAGTATCAGAAAATAATTGTGTGCATATATATATATATATATATATATATATATATATATATATATATATATATATATATATATATATATATATATGTATGTATATATATATCACCGCTATGCATAATGTTTCAACCAACCACGGAAGAACCAAGTCTATAATTTGTTTATTATCTTTTGTATTTAAAAGGGTGTCGTTTATAGTGGAGTATAACTCCATTGAGGAATATAACTTTAAAAAGCAACATATTCACAATGAATGAATTCCTAAATGGTAGTACGGCTACTGAACCACTTGAAAAATTATACAGTCTATACGGATTCAATGAAGGCTCGTACATGTCTGCGGTTGATAATAGTCTTCGTTTCGTGTCTGATGGAATATGAATGTTGCCGGCCATTGCGAGCTGCAAGAGCATGGAAGAACCATCACTGCAGACGTTTATTTCTAGCAAGTTGAAACTGGTGAACGAAGCGTTAGGTCGAAAGTGCCCGCTTTGACAAACAGAAAATGCATGACAATAGCGCACATTGCAAAATAAACCTAAGGAAAAATCGTTAGAAAGATAGTACCTATAGATTTAGTACCTATAGATTTTCATTTGTTTCGGTCACTGGAACGTTTTATAAGTGGCAGAACATTCAGCTACAAAGAAATTGAAAAGAGCGTTTCAAACCTTCTTCGGAGAAACCCCAAATTTCTTTAAACGTGAAATCGAAGATTTGCCTTCCGTTTGACTGAAATCGTTGAAAATGAAGGGGACTAGAGTTGTGCAAAAATAATAAATTAAACTTACATTTTTTTCTATAGCCTTTCTGGTAAAACGCAATTAATTACTGAACAAATTAATACTTGTTTTAAACTTGATATCTCTATGGTAAAGGGGAAAACAAATAAATGGAAAACAAATTAAAATATGTGATTAAAAACAATTAATTCAAGTACAGTAAAAGAAATAACTTTAAAATTACAGCGGGTCGGATTGAGGAAACGGAGAGCCGAGTTCGAATTCCAGTCAAATCCATTACATTCACTTACGTGTCAATACCCTCAGGAAAGGTATGAATCTTCTCCCCCCCCCCCCAGCTATGGATAAATAACAAGACAGACCGGGTTCTCTGGCCTTGGATGGCAAATGGTCTACTGCAGAAAGAAATGGCAACCTACTGCAGGAAATATCTGCCTCGTCAGTCACGTATCGAAAGATACATGATCGCCTAAGCGTGTATCACGCATGGCACATAACTGATAGGCAAACATTACTACTGATGTTTTAAGAATTCCGAAAATGCAATTCGTTAACGTTCTCTGTAAAACTTGCAATGTGGTGTTACGTGTGTTTAAGAAAACTAGAGTAGATTATTTTAACTCGCAGCTCACTTAATTGTTGAACCTGAAATGGGGAAAAACTGTTAGCGAACTGATAAATCTACGCTTGTAACAGTGCGCTTGTCGGAGATACCTCTTCCTTAATTCCCAAATTGTCACTAGGGGTCTCTCTTCCCATAC
>OZ038484.1:22716487-22841487 GCA_964036315.1 Acanthosepion esculentum
GAAAAAAATTGTGGAAGCATGTAACAGTAGGCTTTTTATTGTATTCAAATGCCTCGTCTATTATATTACAATAAATTTAAATTTTAAATAAACACAAAATTTGAAAAACAAATTCATACCGAAATTCGTGCCCCTTGGTCGGAAAATAACAATTTTCTTTCTTCACTCGCCAGGCATTGATACGCAAGACTCGACTCAATTCAAATCAAGTCAAATTTTAAAATAAAAAATGATGTAAGTCGAGTTTAAATCGAGTTATGACTCGACTCAAGGCAGCCCACGAACTATTAGGTTGGTGCAAAAATAATGTCGTTTTTTGACGTTCAAATTCATGTGAGAAAACGACATTATTTTTGCACCAACCTAATAATTACTATAAAATTTATTTACAATATTTTAAGAATGGAATGACAAAAATATTAACTGCAAAGTAACCATATGATCAAATAATTTTGAACTGAACCTAAAATTATTTCTTCTGTTTTCTATGGTTTTATGTTATTCAACCACAGACCTAAGCACAAAATAGAGTGACTGAATGCGTTTTCGATCAAGCTATTAGTCAGGAGTGTAAGTTGGATCTGGACTTTTCGAACCGGACTTGGACCGAATTTTCAAGTAAAATGAGTCCAACTTCAAACTCTGGTCATGACTCGTCTCGACTCGTAATTACTATTTAAAAAACAAGAACGTCTACCCAAACATATGTCCACTATATATATATATATATATATATATATATATATATATATATATATATATATATATATATATATATATATATATATATGTATGTATATATATATATATATATATGTATATATATACATATATATATATATATATATATATATATATATATATATATATATATATATATATATATATGGGATGGGTGCATATGGAATAAATTCCAATAAACAATAAATACTATTCTTAAAACAGTGCTCAATACAGAGTAGAGCAAATATAATTATTTATTCAAAAATTATATATTTATGTTATAATTTTCGAATAAATATTTATATATACATATATATACATATATATATATATATATATATATATATATATATATATATATATATATATATATATATATATATATATATATATATATATATATATATATGCGTGTGTGGGGGTGTAAATTATTTTGAGATAGAGTGTATCTGTAAAGAAACAAAATGAATAAAAAGAGACAAGAGGGAAAACTATTCTCAGCCGGCGCGTTTCGTCCTCTGGGGGACTTTAGCAAGACAATGTGGGTTTTATTTTATTGTACATGTTTATATACAAAAGCGAGGATGTTCATGGATGTTCATCAGGCTGTTGAAAGACCAGTCTAAGTTTAGTAAATAGTCATGACATCCTGTGCGTGCATTCTAGGCTTGCAATGCAATGCAATGGTAGTTTTTATCTGCACGCGTTACTTTATTTTACCTCCCTTTAAAAATGTTCTGAAAATGACTGATGATGTAAAACTGGCACAACGATCTTATCTTCACGTTTAAGGACAGAAGAAATCTAATTACTGACATTTGTCCTTGAAGATTACTGGAATAGTCTAACACATACGTCACAATTTTCCAACCAATAAGAATTGAAGATTTTTATTTGGATTGAGCAGCCCAGATTCTCTTGTTTTACAACTTGATATTTAACTTCAATATTTTCTTAAATATTAATATTAAATATTTATATATATATAAAATATGTATACTTTCTTTATTCGACTTACAAGATTGAAATACGTACGGTATATACGTTGAAATACGCCGGTATATCACCCTTGTGCAAATACAATGTAACAGCAACATTTGGAATTATTTTTGGTTGTTGTTGCCAAAATAGCAAATGATAAAAACAAAAATAAATCTTAAACGTCAGAACTCGATCCTGAAGATTGCATGCGAAAGTCGCTAAATTCAAACAACTTCAAATCTCCAAATAAATTGACTGATTCATGGGAAATTACATTTATTAAACAATCAGACGCAACGGTAATCAGTTTTATCACATCCATGTAGAGTTCCTCAAAATTAATCTTGCTTAAGGGCCGCTAAGCTCGATAGCAAGTCTCTTTCTAGTTATCCCCGTGCAAGGCAATAAAGCCACTAACCCACAAGGAGTTACTGACTGTGAAAGAATAAGAAAAAAGGGGAAACATTATAAAGCGGCGAGAACAATAGAAGAGTAATCAAGAAGACAGTAGATAACGATTGACCTTGCATTTAAATTTTTAAAGATCGAAGTTGACTGGAAAACAAGAATCCGGAAAGAATTTCCACAAACGAGAAGTGCGTGAAAAGAAATTGTTAGCATAGGACTTACTGTTACATCTAGCCAATTCAACTGCAAATTGGTGAGACTTTGTCGCCAACCTAGTACTGTGCTTAAATTCATACAGACTGGGCACCATAGTGAAGAGTTCATGCGAACAATTACCATGAAAGTATTTATAGAAAAGACACTGAGATTATAACAGTGATAAAGTGACTGGTGCCGAGACGCCAGTTTAGGACCAATAATATTGCTGATTTTTTCTTTGAATTTTATCAAGAACAAGCACCGGACCATATGTGGCAGTAATATTTAAAGCATGGACGAATGGTAGACTTATAAATATGTAAAATAGATTCTGGAGAAAAACTTTGTCTAGCACGACACAGTGAATCAACTTTCTTAGCAGCAGACCGGGTAATGCATTCAATATAATCTTTCCATTTCATGTCAGCCGAGAAAGTTAAACTGACAAGGCGCAACGAGTCATTGAAGGTTAGTATCAACCAATGCTGATGGGAGGCAGGTAGGGGACTTTCAGGTGAGTAACAGATAAGAGTTTCGCTTTGCTGGCTTTAAAATTAACAAGACATTCATTGCTCCAGTTAACAACAGACTTTACCGTCCTGGGTATGACGATAAACTACGTCCGACAGCAAGGCCTCTGATCAGCAGGTTTTGAGGAGCGTGGAGCCACCTCTTAATCACTGGTGTTCCCAGGTCCACCTTGAAGCGGGGTGGTAGAAACCTGTTAGGGTCCCAGATATGGGCAAATAGTTAACCCTTAATTGGGGTCAAAACACTATGAAGTGTAAAAATAGGTTTTAATACCAGAAATACTTTTTTGTAAAAAAAATATTACCAGCAATACATTTTTGAAAAAAAATATTGGCTGCAATAGATTTTTGAAAAAAATATTACCAGCAATACATTTTTGAAAAAAAATATTGGCTGCAATAGATTTTTGAAAAAAATATTACCCGCAATACATTTTTGAAAAAAAATATTGGCTGCAATAGATTTTTGAAAAAAATATTACCAGCAATACATTTTTGAAAAAAAATATTGGCTGCAATAGATTTTTGAAGAAAAAATATTGGCAGCAATACATTTTTTGAAAAAAAAAATTACCAGCTATACATTTTTGAAAAAAAATAGCAGCAATAGATTTTTGAAAAAAATATTAGCAGCAATTCATTTTTGAAAAAAATATTACCAGCTATACATTATTTGAAAGAAAAATAGCAGCAATAGATTTTTGAAGAAAAAATATTAGCAGTAATACATTTTTGAAAAAAAATTTTTGCAGCAATAGATTTTTGAAAAAAATATTACCAGCACACATTTTTGAAAAAAAAATTTTAGCAGCGATACATTTTTTGAAAAAAAAATTACAAGCTATACATTTTTTGAAAAAAAAATAGCAGCAATAAATGTTTGAAAAAAATATTACCAGCAATACATTTTTGAAAAAAATTACCAGCTATACATTATTTGAAAAAATAAAATATGAGCAATAGATTTTTGAAGAAAAAATATTAGCAGTAATACATTTTTGGAAAAAAATATTACTAACAATAAAAATATTGTTGACAGTAAATAATCCATTGAGGTTGATATGCTGTAAAACAAATCAAACCAAACCAAACAGATTTTAGGTCATTTTTTAGATCAGTTGTCAATTTAATCATATCGAACTAATCAGACTAACTATAATAATAATTTTTTTTTAATAAAATACAGAAAATAAATATTATTTACATGTTGGCTTACACTGATTAAATGACAGCAAGTTTCCAGAACGAGACGAGTTTCACGTTTATGTTTCACGAGTTTCTGAACTCTCTAATAAAGTATCATTATTTCGGTATTTTCTCAGGTAAGACATTAATGTCTGGCAATTAATGCATGGATAATGGGCCACAACCAACAGCTACAGGTATCATACGATTCTCCTCTGACTCTTAAGTGTTCTGCAACACTTCAAGCAGTATCAATTTTCATTATCCATGATTCTATTCTGTCAGTCACCGTACGAAGTGAACCAATGGCAACTGGTATTATTTTGACTTTCTTCGACTTCCAAAGCATTGCGAGTTCAATCGTCCATGGATCATAATTGGTTACTTTCTTTCTTCCATTTGCTCTGTCCTTGGATCAAAAGGACACGATGGATCAATGATTGATCCTTCTTTTTCTTCCATGAATATGCTCGGGTTTGTTGTACTCCAATTTCTCATTTACTATTATTATTATTATTGAGTGAGTGAGAGAGATGAATGAGTGAATGAGATAGAGAGAGAGAGAGAGAGAGAGCAGCAGCACGCCAACAAATTTACTCTGGTATACAGACATTCAAAACGCATCATGATATCTGTTTGATCAGGGCATACTAGGTACATAGACCACAGTCAAAGGAGGTCAATGCGGTGATAGGCTTTGATAAAAGCAGAAGATAAACTTGCAGTTAGAAATACCTTCAGCTCAGCTAACCTTCTCCGCTCAGGTGGTTTTCGATTGAACGTGTTCCCAAGTATTTGAACGTGACTTCCATGTGTTTCAAAACTTAACACATAATCTGGCCATGATTCTCCTCCATCATTATTATTATTATTATTATTATTATTATTATTATTATTATTATTATTATTATTATTATTCCAGTTCCAAATATACTCCCGTATTTCTCCTTTCTATTTTTCGCATCTGTCACTTGGATTAAAAAAAGTCCTTTCCTCAATTTTTTCTTTTTTTTTGCATCGACATCGTCTCTAACTTTATTGGCAGCAACAAAGACACACGTCTGTTTTTTTAATAAAGTGTTATTTTGTCTTTGTTTTAAAACAAGCAAACAAAGCAAAAATGGTTTGACAATTGGAGAAAAAGTTCCGTTAGATATTAAATGTAAGGGTGCACAGAGCGCTATTTTTATTTTTTAAGTGACTCATGTTTGACGAGGGGTGCGTACCCGTTAAGTCAGCATGTAATTGATTTAACACATTTTTTACTTATGCTTGTTTTTTTATGAATTCCACTTTAGTTGGGCTTTTTTTTATTTTCAACGCAGATACCCTTTTCTTATTATTATGGATAATTTTTATTTGCTTGTTTTAAGTTTAAAATCATTTTCTTTCTTTCTATCTATCTATCTATCTATCTATCTATCCATCTATCTCTTGTTTTAATAAGAAAGCACTGAAAAATCTACAAAGAGTAGACACAACTAGGTCTCCATTTCTACCAAACAAAACAAATATAAAGAAACATGAATAGAAAATGCGTAGCTAGAGATGTTAGTGTGGCATGAAGTGGGTGTACTGAAATTCGTAAAAATAATGCTCATATTAGTAGTCTATTTAGGTTTAATTATTACCAGTTTCTATAGACTTTTGTGACCTATATTATATAGCATCTTATTACTATATAAAACTCTATGAACTCTGTATCTTGTGTGTTTGTTAGAAGTCATATATAGAGAGTCGGTAAAAGAAAGATGTAAAGAAGTAATATATAGAGAGCTGGGGGAAAAAAGATGTAAATTATTTATTGTGTATGAAGTGGGAGAAGGAGCCGATTTTCTTACGAGAAAGTGTATAAAACACACGAAATCTGGCCCCAAATAGGATACGCACAGCTGTCATCAAGGTCCACGCCACTCTCGCTTTTGAACTACACGACCTCATGCTAAAAGCGACAGCGCTGACAAACTTCAAAGAGACCGCTTCAGAATACGGCAACACCGTCCACAGTAAGAAACAAATTCTATCTCTATCCTTACTATGAGCCATGCACACACGTGTTGACTTTTTCACACAAACACACATATAACAACATTTCATTGTTTCTCACATACGTACACATAGAGAATTTATATTTTATTTCAGAATGTTCTTAACCCAAACAAAATACATTACTTTCCAATCTATGACCAACAGCTTGTATTCTTGTCACTATATTAAATTAATGTTTATTTGTTGAAACTACGTTGTCTTTTCTACTGAATTTTATTCTTTCAATGAAAATCGTTTGATTATTCTAAACGGCCGAATTACGCGCAGCCCCGCAACAATATTTTTTGTTATTGTATCGAATTCCAACACTCCGAATTTTGACCTTTTTGTTCAATTTTCTTGAAACAAACAATTTTTTAATGTTGAAAGTAACTTCAATAACTGCAAATAAATGTATTTTTAAAATATCCCTACTTTCACAAACTGTTCATGAAACTAAATGTAAAAAGTAAATATAACAAGGTTGACCCAACGGGTCATAGGTGGTCTAGTTTTAAAACTTATAACTCTAGGTATTTTGAAATATCGAAACCTATAAACGTAACAGAATACTGCATCTCAATGATTAGACATTAGATTTCTTTGTGCGTTTTTATTCTACCGCCGAGACTGTTCAGTGTTCATTAAAAAGAATTATTCATTAAAACGAAGAACTTCTGTATCATTTTAATCAGCCTCACCAACTTAGCATCTTGTGTTCAACAGCAGTATTATATATCATTATGTCTATGATATATTTAAAATAATTCTAGCCATGTTCCATGACTGCGTTAAGGATTGTATGTAAATTCTTCTTTTATGCTGCCGTTTCTATTCAGGGCGATCATGGCTCTCCACAATTTCCTGTCATTTGCAGGTTGTAATTTTGTCTTTGTATCATCTCTCCTAAACCCGGTTCTGCCATTCATTTACGCAAGCTCGTTAGGTAGGTTACGCGCTGCTTATCCTCTGTCCCTCTTGCCTTCAATCTGTCCTGTGAGTGTTAAATTTTCCGAGCCATCTTTCCTCGTTATGTACCCTATAAATAGCAACTGTCTATTATTTAATTTTAACTGTCTTTTTTGTTTGTTTTGTCACTGCTCACATATTGCATGGTATTCTCAGCATCCTTCTGTAGAACCGCATTTCCGCTGCTTCAAGTTTCTTCTTCCTCTCTGAGGAGATTGTCCAACATTCACTGCCATATAGGAGGACTGATATTACGTAATCCGTTCAGTATTTTTTTTCTTCTACGAACGAATGCTTTAATTCAAGTGATGTTTGACGTCTTTTATTTTTCTCCAAATGCAGTTACTGGTTAAGGCATAATAAATGATTGTTAAAAAAAAACCAGCCTCCTTCATTTTCTAGAAACGAATCACCTTTCACTTATTCTCACACTCCACGACAACCGCTCGAAAAAGCGACATTACGTTAATGCATTAAAAGAACAGTAAATTTAGGTATTAACATTGCAGATACTTAAGTCAAAATCTGATTTCGCCGCTGTTAATGCTTAGACCCCGTCTACACTATTATATTTAATTCTTCATTTCCTGTGGTGTACTATATTTCCATTTCTTCTTGTATATTCATGTAACTGCTTATAAACTGATGATACAATTTAAAACAAAAATGCAGAAAGAAAGAAAGATGATCTCAAATCAGTGATTCACCGGAGCAAGAAATGGCTTGTAAATTTTAACGCCTCCTAAATAAAACTGCTATCATTTATCACCATAGAGAAACTTTTCTGAGCGCCAACGGTATGGCCGATACTAACCTCCAGGAAAGCCACTATTTGCGCCTTCTCGGGCTCATGTTTTCCACTGACATGAAGATATGTAAGGAATAAGTATAAAAATGCGCAATGATTTTACTCACACAAACACAAATGATTTGGCACATTTAACCCTGAAAACTAAATCTAGCAAACGCCAGAGAGTTTCATAAAAAAATCATCACCATCATATCCATCATATCAGATAGTTATAATTGCTTATTATAATAATTACAACCGAATAAATCTGTCCAACAAAGTAAGGAATGGCTTGTTAATTTTAACACCTCCAAAACAAAACTTATCCTTTTATCACCACAGAAAACCTTTTCTGCCTTCCATCAATATGGCTGATGCTAACCTCCAGAAGAGCAACACTCTACACCTTCTTAGTTTCACGTTTTCCAATGTCATGTAGTAGAGTGATTATATTGACTGAAATGCTAGGCCTGCTGCTAGGAAAGTTGATTCACTGTGTCGTGTCAGACAATTTTTCTCGTCAAAATTCATTCTGCACATTTATAAATCCACCATTCGTCCGTGCATTGAATATTGCTGCCATATCTGGTGTGCTGCTCCTATTATATATCTCAAAATTCTTGACAAAATCCAAAGAACGGTCTGTAGTGTAATCTTGACCAGGCATTTCGACTTCAGTCAATTTAACACCGCTGTGACATAGCTTACCTCTGTTGTTTCTACATGGCAATTATTTTAATAAGCTTTCCCTCCTTTGTGCCTCAACTGCATGAATTTGATTAAGCGTATTACTAGATTATCAACTAGCACTCACGGTTTTACTGTTGAACTAGATAGGTGTAACTGTATGTTCTATTCAAATAACTTCCATTTCTCGCACTTCCCGCCTGTGGAATTTTTTCGGCGTCTTGCTTCCCTACTACCTACAATCTTCAAAAGTTTAATGCAGCGCCAATCGCTGTCATCTGTCTTCCCGAATTCTGTTCTTTTATTGACCTTTCTCGTTATTGAAATCGTCTCATTTTCTTTCACTCCCAGTAAAATCTTGTGTCTTAGTGGCATTATCGCCTTGTTTGGGGTGAAATTATTAAATAATAATAATAATAATAATAATAAAATTATAAAATGCAAACTCCAGACCAAAATTCAGTAATATCTAAGTGTCAGTTTAGAGAATTAATCATTCACCTTTCACGGTCTGTTGCCAAAAAATTAAAATTATATTTTAGACCAATTTTTAATAGGATACTCTGTGTAATAATATGCTCGGTCTTTAGTTGGTCTCTTAATACTGTTGCCTTGTACCAGACTAAGCTAATCTTAGCAAATAGCTATTTACTTCAAGCAGAACGACGGTTTAGCCAAACAAAGTTCAGTAACACTCTCAATTGTAATGTGTTCGCTAACAGTTTTTTAGCCTATATAATTGATATCTGTCAGACATTTAATATTAATAAAAAATAAGGCTACCAAGGAAAATAATGCCTTAGTCACATCAAAGTATACCCCCCTGAGACTTATCACTCTGTCCATTCTTCTTCTTTATTTATCGTTTCTCTTCAGGACGATCATAGCTCTCTACAATTTCCTGCCTTTTTTTTTGGAGCTCTTCTTAATAATTTTTGTTTTTGATTATCTCCCCTAAACTTTGTTCCGCCATCCATTTACACAAACCCGCTAGGTAGATTATATGTTTTTTTCCTCTGTTCCTCTTGCCTTCACTCTGTCCTGTGAGCATCAAATTTTCCAAGCCTTCTTTCTTCATTATGTGCTATAGAAATTACAATCGTCTCTTCCTGATGTTTGGTATAAGTGTCGTTTCTTTTTTTTTGTTTCCATTTTCTCTAAAGCTTCGTTGTTGCTCACATATTCGGTCCATGGTATTCTCAGCATCTAGCTGTAGTAATAGTTCTGTTGCTCCAGATCTTTTCTTTTATCTGTAAGGCGATTGTCCAGCATTCACAGCCATATAGGAGGACTGATGTTAGATAACAGTTCAGAACTCTTTTCTTTGTTTATAACTAAATAAATCTTTATTTTTCTCACAGTATTCAAAATCCTCTTCCAGAATCATCATCATCATCATCATTATCATCAGTTGCCTCGTTGCGTTCTAATTAATCTCGTCCTCGATCTAAAATATTCAACGGTGATTTTAGCTTTAAGAGAAACTAAAAATTGTATAGAATTAAGTCTGGGATGCAGTGTGACTGACCTATCGAGGTGATGCGATATTTTCCCCTCAAAATTAAACAAACACCCTACACGAGACATCAATCATTGTCATGAAGATGGCCACATGATATACAAGCTTACAGAATAGCGACTCACTATTGACTCCATAGTAGAGTGTTTACGCATAGTATCAAACTATTTTGAATATCTCCAGAAACAGTTTGTACGACTCTGATGTACTTCTGCTTCTTATACTTTTTCGGACATATGTATTCTGAGACCTTAAAATGATAGTAGAAAACAAAAAGTTGAATATCGCTCGCCCAGAAAAAATTTTCTCGATTAAAATCCGAAGGAATATAGTAATTTATACAACTAGTGTTGTATATTTTATAAGCATATGAATATAATGAAAACTATGGTGTATTGCCTCGAACTCAATCTGTTGATACAGGCTATAAATTTATTAATAAGTCCATTAACTGCTAAAAAAGTTATTGTTGCGGGGTCACGTGATATAGCTGCGTGGCACGAGAGAGGAATTCTTGATAAATATCTATTTAAAATTTAATAAACTCATCAGACTACTTTATTTATGAAATAGAACTCCTATTTGTGTGCAAAATTGAATGAATGGGTGTTGCGTTCAAGCCGGTCGTGTAAAAAAGAGAGGAAATATTATCTGATCAGAATCCAATAAGAAAAAATCAAACATGGCAACTGAGTGAATTTTAAAAATCTGTCTCAGGCCTTGCTGTTTCGTTGATGCTACTAATGGCTGTACTAAGGAAAAAGTTACTACTTATAAATATATTTGTCATTTTTTGACGTCAATAACTATAGTTTATGACTCTTTCGTTAATCGTATTGATTGGTTTCCTACGAAAAATACATTTCTCTGTATGAAGCATTTTGAAGAGAAATTTATATGAAAGGAAAACGAAACAAACTAAATTGGGATTTACATCCAATATTTACAATACATTCAGAAAAAATAAGAAAACCGTCTCTTTTGGCGAATACAAGGGAATTCAGAAAACCTCCAAAACAACGACTGGTCCAAACTGATGAATTACTTAATTTTATTTAAACTGATACGATAAAGGATTTTACTCAATTGGAAGAAGCAAAGTGTTGTCCTAACGGTTTTGAATTAAAAAAAAAAAAAGAAATATTATATTCTAATTTATCGAATATTCTTTGACCCTGGAATGCATTTTCCATCTATAAAAGAATGTATTCGCATTGACCAAGACCTTCACATCCAGTTCCAGTGCGATGGAACCCCTATACCGTTATTACAGTGGTTTATACATGGACATAATGCTAAACTCACAAGATTTAGCATGTTAGAAATGTTTCCAAACTACATACAAAACGTAATGAAAGAACAAACATATTCAATTATAAAAGAATAAAAAAAATACAATATTACCAACCAAGATGTCGTCCTTAATTTTCTGAAGAACTAATACGTTATACCTTACTACTGCGCTATACATCTCAACAAGCCTACAAATCACTTCTGGAGAAATTTCCATTAGCATCTTTTTCTTTATTAGAGAGAATTCAAAAAAGTAATTGAACGTTTTCAATGCGAAATGTGTTCCCTGGTCATGGTAGGCAATGATAGTAATGATGCTACAGAGAAGCAGTACTTTGACTTACTTTCTCGAGAAGGTCTTACACTTCCATCTAGCCAAATGGCAGAGTTCGTTTGTGCTTGTTTTGCTACACTTGACTACGCAGATTAATTTATTGAAAAACATAATGCATCCACGACAAGAATGTCTGCTGAAAGAATTTTGAAAACTTATTCTCCAAAATATGTTTCACTTGTGAACAAAACACTGTAAAATTCACTTTGCAGAAGAAAAAAAACTGTTGCGAATATATTTTACAACAACAAATGAAAGTTTTCATCGGATGAAAAATATCGTAGAATGTTTTAAAAAAAGCAAAGTTTTAAAAAATTTATAAAGGAATCGTTGGTAAGTTTTTTTTTTACTTGTATTACTGCTTAACACTTTAATAACTTTTTTTCTTTGTTTACAATCTTTTATTATTACTTTTCAGTTTTAAAAAGAGAAAAAACCTATTTGTGTATTTTTGGGCGGTTTTAACATCTTTTAAATAAAAGAGACATAAAACAACAATAAACCAAATAGGCCTGTTAGAAATTAAGCTGAAATGTGACATGTCGGGCCATATATATTGGTGATCCGTGGCGGGTGACGTAATGGATAACGGCTCAGAATGAGAACTTAGAGAGCCGAGTTCGAATTTTAGTCGGTTTCGTTCGGCTTGCGTGCAAATACACCAGGGAAAGTTAGGAAGTTAACCCTCCCAGCTATGGGTTAAATAGTAAAACTTGTATCAGAAATTAATTATCATTTCCCCAAAAATACTTATAATCCAAAAATATTTTTCGGCTTCAAATAACCTTAAAAAAGTTGATAAACTGTAAAAACAAATCAATGAATCAATGATAAAGATGTCAAGAAGTGAACTCAGACGGAGCTTGAATTAGCGAGCAGAAAATATGGAAGTAGATGAATAAGAGTTATGGTTTAAAAGCGCAAATCTATAGAGTGACACATGCATGATTTCTATTTACCCCAACTGCTAGAAAAGAAACAGCTTCAGGATTTCTATTTACTCTAACCGCTAGAAAAGAAACAGCTTCAGGATTTCCATTTACTCTAACCGCTAGAAAAGAAACAGCTTCATGATTTCTATTTACTTTAACTGCTAGAAAAGAAACAGCTTCATGATTTCTATTTACTCTAACTGCTAGAAAAGAAACAGCTTCATGATTTCCATTTACTCTAACCGCTAGAAAAGAAACAGCTTCATGATTTCCATTTACTCTAACCGCTAGAAAAGAAACAGCTTCATGATTTCTATTTACTCTAACCGCTAGAAAAGAAACAGCTTCAGGATTTCTATTTACTCTAACTGCTAGAAAAGAAACAGCTTCATGATTTCTATTTACACTAACTGCTAGAAAAGAAACAGCGTCATGATTTCTATTTACTCTAACTGCTAGAAAAGAAACAGCTTCATGATTTCTATTTACTCTAACTGCTAGAAAAGAAACAGCTTCATGATTTCTATTTACTCTAACTGCTAGAAAAGAAACAGCTTTATGATTTCTATTTACTCTAACCGCTAGAAAAGAAACAATATTGAAAAAATATAGAAAAAATAGATCAATTTGTTGCTAATCTAAGAGAAAAGCTGTTCTCATCGAAGTATCAAGTATCAATGAAATATCAAGGAACGGAAACTTGTCCTTTTCTTTGTGTTGCTGTTAATCTAAGTGACAAGATGTTATCATTCAGGTACCAATGAAGTATCAAGTATCAATGAAGTATCAAGGCACGGAAACTTGTCCTTTTCTTTGTTTTGCTGTTAATCTAAGCGACAAGATGTTATCATTCAGGTACCAATGAAGTGTCAAGTATCGATGACGTATCAAGGCACGGAAACTTGTCCTTTTCTTTGTTTTGCTGTTAATCTAAGCGACAAGATGTTATCATTCAGGTACCAATGAAGTGTCAAGTATCGATGACGTATCAAGGCACGGAAACTTGTCCTTTTCTTTGTTTTGCTGTTAATCTAAGCGACAAGATGTTATCATTCAGGTACCAATGAAGTGTCAAGTATCGATGACGTATCAAGGCACGGAAACTTGTCCTTTTCTTTGTTTTGCTGTTAATCTAAGCGACAAGATGTTATCATTCAGGTACCAATGAAGTGTCAAGTATCGATGACGTATCAAGGCACGGAAACTTGTCCTTTTCTTTGTTTTGCTGTTAATCTAAGCGACAAGATGTTATCATTCAGGTACCAATGAAGTGTCAAGTATCGATGACGTATCAAGGCACGGAAACTTGTCCTTTTCTTTGTTTTGCTGTTAATCTAAGCGACAAGATGTTATCATTCAGGTACCAATGAAGTGTCAAGTATCGATGACGTATCAAGGCACGGAAACTTGTCCTTTTCTTTGTTTTGCTGTTAATCTAAGCGACAAGATGTTATCATTCAGGTACCAATGAAGTGTCAAGTATCAATGACGTATCAAGGCACGGAAACTTGTCCTTTTCTTTGTTTTGCTGTTAATCTAAGCGACAAGATGTTATCATTCAGGTACCAATGAAGTGTCAAGTATCAATGAAGTATCAAGGCACGGAAACTTGTCTTTTTCTTTGTTTTGCTGTTAATCTAAGCGACAAGATGTTATCATTCAGGTACCAATGAAGTGTCAAGTATCAATGATGTATCAAGGCACGGAAACTTGTCTTTTTCTTTGTTTTGCTGTTAATCTAAGCGACAAGATGTTATCATTCAGGTACCAATGAAGTGTCAAGTATCAATGATGTATCAAGGCACGGAAACTTGTCTTTTTCTTTGTTTTGCTGTTAATCTAAGCGACAAGATGTTATCATTCAGGTACCAATGAAGTGTCAAGTATCAATGATGTATCAAGGCACGGAAACTTGTCTTTTTCTTTGTTTTGCTGTTAATCTAAGCGACAAGATGTTATCATTCAGGTACCAATGAAGTGTCAAGTATCAATGATGTATCAAGGCACGGAAACTTGTCTTTTTCTTTGTTTTGCTGTTAATCTAAGCGACAAGATGTTATCATTCAGGTACCAATGAAGTGTCAAGTATCAATGATGTATCAAGGCACGGAAACTTGTCTTTTTCTTTGTTTTGCTGTTAATCTAAGCGACAAGATGTTATCATTCAGGTACCAATGAAGTGTCAAGTATCAATGATGTATCAAGGCACGGAAACTTGTCTTTTTCTTTGTTTTGCTGTTAATCTAAGCGACAAGATGTTATCATTCAGGTACCAATGAAGTGTCAAGTATCAATGATGTATCAAGGCACGGAAACTTGTCTTTTTCTTTGTTTTGCTGTTAATCTAAGCGACAAGATGTTATCATTCAGGTACCAATGAAGTGTCAAGTATCAATGATGTATCAAGGCACGGAAACTTGTCTTTTTCTTTGTTTTGCTGTTAATCTAAGCGACAAGATGTTATCATTCAGGTACCAATGAAGTGTCAAGTATCAATGATGTATCAAGGCACGGAAACTTGTCTTTTTCTTTGTTTTGCTGTTAATCTAAGCGACAAGATGTTATCATTCAGGTACCAATGAAGTGTCAAGTATCAATGATGTATCAAGGCACGGAAACTTGTCTTTTTCTTTGTTTTGCTGTTAATCTAAGCGACAAGATGTTATCATTCAGGTACCAATGAAGTGTCAAGTATCAATGATGTATCAAGGCACGGAAACTTGTCTTTTTCTTTGTTTTGCTGTTAATCTAAGCGACAAGATGTTATCATTCAGGTACCAATGAAGTGTCAAGTATCAATGATGTATCAAGGCACGGAAACTTGTCTTTTTCTTTGTTTTGCTGTTAATCTAAGCGACAAGATGTTATCATTCAGGTACCAATGAAGTGTCAAGTATCAATGAAGTATCAAGGAACGGAAACTTGTCCTTTTCTTTGTTTTGCTGTTAATCTAAGCGACAAGATGTTATCATTCAGGTACCAATGAAGTGTCAAGTATCAATGATGTATCAAGGCACGGAAACTTGTCTTTTTCTTTGTTTTGCTGTTAATCTAAGCGACAAGATGTTATCATTCAGGTACCAATGAAGTGTCAAGTATCAATGATGTATCAAGGCACGGAAACTTGTCTTTTTCTTTGTTTTGCTGTTAATCTAAGCGACAAGATGTTATCATTCAGGTACCAATGAAGTGTCAAGTATCAATGATGTATCAAGGCACGGAAACTTGTCTTTTTCTTTGTTTTGCTGTTAATCTAAGCGACAAGATGTTATCATTCAGGTACCAATGAAGTGTCAAGTATCAATGAAGTATCAAGGAACGGAAACTTGTCCTTTTCTTTGTTTTGCTGTTAATCTAAGCGACAAGATGTTATCATTCAGGTACCAATGAAGTGTCAAGTATCAATGATGTATCAAGGCACGGAAACTTGTCTTTTTCTTTGTTTTGCTGTTAATCTAAGCGACAAGATGTTATCATTCAGGTACCAATGAAGTGTCAAGTATCAATGATGTATCAAGGCACGGAAACTTGTCTTTTTCTTTGTTTTGCTGTTAATCTAAGCGACAAGATGTTATCATTCAGGTACCAATGAAGTGTCAAGTATCAATGATGTATCAAGGCACGGAAACTTGTCTTTTTCTTTGTTTTGCTGTTAATCTAAGCGACAAGATGTTATCATTCAGGTACCAATGAAGTGTCAAGTATCAATGATGTATCAAGGCACGGAAACTTGTCCTTTTCTTTGTTTTGCTGTTAATCTAAGTGACAAGATGTTATCATTCAGGTACCAATGAAGTGTCAAGTATCAATGAAGTATCAAGGCACGGAAACTTGTCTTTTTCTTTGTTTTGCTGTTAATCTAAGCGACAAGATGTTATCATTCAGGTACCAATGAAGTGTCAAGTATCAATGATGTATCAAGGCACGGAAACTTGTCTTTTTCTTTGTTTTGCTGTTAATCTAAGCGACAAGATGTTATCATTCAGGTACCAATGAAGTGTCAAGTATCAATGATGTATCAAGGCACGGAAACTTGTCTTTTTCTTTGTTTTGCTGTTAATCTAAGCGACAAGATGTTATCATTCAGGTACCAATGAAGTGTCAAGTATCAATGATGTATCAAGGCACGGAAACTTGTCTTTTTCTTTGTTTTGCTGTTAATCTAAGCGACAAGATGTTATCATTCAGGTACCAATGAAGTGTCAAGTATCAATGATGTATCAAGGCACGGAAACTTGTCTTTTTCTTTGTTTTGCTGTTAATCTAAGCGACAAGATGTTATCATTCAGGTACCAATGAAGTGTCAAGTATCAATGATGTATCAAGGCACGGAAACTTGTCTTTTTCTTTGTTTTGCTGTTAATCTAAGCGACAAGATGTTATCATTCAGGTACCAATGAAGTGTCAAGTATCAATGAAGTATCAAGGAACGGAAACTTGTCCTTTTCTTTGTTTTGCTGTTAATCTAAGCGACAAGATGTTATCATTCAGGTACCAATGAAGTGTCAAGTATCAATGATGTATCAAGGCACGGAAACTTGTCTTTTTCTTTGTTTTGCTGTTAATCTAAGCGACAAGATGTTATCATTCAGGTACCAATGAAGTGTCAAGTATCAATGATGTATCAAGGCACGGAAACTTGTCTTTTTCTTTGTTTTGCTGTTAATCTAAGCGACAAGATGTTATCATTCAGGTACCAATGAAGTGTCAAGTATCAATGATGTATCAAGGCACGGAAACTTGTCTTTTTCTTTGTTTTGCTGTTAATCTAAGCGACAAGATGTTATCATTCAGGTACCAATGAAGTGTCAAGTATCAATGAAGTATCAAGGAACGGAAACTTGTCCTTTTCTTTGTTTTGCTGTTAATCTAAGCGACAAGATGTTATCATTCAGGTACCAATGAAGTGTCAAGTATCAATGATGTATCAAGGCACGGAAACTTGTCTTTTTCTTTGTTTTGCTGTTAATCTAAGCGACAAGATGTTATCATTCAGGTACCAATGAAGTGTCAAGTATCAATGATGTATCAAGGCACGGAAACTTGTCTTTTTCTTTGTTTTGCTGTTAATCTAAGCGACAAGATGTTATCATTCAGGTACCAATGAAGTGTCAAGTATCAATGATGTATCAAGGCACGGAAACTTGTCTTTTTCTTTGTTTTGCTGTTAATCTAAGCGACAAGATGTTATCATTCAGGTACCAATGAAGTGTCAAGTATCAATGATGTATCAAGGCACGGAAACTTGTCCTTTTCTTTGTTTTGCTGTTAATCTAAGTGACAAGATGTTATCATTCAGGTACCAATGAAGTGTCAAGTATCAATGAAGTATCAAGGAACGGAAACTTGTCCTTTTCTTTGTTTTGCTGTTAATCTAAGCGACAAGATGTTATCATTCAGGTACCAATGAAGTGTCAAATACCAATGAAGTATCAAGGCACGGAAACTTGTCTTTTTCTTTGTTTTGCTGTTAATCTAAGCGACAAGATGTTATCATTCAGGTACCAATGAAGTGTCAAGTATCAATGATGTATCAAGGCACGGAAACTTGTCTTTTTCTTTGTTTTGCTGTTAATCTAAGCGACAAGATGTTATCATTCAGGTACCAATGAAGTGTCAAGTATCAATGATGTATCAAGGCACGGAAACTTGTCTTTTTCTTTGTTTTGCTGTTAATCTAAGCGACAAGATGTTATCATTCAGGTACCAATGAAGTGTCAAGTATCAATGATGTATCAAGGCACGGAAACTTGTCTTTTTCTTTGTTTTGCTGTTAATCTAAGCGACAAGATGTTATCATTCAGGTACCAATGAAGTGTCAAGTATCAATGATGTATCAAGGCACGGAAACTTGTCTTTTTCTTTGTTTTGCTGTTAATCTAAGCGACAAGATGTTATCATTCAGGTACCAATGAAGTGTCAAGTATCAATGATGTATCAAGGCACGGAAACTTGTCTTTTTCTTTGTTTTGCTGTTAATCTAAGCGACAAGATGTTATCATTCAGGTACCAATGAAGTGTCAAGTATCAATGATGTATCAAGGCACGGAAACTTGTCTTTTTCTTTGTTTTGCTGTTAATCTAAGCGACAAGATGTTATCATTCAGGTACCAATGAAGTGTCAAGTATCAATGATGTATCAAGGCACGGAAACTTGTCTTTTTCTTTGTTTTGCTGTTAATCTAAGCGACAAGATGTTATCATTCAGGTACCAATGAAGTGTCAAGTATCAATGATGTATCAAGGCACGGAAACTTGTCCTTTTCCCGCGCAGTTCGAGCAGACTATAATGTGGTTCTAGATAAGGATGCTGAGGATACCATGGACTGAATACTTGAGCAACGACAAAGTTTTAAAGAAAATGGAAACAAAATTAGACTTAACACCAGGAAGAGGCAGTTGAGGTTTCTAGGGCACGTAATGAGGAGAGAAGGCTTGGAAAATCTGATACCTACAGGGCAGATTGGAGACAAGAGGGACAGAGGAAAACAACGTATAACATAGTGAGATTAATGGCGGATCAGGGTTTAGGAGAAATAATAAATAAACAAAATTTATTATTTGCTATAAAGGAAAGGCAATTGTGAAGAGCCATGATCGTCTACGTCCTGAGAGAAAAAGGCATATAAAGAAGAAGAAATATCGTTAATAAGCCATTAAAAAGAGAACTCTCTTCTATCCCTTTTATCACACAATTTCACTGTCAAATTCTTTATATTAACGAATTTATAAATCACTCTATAAGAAATGTAGTTAAAATAACAACCTTACCGGATGAAACATTGCCGTTTATGCCGATTCATCATGATTACTCTAGTATCCGCCATTTTGTTGTGCAGAGATCTGTGATTAATGTTTTAAATTAGGTTTTTCGGCAAAACCTGAGAGAATTCGCTTGTTTGGTGTTATAAACCGTAACGAATTATTCGACGAAACAATTTCTTTTTGTCTTTTTTTTTAATTTTTTTTTTTTTACTTTTCTCTAATTAGCTAAAGAGAAATTCATGGCGTCGTCAAAAATGTCAAAACAGTATTTATTTATTCATTTTTTTTTCTGAGCATGTGTTACACGAATCATCTTGTTGAAATTCCATTTAAGATAAGTGGTTCGAAAGTGGTCATGAACCAGCAAGGAATATGTTAACATCGCGAACGTCTATTTATTTTGTTTTGCTGCTGGCATCATCTTGCAAGCAAAGAGGCAATTAAAAGATGTCACGTGGCTTACTGCAGTCAGCAGTTTATGTGAAAGTAGAGAAGAATGATTTAAATATAATACTTGTTGTGTTTACAATTTATTTTGTAATTTTATCACGAAGCATATGGGATTTGGATGCCCTCGATGTATTTTGATTAAAGAAGTTTAGAAGGTGGAAAAGATGATACATGTACATGTGTAGGATAAAATTACATTTGTCTTATATAGAGAGTTCAATAACCACCATGAAGAAATTATTCTTCTTTTTGGCGGAATAATCGTTGAAATTCTTCTTCTTTTTTAGCGGAATAATCGTTGAAATTCTTCTTCTTTTTTAGCGGAATAATCGTTGAAATTCTTCTTCTTTTTTAGCGGAATAATCGTTGAAATTCTTCTTCTTTTTTAGCGGAATAATCGTTGAAATTCTTCTTCTTTTTTAGCGGAATAATCGTTGAAATTCTTCTTCTTTTTTAGCGGAATAATCGTTGAAATTCTTCTTCTTTTTTAGCGGAATAATCGTTGAAATTCTTCTTCTTTTTTAGCGGGATAAAAGTAGATTTATTCAAAGTCACACAAATAGAATTAACCATTAAAGAAAAACCAAAGAAACACTCACACAAAGGAAAGCGAAAAGAAAGGACTGACCATTAATTGTAAGAAGAGAATGTATGGTCGTTAGCAAGAACAACCGAAGGTGCCAGCTACAAATTGGTTTCCTTTGCTTTTTGTTTTACGGCATATCAACCACAATGGATTATTTAATGCCAATATTTTTTATTGCTGGTAATATTTTTTCTTCAAAGGTATATTGCTGGTAATATTTTTTCTTCAAAGGTGTATTGTATTGCTGGTAATATTTTTTCTTCAAAGGTGTATTGCTGGTAATATTTTTTCTTCAAAAGTGTATTGCTGGTAATATTTTTACAAAAACTTATTGCTGGTATTAAAACCTATTTTTAAATTTTCATAGTGTTTTGACTCCAGTTATTTTTTGGGGGGTAACTATTTACTCATAGCTGGAACCGTAACAGGTGCTACCACCCGGGGTCAGGGTGAATCTGGGAACACCATCAATTAAGAGGTGGTTCCACGCCCCTCAAATCCTCCTGATCAGAGGCTTTGCTGTTGGATGTAGTTTATCGTCTTTCCCAGGACACGGATGTAGTTTATTGTCATACCCAGGACGGGCTACAAATTGGAGTTGAAGTACAGAAATTTAAACAACTGGGAAATGTTTTAATAGACAATGAAAATGTGACATAAAAAACTAAAGGCACACTCGAATAGCAAAAGACATCTTCTAAAAGCTAAACAAAGTATTTTTTTTAATCAGTTCATCCGAAGCAAGGCGATAATGCCAGTAAGACGCAAGAGGGCTACTGTGAGAATGAAAAGACTTTAGGAGGAACCGGAAACCCAATTCTAAATTGGAAACAAGGGATAAACTTCTACTCTTGGGAGGAGTCTTCCGAACAGAAAAATATCGTTACAAAAATAAAGAACAGAATGCTGAATTGATGCAACAGAAATGTTGCTCTACAGAACGATGCTGAGAATACCATATGAGTAACGGGAAAGTTTCAAGGATATTGGAGACAAAAAGGACACTTATACTTAGAATCAGAAAGAAACAGTTGAAATTTCTAGAATACATAATGAGGAAAGAGTGCTTGGAGAATTTGACACTTACAGGACATTAAAGGCAAGAGAGGCAGAGGGAAACAACGAGTAACCTACTTAACCAGCATGTTCAAATGGATACCAAAACAGAGTGGGAGGGCTAGTGAAGAGATAATTATTGCTAATGGCTACAAAGGATAGGAAGTTTTATGAAGAGTTTTGATCGTAGACATCTTGAAAGGACATAACATAAAAAGAATAGAGATGGATAAAGAAGTAAATATTACCGAACTTTTTCATGCCAAATTCTTGAAACCACAGCATTATAGGAGAAACGAATGAATCCAGATGTGTCAACAGGATTTATTACAATGACAGTAAAAATTCAGATATTTCTACCAAAAGGAACTGTTTATATGTAAAGACAGTATTGAAGAATCAGATATCAAAACGAATTCCTTGAAGTCCCTTTAGTAAGCCTGATGAGTGAAATAGGAGAAAAATGCAAGCATATCTTACATGTGAATTGTCGAACCGGATGTCTGCAGAACAAAAGGGACCAATTGGAAATTTAAGCTAAAATTTTGCCTTTCAGACTGGTTGATATGATTAAATAATAAACGCTTGGCAAAATGAATACTGATAAAGTGTATTCGGGAAGTTTTGGCTAAAGGCCGGAAATATTGACGAAGCCAATTTTTCTGCCGATAAAACTTGAATTAAGGTATGTACATATGGACGGAAAGAAAAGTGACTTCGGTTACAAGTAGTGCAGAATTCGCCTAAATACTGGGTGCGATGGATAAATTGTCGTCTAAATGATGCAAAAATGAAAATAACACTGGCATCTTATTTTAACAGATATATTCACCAAAATCACACAAAAATATCTTGAAATACTAAAGAGTAAATTTATTCAATAAAATCGTCATTGGCTTCAACCATAGCCTCCAGGTGACTTCTGAATCTCCTGCATTTCTTTTTGGTCTCCTTGTATAAGTTGGTGAATACTGCCATAATCCTTGCCATCAGGTCATCTTTGTAGTTACAAGGAGTCTTGTGATTCTCTCGTACAAGTGCGCCTCACACAGAATAAACAAGGGAGTCGCAGTCTGGGGAGTTACGTGGCCATATGTAAGGGGCGATGTGGTCGCAGAAATTATCTGACAGCCATGACTGACTTCTCCTGCTTGTGTGGCATGGTGCAGAGTTCTGTTGCCAGATATAGGGGTTTTCGGCAGCCGCCCTCTTGATTCAGGGCAGCACTACGTCTTCTAGGCATTTGATATAGGCCTCCGTGTTGAGTTTGAGGCCCTGTAGGAAGATGAATGGAGGTATAACGTCACCATCACCAGTGATTACTCCAAACGCCATGATGTTGACTGGATATATCATCTAACTCTTTCCGAATCCTCTGCACTTTCCTCAGATTGACACCCACACTCACTGAAATGTTCGTATTGAAGCTTCCGACGCGAATGCCAAGCAATACAGCATGCCGTTTCCAAATTTCTGGTGGAGTGAATTACGTCATGGTGCTCCTTTTCTTACAGACGTAGCCCAACTGACCCTGCTATACTGTGAAGTCGATAAAATCAAAAACAAACAACGTGTATGCGTGAAATTAAAAATATAAAATGGCGACAATTTACCCATCGCAACCTGTACACTGCTGGAGTGTTTGATGTTCAGTTTCGAAACCTTGCTTTACTCTAAAGCCATCATCTGATAAAAACTTTGTTAGGATAAAACAGTTTCATGCAATGTCCTCAAATTTACTACGCGTACTTGTAGGATTCAGAAACAAGGTTTTGACGTAAGAACATGTTTCGTTTCACATGTGAAAAGTTACACTCTGATTCATTCATAGTATGCAGAAGTATCTTTTATAATAATAATTACCGTTTGAAACTGTTCAATGTAAGGCTATAATTTCTCTCATGATTAAGTGAAATTTTTCTCTTATAATTAAGGGAAATATTTGTGTGACTTGTAAAAGCAAATTCATGGAACGATTTGCCTCTAAAATATATTCCCTATTTCCAAGTTATTTTTCAATCAATTAAATCTGTTTTGTTTTTACTTACGACTATTAACTACTGCACATATCGTTAGGCAGTTACTGCAAACAAACACACCGCAAACACCCATTACTAGTGTCGTTGAAAATGAACATTAACGGACATAAATAATGACATTTTTTCATGGCTAACAAAAAAATCGACATTTCTGGATTATATGTTTCATTTTTTCACATTGCCATAAAAATCGTTTATAATTGGTAAAAGAAATTATAAAAAAAGTAGTCCCACTTAAGAAATTATGTTGGACTATTTTTCAGAAATTAAAAATTGTTTTTATTATCATTCAAACCAGTTGTGATTCAAGTTTTGACCTCTTAACCTATGTAGACGGACTCTTCATATATATATATATATATATATATATATATATATATATATATTTGTGTATTTAGGCAGCAATCCTTCTTTCATGCACATTTCATTGAAAACAACAGACAAGGTGCTTTTATTTAGTTTTTTATACAATTTCTCATGCGATCTAATAATTTTTTATTTATCATCCCAAAAGAAAAAAAGTATTAGATCGCATGAGAAATTGTATAAAAAAATAAATAAAAGCACCATGTCTGTTGTTTTCAATGAAATGTGCATATATATATATATATATATATATATATATATATATATATATATATATATATATACATATAAAGAAATATAGTCTTAAAGTGTGCTATATTTATGGGATAAAGTACTCAATATCAGAGGTAGAGCGTGTGTAAATATAAAAGTTTAATTTGTTCGTGTGTTTGTTAATAATTTTCCTGTTGTGCTTTTTTATTATTTGTGCCATGTTCTCGGTGCAACTGTAGCTGATTTTTACTGTGTTTTTGTTGAATATTTTGTGTAGGGTGCTTGATTCCGGGAAGTGTTTGTGTAAAAGTTTGAAGAATATTTTTCCTATGTTTGTTTTTACGTTTTTGCTGTACGGTGGGTTGAACAATATGATATTTCTTTTCCTGTTGGTCTTTTTTGTGTTCTGTGGTGAGTATGTGAGTGTTGCTGGAAATCCGCTATCTTTTAGGGCTGTTTCGTAGTCTTTCTTAGCTTTGTTAAATATAGATTCATCGGAAGAATTGTCGGAAAGCCTGCGGTTAATCGATTTTGGTATCTGTTTGATTATAGAAGGCGGGTGGTTGGAGTATATGTGTATGTACTGTAGTTTATCATTCGGTTTTCTGTATGGTTTGTGTGTGCCTTTTCTTAGGTTGAAGGTAACATCTAGAAAATCTACTTCGTTTAGGTTAGTTTTTATATCTATCTCGAATCCGTTATTTTTGAAAATTTTAATTATTGCTTTTCTAGTTTTATCTGTGTTTTGTTTGTTGTAGTTTCTTAAGATTATGAGACCGTCATCCCTGTAGAGGACGAAAGTTATAACTGTTATATAACGATAAAAAATTAAAAAATTAATAAAATATAATATACTACGTTACTTAAAAATCGAAAGCCAAAAATATATAGTGTAACAAATAAATAACAACAAGTATAATAAATTGATCTAAATACATCCAAATATATAAATAAACTAACAACCGATTACGATAAACTAGCCGTTTAGAAAAAACAAATAAAGATAATCAACCCAAATAGATAAATTAAAAACTGTCCCGACCAAAATAATAGTAAGAACAAACCACAACATCCCACCCCAAAATTCAACAAATAGATTTAATCAATGATAAATAAACAAATATATAAGATAAAAAATAAAAATGAAAATAAATAAAAACAAGCAAAACAATTTGACCCAAATAAATAAGCAAACATCCGACTTCCGGTAAATGAGCGCCATAATAGACTACCAACAATAAGCTATATAAACAAATTTTTACTACGTTAACAAAAAAAACACCGATCAAAATAAAAAATAAATAAATAAACATATAAGATAAAAAATAAAAATAAAATTAAAAAACAAACAAAAAAACAAGCAAAATAATTTGACATAAATAAATAAAAAAATAAGCGACTTCCGGTAAAAGTAACCGCCACACTGATGATCTGTGGATGACTGTGTATATATATATATATATATATATATATATATATATATATATATATATAAAGTATGCTATATTATGGATAAAAGCGCTCAATATCATAGATATAGTGGATGTAAATATGAAAGTGGACACTGAGCGGTAACAGTCTTTTTCATGCTTGAGCATAATCTTCAGGCCATGTGCGTTTTTGACTCGACTATTTATATATGCTGGTCAGTGGTGCATTATGAGTCTATTGTATTATCCTTACAGTTCCTATATATATATATATATATATATATATATATATATATATATATATATATATATATATATATATATATACATATATATATATATATATATAAGTGAACATTGAAGTTAACACTCAGAGGCAACAGAATGTTTTATGTAAAACGCAATCACAGGCCTAATGATTGCGTTTAGCATGAAATAGACTGTCACCTCGGGAACTTTTAACAGTGGCTGTTGCTTAAACGCACAGCTCTTCGTATGAATTGAGCGCTCTGGCTGCTGATTTAGCATTTATATACATCATGTATATAATAAGTTAAAAGATTCCCTATCAGTGCCGTGCGCCGATAGCTTAGGTGTAGAGTCTCTGACTGATGCGAAATCGGTCGAGTTTCGATCCCGGCTTGAAGCAATCGGATGTCTAGCCATATTGATGAGCTGCGAAACAGTCTGTATATATATATATATATATATATATATATATATATATATATATATATAGGAGGAGAATGTTGAAAATTATAATATTTGTTCTTGTATCTTTATTTGTGCTTAATATTGTACTGGTGCATGCCGTGAAACGATAGCTGTTACGATGATCTCATAAGTAATGCCTAGTGAGTTTGTCTCTCACGGTGCGGTTCATATGCTAAAATTGTTTGAAAGGGAGGAATATCTGAATGAAATATCAACAGTTAATGATCGCGGCATTAATCGTCGTGGTAATTTATTGCTTTTTGTTTATTGTTGTCGACTCTTTTTTTTTCAAATTGCAACCACGCCACGCCAGTAATGTTGCCGCAGTTTCAGTAGCAGGTAGGGTCTTTCATGTTGCGGTGGTTGATAGCCCCATGCCCACAATTTGTTGCTCCTTGCCCATAATTGGAGCAAGCATTAGATTCATGCCTTTCCAAAGATCATTTTAAAGACTTCCACTTTTGTTTTTGAATTCTGAGTTGTCCTTCTTCTAAACTGGTTGCCAACTGAAGCTTGACATTTCAGTCTTTTCTGTGAGTTTACCCATAAATGGAGAAGGGAGAAAAGAGATTCAAAAGACATTGGTGCGAAGTGAACACAATCTTCCAAAGCTAGAATTTGAACTCTGCTTGCCAATTCCAAATTCCGTGTTGCCATGTTAAACCATCCGCACCTTCTGATAATAGTCATGGCGGAGGCTATATATACGATGATTGTTGTCGGTGGTATAGGAGCTGGTGAATGATAATAATGCTAAAAGCCTCAAGCAAATTGCAAGTTTCGTTATTGGCAAGATGTCATTCGTTGAAGAATCAAATACAAAGATTTAATCAGAATAAATAGTCAGATTATGTTTGCTCCATTCCTTCCTTTCTTACTTTCCCCTTCTCATATGTTATTATTTTCTTTTTCTTTTTATTTCTTTTCTTTTCTTTCTTTTTTTCGTTTTTTCTTTCCGTTTACTTTTTCTATTTTCTTTTTCTTTCTTCATTCCTTCTGTTTTCTTAACTGGTTTTCATTTTCTCTCGTCCTTCTGCTTTTTTCTTTTGTTTCCTTTCTTCACGTATTTTTATTTCTTTTCTTTCCTGTTTGTTTCTTTTTTTTACAATTTTTGTTTCTTTTTCGTTTTTCGCATTTTTTTTGTTTCCTTTTTCCTGCTTTTATTTACGTTTTGCTTTCACATTTTTTTCTTTTTCCAGATATTTTCTTTTCACGTGTTTCTTCCTTTTTCCTTTTTTTTCATTTTTCACGCTTTTTCTTTCCTTTCCATTTTGTTTTCATATTATCTTCCTTTTTCATTCCTTTTTTTTTTTCACGCCTTTTCTTTTCTCATTTTTTTCCTTTTCTTCTATGCTTTCTTCTTCTTTCTTTCCTATTCCTTCTTTTTCTTTCGCTCTTTTTTCTTTCTTTGTTCTTTCAAGTATATTCGCATACTTCTCTTTATTATTAAACAACTCCTTTCTTTTTTTTCCCCTTTCTTCCCTCTATTCTCTTTTTCTTCCTTTCCTCTTCTTTTCTTCCTTCCTTTCTTTTGAAATCAATTTTCCCTTCAGAACCAACCAAGCGTTACCATCACGCAATCGATCAAAATTTACAACTGCACACACTCCAAACTCCTGTATCCTCTCCTTCTTTAAATCCTCCCTTCTCTCTCTTCCCCTTCTCTCTGTCTGTCGCGACCTCTTTCTTTAACTTTGTCTGTCTCCCTTGATTCCAATACTTTCAAACGCAGCCGAATATGCCAACGCGTTAATCTCGCGAGAACCAACGGCAACAGATTACCTGCTCCAGAAAGCTGCAACAAGGTGACTTGGTCCAAAGCCACTAGCCTATGGCTTCCAACCAAATACCTCACTTCCTCTTTGAACACCTTTACATCCCAATCAAACTCATTGGCTCTTTGTTTTTCTTCTTCTCTACTTATTACGGTCGACTGAAACAGTAAAAGTCAACCTATATAGACAGACACAAGCTTTCTGAATTTTATTGTACACTCACAATTTATCTTGAAGCCTGCTGATGGGCTGCTTCTCTTTTAACAATATAAAAGTTTGAATTTTTATTTTACCAACTACGAATTTAAAACTAGAGACCAAACAAGTATAGAAAATAATTCATTTGATAACCTTTCTTTATGCAAATTGCCTAAAACTTTTCATTTCTAAGAAATTAATGAAAAACTAATTAACATATATATAAACTAATAAATAATATCCACAAAGGACAACGAAATAATGTATATAAAGGAGAATTAAATAATGCATTTAAATGACTAAAAATAATGCATATAAAGAACAACTAAATAATGCATAAAAGAACTACTAAATATTGCATAAAGAACTATTAAATATTACCTAGAAAGGACCACTAAATAATGCATAAAAAGGACTAAATTATACGCATAAAGGACTACAAAAATTAACCCATAATATTATTAAATTAACCCATAATATTATTAAATAGACACAACTCTAGATTGAATATTTTTTTAAATAGTTGCAGTTATTTTATTTTGACTGACTGTCTCTATTTAAATATACTTGTCACCAGTACGCATTACAGTATGTTGATATGTTTACTTAGGATGGAAGCAGAAAATTTCAGAAAGCACTGCGTCACTATTCACTTTCGGAATTTTTTTTAGTAGCATGGGGTTGGCCAAACGCTTCTGTTTTTGCCTGGAATTATGGAACATTTAAAAACTCACTTTTGAGTGCATTATAACACAAGTCATATCAGCTTGCGTCATTTGTCAAAACTGGTATGATGTTTGGTTATTAGTTCTAACATTGAAACAATTCTTTCAACAAATTATGCATTTTTTTTCATTTAAACAAAGATAAGAAAGCAAACGCAAAATATGTATACAGGTTACGCTACTTTTTATGAAACCCATCCATTGAAAAATGCAAAACATCAAACAATTGGATAGAAAAAAAGATTCAAGACCGAATATTGTTTCGTAGAATTCGCAAAGAAAAAAAGAACATTGACATTTTACAAATACTTTGACCGCCATTTTGTTATACTGCCAAACCAATTAGAATTGACTTTCCACACTTCATAAGATATCTCTCTTTCGAATGTTCCGTTAAGTCTCAAGATGCCAGCAAATTTGCATGTGAAAACTCTACTAATGTCCGAAAATGACTAAACTAAATGGCCAACATGGGAATGATGAAGTATTGAGTTAGTCAATTGAATTATTAAATACTAAACATTCAGATATCTCGGCGTATAACCAATTAAATATAGGAGAAAAGAAAAGGGAAATTGAACAGAGAATATGCTGCGCCAGAGTTAGTTTCGACTAATACCGCAAATTGCTATGAAACCTGAAACCTCAACCTGAAATATCTACCTGACAACTCTTGTCATGTTCTTAAATGGTCTCGTCAGAACGAGACTTTCATATGCATGGCGCCAAACCCACTCAGACATATCTAAACTGACAGCTGTATACAACCGCTTCCTATGATCAATGGTGAAAAAAAGGCTTTAAGCAAGTGAAACCTGGAGGTCTTGGCAAAGATCATTGTTTTTTGAACATTGTAGACTGGCGCTACAAAATCACAAATAAAGAACTTTTCTAAATAACAGAAACCACATCACTTGAGGTCTACCAACAGCAGCAACAACTAAAATGGGTAGCACATGTAACTCGAAGCGAAAATAATGATATAATCAAAATGTTAACACTTCACACTACTTCAACTAAAAGGTTAGAAAGATCTCCCCGCCCAATCAGTACTGGAAAGAGCGATAACAGATATTGAACTTGAGAAATCTGTTTTTCTGAAAAATTGTTTTATGGGAAAGATTTTATAAATTTCAGCCGAAACATAGATGTAGATCTGTTTATATTTGCTTTCCAAAATCTAGATAAATTATTAAGAAACATTTTTAGAAATAAATAAAACAGTGCTGAACTGCTATGTAATATTAGCCATGTTATATAAGAGTGGATGCTGGACAGTTTTCTCATAGATGGAGAGAAAACTTGAGGTAAAAGGGATGGGGTTCTACAGAAGAATGCTGAGAATACCAAGGGGGGAACATGTAAGCAATGAGTAATATTTAAGGAAAATGAAAACAAAAACGAAACTTATACTTAGAATCATAAAGAGACAATTGAAATTGCTATAATAATGAGGACAGAACGCTTGGAAAATTTGACGCTCTCGGGACATACTAAAAGCAAAAGAGACAGAGGGAAACAGTGAGTAACATACCTAATTGTGGAAATGGATGAAAGAACAGGGACTGGGAGGACTGGACTTGATAAGAGTTATGGAAGACAGGAAGTTGTAGAGAGCCATGATCGCTTAAGTCCTAAAGGGACACGCCAATTAGGAGCAGTATCTGTCTGTTCTCACTAGCAATGAAATAAGAGGAAATTTCTCCAAGACTCTAACACTCTCGTTAACATTATTTGTTCATTGTTATTAGCACTTTTTGAACTTTCACATTAATAGTAACCATTAGTGAACTGGAGTTCCATTTTCCACTGTTTTTGTTAAGCGACTAACAACTTTTTCAAGTGTGTAAACGATGGTGACCACAATTGTCACCGACAATTTTCAGTTCGAGCGTCAGGTGTAGATATTCTTTTCAGGCTTTTCAGTTTCATTCTGTGATCTCTTGGTATAGCAATATCTACAACTTGGCATTTTTTCTTACAATAAACTAGATCCGGACTTCTCAATTAGATTGGGTGATTCGTTTGAATCTCAAAGTCCTCCAAAAACTTTATGTTTATTTTATTCTGTAAGCAAGATTCTGGCTTTGTGCAAATATTCCGATGCTATGATCAAATCACAATGATTGTCAGTATTTTCTTATATAAGATTTTTATATCTGGTAGTTTTAGGTATCATGCAATTTTCCTCTGTCTCTCAGAATTCATCACTTTCCGAATTATTCTTGCCATTCTTAAGCTGCTTCCTTTCTGCAACAGTTCCACTGGAAAATCAATACCGATTTTCTTTTTTCATGCCTCCATTCTGTCAATCACCGTACTAAGTGAACCAATGGCTAGTGGTATGATTGTGACCTTCTTCGATTTCCAAAGCCTTGCTAGTCCATGGATCTCTTCCTTTTTTCTATCCTTGAATGAAAAGGACACGATGGTTAACGCGTCTTTTTTCTATTTTATCTTTCACCAGAGTAGGGTTTCTTTTGCTCCAGTTTCTTCTCTGTAATGAAAACTCCCACAAAACTTTGGGCGTATGTGACGCAAGGAGTTTATTATTATTATTATTATTATTATTATTATTATTATTATTATTATTATTTCCTTTGATTTCTGGTGTGTAATCATTTATTTCCGGATCCCGTCCAGAGACCTAAGGTCAGAAATAGCATCATGACATTTTCCATTGACCAATGAAAAAAAAGAAACATATTTTACATAGATAGATCCTTTCGTAAGGTGTGGGCTGTACTCATGAGAACAATTTTTTGTATTTATTTAAGGCATGGGCTTCCAGGAATCCCTTCAATTAGTCTATTGAAATCATTTCCAACCAATTCAAGGGCTCCAACTACAACAGGGATTGTTGATGTTCCCATGTGCCACATTTTTGAGATTTCGATTTCAAGGTCCTTGTATTTTGATAGCTTTTTGAAGATTTTTCTAATATACATTACAGTTTGCAGGGACTGCCATATCAATAAAGAGGCATTTTCTGCTGTCTCTAATAACGCTGTCATGGCAATTAACTCTGATTATTATTATTATTATTATTATTATTATTATTATTATTATTATTATTATTATTATTTCCTTTGATATCTGGCGTTTACACATTTCTTTCCGGGTCCCGCCCAGGGACCTAATGTTAGAAATGGCATCATGACACTTTCCACTGCAAAAAAAAAAAAAAAAAATAAATAATTACATAGATAAAGCCCTTCGTAAAGTGTGGGCTGTACTTGTCAGAACAATTTTTTGTATCTCTTTGAGGCATGGACTTCCAGGGATCCCTTCAATCAGCCTACTGGAATCTTTTCCAACCAGTCCAAGGGCTCCAACTACAACAGGAATTGTTGATGTTCCCATGTGCCACATTTTTGAGATTTCGATTATTATTATTATTATTATTATTATTATTATTATTATTATTATTATTATATGAAACTTGTACATTTCTGTTAGTCTTTGTCCAAATTCTTTTTTATTAGTTATTAGTTTATAGTTTGTTTTTTTTTTAATTACAAAAAGAAGTTTTCTATTGTGCATTCAGTCCCTAGTTAAAGAAGGGCGCTAAGAACTTTTGCACACACTTAATGAATAACTCATAAAATAAGCTATAAAATCATATAATTTGACGATTGCAATAACATTGTTTTATTGAATTTTTTGTCTGGATCCTTAATGGTTTTATCAAATTATCTCTGTAACAAGTTTTAGACTAATTTGTTTTATTTATATAATATATATATATCTTACAATCTTTCAATAGAATTTGTCAAGTTCTATTTACTTGTATAGATAATTCGAATACTGGCAGTGTACTATAAAATTGAATAAATTAACGATTCCGATTACAATAAGTTTGTTTTATTGAATATTTTCTCGGAATCTTTAATGGCTTTATTAAATTATTTCTACAACAATATACGCTTAATTGTTTCATTCGATAATTTTTGTGTTGAATAATGTGTTGAATATTTATGATTTTATCAGCATTGAATAAGAAAGTACTTTTGCGAACATTAACAGTAACCTTGAAGGTAGAATGCAATTTTATAAGATACGCTCCTACTGAAAAGTTATTTACACTTGTTTAGTTTTCATCTCAATATTAACTAGTGACTTTCATTGCTGATCAAGTGACATCAATTCTTCAGCACGCTTCTTTATATTTAATTTGACTACTAGTGTCATCGGGGGTAGTTTTCATTCATATTCGATTTTCCATTTCTTTATTTTCCTTTTACAGGACGTATCGGGATTGTTAATAACGCTCCAAAAACTACCATTTGTTCTACAAATATTTCAGTTTTATGACAACGTTCAAATATTTTCCTAATTTTTGACTTTCTTTCAATTTTACACAGTGGCATATCATAACGAAGAAATGAATTGATAAAGCTTCTTGATTTTAATAATGCTGTCGTCATGGAGGTTTCAATTCTTCTAATATATATGTACATCGATACCGAAATTATATATATTATTATTATGATTAGTAGTAGAAGTGGAATTCGAAGGAATATTGCAGAGTAATTGTCGAAAAGTGCTTTGAACATTATTACAATAAAATCTTGGTAATCTGTGAGATGATTTGAGAAAATTACTTTCGACTGGACAAATTTTTCATCAGTCATTTGTTCATTCAATAAGATTTTCTTTTCTATTTCTTTGTTCAGTCATTCTTTATTCGACCTAAATTTTATTTTTGCCATTCTCTCTTTTTTTCTCTCATTTTTTCTGTTTTGTTCTTTCTTTTTTTTTCTTTTTTTCTTATCTATTTCTTCGTCTACCCTTTTTTTTCCCTTTTCCTTCTTCTTTCTTTCAAACTAATTCTAATATTAACAAGGAAATTTTTTATTCTACTATTTTCTTATTTTAATTAACCGTGTTTTATTGATTTCTTTAGTTTTTCATTTTTATTTTTCCTTTTCTTTCTTTCTTCCTGGCTTTATTTCTGCGAGATTTTCTTAGTTATCTCTTTCTCCCTTCCCCATCTCTCACCCTTTGCCTTCTTTCTTTCTTTCTTTCTTTCTTTCTGTGAAATTTGTTTGGTCTTCTCTTTCTTCCTTCCTCATCTCTCCCTCTTTCCTTTCGTTTTTTTACTTTCTTTCTTTCTTTCTTTTTTTCAATTCATCGCCATTCTTTTATTCTCACTTTTTCTCATTTTAGTTTTGTAACATTTCCTTGGCCTTCTCTTTCTCCCTTCCCCAGCTCTCTCTATCTCTCTCTCTCTCGCTTTCCTTTCTTTCTTTTTGTTTGTTTGTTTCTTTCTTTCTTTGTACATTTATTATTACTTATCATTCACTTTTTTAACGAAAGATAAGTTAACATTTTTTACAAAGAAATATAAGATCTATTTCATTTTTTAATGTCAATGTAATCGAAGTTATCCGAAATTCCTGGTACAATTGTTCTTCCCTGTATTTGCCCCAGAAGAATAATCGATAAAATAATAACTGAAATAAAAATATAAGCAAAAGTAAATAAATAAATAAAATAAAACTTTTTTTTTTTTGCCACAGGAACAGATTGTTGATACTCCGTCCACAATGTCATATGACATTTGATTTTTCTTAAAAACTGACTTTACGACAATCATTCAGCTCATGGTAGAAACCAAATATTTTAAGCTGATAAAGTGCTTAGCTCAGTGTTGTGAGAAGAGGCCAAGCGACCAAATGCTTTGAAGTTCATCCACTAAGTCAGTCAGCATATAAACTTAATAGAAAAGGCTAGATTTTAAGACTAGAAGAAATGCAATATCCCGGCCAGATATCGAAAACTTATAAGATAGGAATCCATTTAGAAACACTGAATTTATCTCTGAAGAATAAACCCGTAGAAGAACAATACATGAAGATGTATAATCAATTATTTTTTTACATTATTGGCATTTATTCACTTCAGATGTATGGTGGCTCTACTATATAACACAAAACAGATGATTTGAAGATTGCGTTTAAGCGGGAAACAGACTAGCGACACTCAGTGTTGACCACAGTGTCCACTTTTATGTATACATACGCTGCATCCTTAATAACGATCACTTTTACCCATAAATATAGCATATCATAAAAGTATATATTTATCACATACACACATGCACAAACATACACGCATATATATATATATATATATATATATATGTGTGTGTGTGTGTGTGTGTGTGTGTGTGTGTGTGTACATATATATATATATATATATATATATATATATATATATATATATATATATACAAATGAAGAGAAAGAACAGATTTAGAATCCAGTACTTTAGCATCTACTTTCTAAAAGTTATATATATATATATATATATATATATATATATATATATATATATATATATATATATATATATATAAATTAATATATATATATATTAATATATATATATATTTATATACATACAATTTATATATATTTAATTATATATATATATATATATTTATATATAAATTTTTATATATATTTTATATATATATAATTTATATATATATATTAGAATTTATATATATATTTGTATATATATAATTTATATATATACATAATTTATATATATATATATGGATGACAATATATATATATTTATATATCATGTATATATATGTCATATATATAATATATATATATATTTCATATATATATATAAAAATATATATATATATATTTACATACTTATATTTTTTAAAGTTATATATATATATATACATATATATATGTGTGTGTGTGTGTGTGTGCATCTGATATTTCATATTTGCAAAACAAATAAATAAAGGATTCAATGAATATATAAATTCCGTTGTTTTCAACAACAGTGCTCAATATAGTAGATAGAATGACTCTAGGGTCAGTTGTAGACCGACACTTAAAATCACTGATAAAAACGTTTATATTATATGAACAGTGTAAATATTGTTATTAACACCATCCAATCTTAATACCTATGTCCGCACTATTTATATAAGCCCTTGTGTATGTGTATGATTTTGGGATGCAGACTGTAATATATATATATATATATATATATATATATATATATATATATATATATATATTGTGTATTTAGGCAGCAATCCATTTTTCATGCAAGTTTCAATAAATATGACAATGTGCTTTGATTAAGTCTTTTTATATAATTTTTCATGTCATCTTCTAATTTTTTTTCTTTTCAGTAGATAAATTATACAAAAACTGTACAAATGATTTTTTTCCGAAAAAAAAAACTTGAAAATGGCTAAATGTATAGCCGAAAGCGCTCAGGAAAAAAGAACATTTGTACAATTTTTGCATAATTTATGCACTGAAAAGAAAAAATTATAAAATCACATGATAAATTATATAAAAAACTTAATCAAAGCACCTTGTCTGTCATATTTAATGAAACTTGCATATATATATAATACATTGCATAAACATGCATATATATATATATACATAATTTAGCTCTTGAAAATACATTTCAATTGAGCACTGTTGAGTGATAAGCTATTTCTATAAACAACAGCCACCTGCACTAATGCAAAGCTCTTCAGTAAAATGAATGGAGCATTTTGGCTGATTGGCATTTGTTTACATTTGTAAAAACAATACGCTAGATTTAGTTGTGTAACTCTACTGAGTGAAGATAGCGCTGGCTGACACAAAATTAGTTGTGTTTCAATCCTGGCTTGAGGCATTCGGAAGTCTAGTCGCACTGAGGAGCTGTGATACAGCGAAACAGTACTGTCTGTGAATGACATATATATATATATATATATATATACATATATATATATTTGTGTATTTAGGCAGCAATCCTTCTTTCAAGCACATTTCATTAAAAACGACTGACAAGGTGCTTTTATTTAGTTTTTTATATAATTTCTCGTGCGATCTAATAAAGTTTTTCTTTTCAGAGGATAAATTATATAAAAATTGTCCGAATGTTCTTTTCCGAGCGCTTTCGGCTATACTTTTAGCCATTATCAAGGATTGTATTTCAACTGTTAGAATTAGAAATAGTTTGTGTGTGTTTTATAAAGTGATTCATTTTTTTTGTTTCAAAACACGGTCAAGATATTATGTCCATGTTCAAAGTTAATATTATTAAGTGTTGGTTTGTTTGTTTTTATTAGTAAGGCTTCCATTATTTTTAGCCTTTTTTTGCAAGTGGATGATGCTATTATATTAGTGTTGTCGACAAGTATATTCCGAATAGTGTCCGGTAGGTCTCCATGAACATTTAAATGAGATCTAATTGAGCTATTGTCAGAAAGGTGTAGGGTTAATCTGCGTGTTAAACGATTTGTAGTGTGGCCTATATAATTATTTACGAAAGTTGATTCTTGAGGAATACAATTCCTTCATGGACATTTGAATTCGTAAATAATATTTGCTCTATTTAATTTTGTTGTAGGAGGTGAATTATTATTTTTAACTATAAGGTTACAAGTTTTAAATTTTTTATAATAAATAATTAATCTAATTTTTTTGCTATTATCAACTGGTGCTATGTATTTTTTTATAATGTTATTCATTCGGCATTCATCCTGTTTGTAGTTATCGTTAATCTGATTTTTATAAAAAATATTAATATTATTGTTTATGTTTCGATTCTCGCCGTTGCTATTAGTTACTTTGGACAAGAAACGCCTAATGTGGAAATCCAACAGTTGATTAGGAAATCCGTTATTGATCAGCGTTTGCTTTATATTTTTTAATTCATTAAAGAAAAGCGTGCGTGAAGATGAGTTATATATATATATAATTTGAGTAGAGGCATTATTTATTTATTAACGAGTATATACTATAGTTTACATTGTATATAAACAATGTACATTGTATTAAACAATAGATATAAAAATACATTTATTTATTTTCGTCTGAATATTCGAGAAATCTTATTCAATGTATGTTCTCCTTTTTAAGCCTCTCTAGAGCCGACGTGCTTATGCCGACACAGTCACGGAGTGCGTCGCCGATCTTTCCAATATGAATATTCACTAACAATAACGTTTAAGTATTTGTCGGATTAATGAAAAAACCATTACTTCTTTAGAAATTGCTTTGTTTACGTTCGGATACGAAACTGAGTAGATATGAATGTTTCGAGAGTCGGAGGAAGATTTGCATTTATAAAGTACTATTCAACTTTACTTAAAATGTATTAAGTTATATTATTATTATTATTAATATTATGATTATTATTATCACCCCCAGATTTTGGACTACTGTTGCATTTGCATAGACCTAGTGTTCCCACCTCCCACAGTGAAGAAAAACCATCCAAGTACGTTGATATCGTGAGGTACTATAAGAATGCTTTGGATCAGTAGGAATGATGTTTCTATTCTGAAAGGATCTCAAGATCATGACTATCACTGTTTTCACAGTAGTTTTATGAATTTGCCATATATATATATATATATATATATATATATGTGTGTGTGTGTGTGTGTGTGTGTGTGTGTGTGTGTGTGTGTGTGTGTGTCTTAAACACACATTCATATATATATATATATATATATATATATATATCATCATCATCATCATCATGGCTTGGCTTCGCAAAAAGAAGATCAAGAGGGAGTCTGCTCACGTCGATTGCAGGCACGTTTGTGACTGGTAAGTCCAATGCGGGGCAGGCATATTCGTTCGCAGTATTTGCAGCTAAAAGTCTGGCCTGATATATATATATATATATATATATATATATATATATATATATATATATATCGGACCTGAGACATATTATATATATATGTGTGTGTGTGTGTGTGTGTGTGTGTGTGTGTGTGTGTGTGTGTGTGTGTGTCATCATCCTGCCTTGGCTTCACAAAACGAAGACCAAGAAGGAGTCTGCGCACGTCGCTTGCAGTTGCAGCTGGGTTTGATGGTATAGCGTTGTAGTACTTCCACGTCTGCCTCTTGTCCCTGAGAGCGGCCCCTGCGGGTATTTTCAAAAATGAGAACGGCGTGGCTGGTGGTGAGACGCCAGGCGTCACGGTTCTCAGTTAGGGTTGACCATTGGCAATGCTTGATTTGACAGGCAACAAAAGATTTTTCAGGCAATCTTTGAATCGCTTCTTTGGTGCCCTACCGCGATAATCACTGTAGAGCTGTCCGTACAATAAAATTTTAGGCAGGTGATGATTCTCAATCCCGGAAACGTGTCAGCGTAATGGCCTCAATACTAATGATCTTCGCCTTTTCAAGGACTTCAATATTGATGACAAAGTCACTCCAGTGGATGTTAAGGGTCACGCGGAGGCAACGCGGGTGGAACCGTTCGAGGAGTCGCAGGTGGTGTTAGTAAGTGACACACGACTCTGAGCCGTATAGGAGAGTGGCGAGGACAATACCACTATACACCCTGATCTTAGTACCCTTGTTTAGGTGTCTGTTGTACCACACACGTTTGTTGAATCAGCCAAATGTAATGCTAGCCCATATATATATATATATATATATATATATATATATATATATATATATATATATATATATATATATATATTCGACAGAATTGAGTCACTCTCAGTCACTGTGTGTTTATCCGAATCTAAAAATAAACACGCTAAAATTCACCTTCATTCCGTACCGTACGCTGACGGCTTAGCGGGAGAAGTTCGGACTGACGCAAATTCAGTCGGGTTTCGATCCTAGCTAGAGGCAACCGGACGTCTAGCCACACTGATGAGCTGTGAAACAGCGAAACAGTCTGTCTGTGGATGACAAATATATATATATATATAAAACTACGGTGCCTTCCTTGAATTTAATATCAGCACATCAGCAGTAAGAAGATCAGAAATTAAAATAGACATATGTCCAGGTTATATATATATATATATATATATATATATATATATATATATATATATATATATATATATATATTAACCTGTAGATAAGACGATCTTTCTAAATATAAATGACAACAGGAAAACACTATTAATTGCTGACGCGTTTCGTCCAATGTGGACTTTCTCAAAGCAAAAATTTGAGAAAGTCCACATTGGACGAAACGCGTCAGCAATTAATAGTGTTTTCCTGTTGTCATTTATATCTATAAACACACACACACACACACACACACACACACACACACATACTCTTCGACAGAATTGAGTTACTCTCAGTCGCTGTGTGTTTATCTGAATCTAAAAATAAACACGCTAAAATTCACCCTCATCCCGTACTGTACGCTGACGGCTTAGTGGGAGAAGTTCGGACTGACGCAAATTCAGTCGGATTTCGATCTTAGCTAGAGGCAACCGGACGTCTAGCCACACTGATGAGCTGTGAAACAGCGAAACAGTCTGTCTGTGGATGACAAAAATATTAGCTCCTGAAAAATTAATTTCGGTTGAGCCCTCTGGTTTGAGGTGTGAATTTGTAAACAGTGACTATTTAAGCTAAGACTGCACGACTCTTCGACAGAATTGAGTCACTCTCAGTCACTGTGTGTTTATCTGAATCTAAAAATAAACACGCTAAAATTCACCCTCATCCCGTACTGTACGCTGACGGCTTAGTTCGGAGAAGTTCGGACTGACGCAAATTCAGTCGGGTTTCGATCCTAGCTAGAGGCAACCGGACGTCTAGCCACACTGATGAGCTGTGAAACAGCGAAACAGTCTGTCTGTGGATGACATATATATATATATATATATATATATATATATATATATATATATATATATATATATATATATATATATTATAATCCGGACATATATATATATATATAATCTGGACATATATATATATATGTGTGTGCATGTGTGCGCGTGTGTGTTTGCATGTATATATAATCTGGACATATATATATATATATATATATATATATATATATATATATATATATATATATATATGCATGCTTGAAAGATGTAAATAAACGTTGATATATGACCAACATTAACAATCGTTCTTGCTTGTTGATAAATATTGATCACTTATAAACATTCATGCTGAGATATCAGTGTATTGATCATAAAATCAATGTAATATATTAAATGTCAAGAATTGTCAAGAATTTTCAATATGGGAACTAGCGAATAAAGTATGATTCATACAGCATAGTGCTGCATGTTGAATGATCTGTACGTCTACTTCAAGTACTGACTTCTACTACAACAATTTCTGTATATTGGGCGGCAGCCAATCTAAGAGAAAGATTCTCCTGAATTCAGAATTGGAGAGAAAATAGAGGGAAACTACTTCACTATCTTTCCCAAGAAATCATGACTGTTCACAGAAAATAAACAAAAGGAATCTGTGAAGAGCCATGATTGTTTATATACTCAAGGTATCTGATGTTAAAAAAATATGAATTCTATGCACTAAAATAATGATCTTATGTTACATTTCACTATTTTGGAAGGATAATTAAATACCTATCTCCAAATAAATAAATACCTGAACATATCTTATCAATGACCGAGGGACAGATACTTATATAAAAATAAACTAAAATTAAAAATAATTTATCCATTTTTTTATCTATCAAAACTACGTACGTCCAAAAAATACCCCAACAAAGTTTTATCGTCAAAATCTTTATGCTGTTATTAAGACATTAAGAGGAAAGACCAAAGGATTTTTTGATTATTAAATTAAATTTTTATCCTTTTTAGAACGAGAGCTGATTCTCTGGACACCTACCCATGGAACAAATCTGGTTGGTCGCCCAACAACCACTTTCATTGACCAGCTATGTTATGACACCGAATGCCACACTAATGACCTTGATGCAAGACCGGGATTGTTGGCGTGATACACTCATGGATGTTGAAGCTAGCTCGACCGAATAAATAATAAAGAACGTTCAAAATTTTGGTTAAAAATTTAGTTTTTCTGGCGTCAGAGGGGGGGCCAAAGATTGGTATAGAAAATTATGGCGTTTTCTTTTTTTCAATGGAAAACACATTGATTTGGAAATTCTAACAAAAAAAAAAATAATTGTCGGATTTTAATGAAACTTTCAGAACTTATTTACAAATGAATAAAGTTATTTTAGAAATGTGTCTTTTTTTTTTTAAATCTTTGTAAAATCATTTTCTTTACATCCCTTACCCACCACTTATTTAATTTTATGAAATTTCGAGAAATGGATTTTTGAACCACAAATCCAAAAAATTGATGATTTAAATTCTCTAAGGAGTTCTACGTATAATTAAATACGTAGAACTCCTTGGAGAATTTAAATCATCAATTTTTTTGTTATTGTTAAACGGGACTCTCAGTTACCAAAAATCTGATCTGAATCGTATAATAAAAAATACACTAAAGCTAAGACATTATTTAATTAGAAAATCTTTAAATTTCTCAGACATATACTGAACACTATTTTCTTATGAAAAAAGATTTTTTCGATAAATAATGAATTTTTGCAAGAATTGTTTTCATTTTTTTAAATTTTAATTATAATAATTTATAAAGTTTTAAATCTTTAAAAATTCTGTATTAATTTGTACCGGTTAGGTGATATTGTTATTAAGTACAAACTATATTTACTAATCATAAATGGAAAAGCTTACTACAATTCACCGACCCCCAATATTTAAAAAAAAAAATATGAACGTGCCGATTTTTGCAAATACGGACGTCCATACACGATATTATCAGGAAATTACAACGGTATCTATAGTAAATTTAAAGCCAAAGTACCTAAAATTCAATAAAACGTTAGACTACGGAAAATATTTTCCTAAATTTTTAAGATCACTGGGCAGTTAAAAATTATATAAAAAGACGCTCACGTTATATTCCTCAAATAATTTTTACACATATGTCCCCTGTAGGAAAAAAAAAGATTACTTAAGCTTCTGACTGTCAAGTTGTCAATAAATATTCAATACCTAATAAAAACGCCTACCTTTGTGTTAAAAAAAATGGATTTCTGTCATATCTTAAACTAAAAGTAATATTTGTTTCAAATCAGATTAATTAAACTTTAAATCAGCTAATATTCCTCAGATAAAGTTTCAGGAAAGTACATTTTATTTCTGAAAGATTTTTTAATAAAGAGAATTACATTGTGCTGACAGATGGTTAAAAATGAATATAATCAACAATTTTTAATGATTTAAAAAAATTCTTCCATTCTATTTAAATTAGTTTTGAAATACAGCAAAGTATTTTCCGTATTTGAAATATCAAATTTAATCTATTAGCTTGAAATCAAGACTAAAATGAAAGATTTTTCATTTTTTTAAATTCCTTTTAAACCATTTCTTTGGCGCTATCAAATCAAAACTGTATTTTATTGCGAGTATAGTTGAAATATTTTGAGATAATGTTTTCCTTCCTTTGACAGTGTGGTTCTAATAAACACTGACAAGAAAGAAATAAGAAAGTCTTATTTATTTGCGCAGGAGACATAGCTACATCCACCCGAGAATAGATTTGAAATCCATGCATCTGGAAAGTGAAGTTGTAGTGGTCGCAAACACACCTACGAAAAAACTTTTTAAAAAATCGTTTCTGTATAGGCGACGCGATTCTTTTTCCTATTGTTTAGTATTTCAAAAATAAACGTTCTCTCAATCGGTAAAAATAATAAACAAAAGATTATATTTTTCTATTGATTGTGTCTGCTTCGTTATTCCGCTAGAGCTTTCAGTAAGGATTATCTCTGCAATTTCACAATGTGTTTTTTCTTCCGCTGCCTTTTTAAAAAATTCTGGCTGTACCGCTAACAATGACTTCTTGAAATGCAATAATGTTCAGTAACACCAAAAGTGGACAATGACAATGTGTTCGATTCAATATACAACAGTGGTTCGATTCGCTTGACATTTGGTAACATGTTATAGCAATTATTTACATTATTCGGACTATTGTCCTCATCTTTGTCGCCATATTTATTACAACGTTTCGGTCGTTGTACTCTCCGGCCTTCAAAAGGTGGTTGGAATGTCGAACTGAACCCTTTATTTCGCTCAAAAACATGCAATGATAACAGCAAAAATTGCAATATGAGCACTGGTAAAAAAATGAGCTGAAGACATTAGGTTTATAATACCTAGAAATTCATACACAGATGTCCTCAAGAACACATGGCACAGTGGATAAAGGCGTTAGTTAGATCCAGTGACAGAGTGTGAGTTCAGTACCCAGCTAAGGCAGTGGAGAACTTTCAGGGGGAAATTAACAGGAGATAACTGATAACTGACATCCATTAAACATGGCACGTGGAATTAGAACAGTCTACCCCAGTGAGCGAAATAAAGGGTTCAGTTCGACATTCCAACCATCTGAAGAAGGCCGAAACGTTGTAATAAATATGGCGACAAAGATGAGGACAATAGTCCGAATAATGTAAATAATGTACATAATACCTCATCTCGGAAATATAGACAGATAAAGGTATAGCAACATATGCTTTGTGCAGGTTGATCAATAGCATTTTTTCTTTTCATCCTTTCGAAGATTGAAGGTGATTTCTTACTATCTTAGTAGTAGCACATGTATCGGGTCGGAACAACAGTTCATAGCGTTTATAAGTAAATTTCAAAGACAATATTTAGATAGTTGTACATAGATTTATTCAATCACATATGTGCTATTTTGTTTCACTACCTTTTGAGGCAGCTTCGCGATTCCATCCTCCCAGAACCTGTCATCTTTACTGGGTACTCAATTGTTCTAAGTGGTTTTTACATGTTCTTCCCAATAAGAGAATTTTGTAGAGATCGAAATTAATAATATCTGAATGGTCAGGTGAATTTGGCAGGTGTAGTAAGATATCTCAATCAAATTGTGCCAATTTCTGCCGGATCTGTAAAAAGATATGAGGTTTGGCATTGTCCTGATGGAAGACTATACTCTCCCATGTGACCAATTCCGGACAATTTTCATTGAATGCTGTCTTTAATCGGCCCAAATGGGAAAGTACTTGTTTGATTCAACGTCTGATTTGTCGAAAAGAGCTCATAATGAACAATGCCCTTCCAATACCACCGGATACTCGTCATCAACTTTTGAAGTGGTTACTGGTGGCCCGTTTTGTTTTCAACAATACCTTTTTCACTTCACATTGTTATAAAATATCTATTTTTCATTGTCTGAAATCATCTTTTAAAAAAAAATAACTCAATTTTGTTGCGTTTTTAACAGAGAATCGCAGATTGAAATGTGGTCCATTATTTTTAAATAAATCAAAAAGCAGCTGTTTATATTTCTGAGATGAGGTATTATGTACACTATTTACATTATTCAAACTATTGTCCTCATCTTTGTCGCCATATTTATTACAACGTTTCGGCCGTTGTACGCTCCGGCCTTCTTCAGGTGGTTGGAATGTTGAACTGAACCCTTTATTTCGCTCACTGTTCTAGTTCCACGTGCCATGTTTAATGGATGTCAGTTATCAGTTATCTACTGTTAATTCCCCTCTGAAAGTTCTCCACTGCCTTAACCGGGTATTGGACTCACACTCTTTGGGTTCTGTCACTGGATCTGACTAACGCCTTTATCCACTGTGTCGTGAGGTCGTTGTAATAAATATGGCGACAAAGATGAGGACAATAGTCCGATTAATGTAAATCAAAAAGCGCCCAAGCGTTTTGATTTGCTCATCATCAATGACAGCAGCCCTGCCAGAACGTCCTCTGCCTCCTAAATTTCCACCCCTGAAGTTAGCAAACAACTTACGAACAGTGTTCTCAGCTATAGTGTCATGTGCATAAACGACACATACAGCATATACTCGTGTAACGTGCGATGTTTATTTTAAATACAGCTGTACATTTTGACTTCAGCAAATGGATATATAGTTTGGTTAAAGGCGTAGCCAGGGCCAGCAGTACATACGCTAATTATATATTTCGTATATGATGCACTAAAATTAGCTTCAAAATAAAGGTCTTCAAATGTTGCATGATATGCAAATATATATGGTATATCTTTTTCGTGGCGGGTGGGGAGAAATAAAATCACATTTTCATCAATTTTTTCACTTTTTACGCAAAAACATTTAAGGCTAAATTAGGTTTAATGAATTTTAAGAAAAATAACAAAAACAAACATCCTAATAAAAAGGAAAAGAAAAATACCATGAATTACTATAAAAATATCAAACATCAAACATCAAATTTAATCATTACTAACAACTCAGAACCTCAAAATCCCCCGATGTAAAAACAATAATATTTATGAAGTCTCCTGTCTTTTATTGTAACCAGATGCATCCTAACTAAATACAAAATGAAAAAGTCTTAAAAATATCATTCGTCTCTCTATAACAATTCGTGATTTCTAGTCCTGTGTATGACGATAAACTACAGCCGCCAGCAAACCTTTGATCAGGAGGTTTTAAGGAGCGTGCTACCATCTCTTAATTGCTGTTGTTCCCAGATCCACCCTGACTCGTGGTGGTAGCACCTGTTAGGGTCCCAACTATGGGCAAATAGTGAACCTCCCATCAAACAAAAGCAAAATACTATGAAAGTATAAAAATCCATTTTTATATAAAATTTACCAACAATGCATTTTTTCTGTAGTTGATGGCATTCAATTGCATTCAAAATATATTTACTTGAAGCCATAAAATTATTTAGATTTCAATACAGATTCCAATTTGATTTATCATTTACTATTGTTGTAACCTAGGGAAGGTTACGGTATAGAATAATCAAACGAAGGTTGGTAATGAACGATAATACTTAGGACAAGAACAACACATATAAGATTCACCAGCGGCGAGCAGAAGAAGTAGTCAACTGCTAAAAGTGAGTCGAGTGAATTCCCGTAGGCTCGGCCAAAAATTCCGCGTAGACCCCGTATAAAACGTGGTCGGGTAGCTGTTTCCCAAGACGAGGATCTGCCCTTTGACATAGCCTCGTCTGGGGATCCTTTCTGTCCAAAGGTAGAGAGTTTGACTAGCACAGCTGGAGACGAATCTCCCACTACAGGATATCTACCAACCGGCCCACGCGGTCAGATGTGGCACAAGGCAGAATTTAATGTGAGGTATCCAAGCCCATCGGCTTGGTCAAAAATTCCCCGTAGACTTCGTATAAAACGGGATCAGGTAGCTGTTTCCCGAGACGAGACTCTACCCTTCGACATAGCCTCGTCTGGGGATCTTCTCTGCCCTGAGGTAAAAGTTTAACCAGCACAGCTGGATACGAATGCTCAACTTCAGACCAACATACAGTATTTACTACTGTATTTATGTGAATAAGAATATACCCATTATCGTCCGTAGGTATGCTACAACTATAAAAAAGGTTAAAACATTAGACTCAATCATTACTACTAAAACAGAACCTCAAAAATTCCCTGATGTAAAAACACTGCTATTTATGAATTCTTCTGCCCTTTGTCGTGTAATTAATTCAATTGGAAGAATTATAAACTTTCTACACGAGAATTCTACATCAAATAACGGTCCTATACAAAAACATCAACAGAGATTCAAATCCAGTTTTAAACTGATTTTTAAGCTCTTAGCAAACATCTTAGTGTAATTTAGTGTAATTTAGTATGATACAAAAACATTTCATATAATTAGTGAAAAATGGATTACCCAGAATGAATTACAGTAGTAAAGGCGACTGGCTTGTTAACCAGTCCACAAGGTAAGCGATTAAAAAAAATTAAGAGATTAGATAATTACAATATATGGGCACAAACATTGGACCGGTATGCTATTAAAATCAACAATACGCATAAGGTACAAATGTATTTACAGTCTACTACACTTGATATTATTGTTACATGCGTAAAACGATGGAACATCAGCATCAGTTCATATGACAATACAGCTGACTATTCTTGGATTGTGGTTATCGCAGGACAAGTAACTAGATGACACGGTTCTTTATCCAGATTAAAAGGTAGATTTGGAAAACTACGATCACCAAACCTGCACTGAACTGAAACATATTGGCACCCCTTAATTGTATTCTTTCTAACTTAATTCTTCCGATACTGTCACTATTACCAAGGAAAAGAGTTTTGCAATCGTTAAACTGGTTGCTCTTTAAAAATATATATATTATAAACTCATTCTCCTTCTCTCGTGTAGACACGCGTTAGTAACGATTTTCACCAATCCAAAAACTGTGATCTAAAGTCAGACTTTGCCGCCTGTAATTCTACGTTCTTTATCTAAATGTTCCTGATATAACTGGGCATTATGCTAACCTTCTAGACCTTTTCTTTACCTCCTGTCCTAACCAATGTTCCGCTGAAGTGTTATCTCCCTTGGGCACTTCAGACCATTCACTGATCAATGTCAACATTGATGACTAAATCAAAGGCATCCACTGACGTTCCATTTCATACGAAAATCTATGATACACAAAAGCTGACCGTGACAGCTTCAGATCTTATATCACAAAAGCTCCTTTCTCATCTGAATAGATTCTTTCTGGCATGGAAATTATTATTCTCCACGACAAAGTCTCAACAAAGGACATATAGCCAGCCTTGGTTCACACTTGAATGTTCTGCAGGCTTAGCTGAATATTGTCTCTATCGGAAGGAACTGTGTAGCAGAACTCCTATCGCATTCAGAACTGTCTGCAATGAGTGCAAAAGAGTTCTGACAATTGCAAAGAGCGGTTGTGCTGAGTCAGTTCAAGCCAAAGTTGAAGACAAAAGGCTTTGTTTCCCGCGAGTTCTTGAAAATGACAAACAAGATTCTCAATAGAGGCAAACCGTTTGTACCTTCTATTAAAATGTCCCTGAAGTTATTTCACCCTCATCACATAAGGCTCAGATCTTTGCAATGAACTTTTTCTAACTCGGAACGGGAAGTTTTCAGACTGATCAAAATCCTAACGCTACTGGTCCGAAAAAAATCATTAAAAATTTTAGCACAGAGTTATCTCCAGTCTTAGCAAAGCTGTTTAACCGATGCTAGGGGGAGAAATGTCACTCAGTTCTATGGAAGGTGTCGGTTGTATGCCCTGTATTTAAAAATTCCCGTGAGCCATCATCCCCATCGCAATATCGACTCATCAGCCTCCTTGTTGTCATCAGGGTCTATAATCAAATGGTTGTTGATCACCAGAAACAACATCCTGATGGACAAACAGTATAGATTTCGCCCCTCTACGTCCACTGCTGATATCTTGTCACTATACACAAAATCAGTGAGGCACTCGATAAATTCATCACGAGAGCGATTGCTTTAGATATCTCAAAAGCCTTAAAACACGTTGGTGGTTACACAAACTCTCCAGCTATGGAATCTGGAAGAAACTTCTCCCTTATCAAGTCCTTCCAATCAGATTGGTCTATGAAGGTCGTAGTAAATAACCAGTCCTCTGAAGCACATGCGACCCCCCCTCTCTCTCTCTCTATTTTATATTAAATATCCTCTTATCATAAGTAAATATCTATGTATATGATACCACAGTTTATGAGTGTACCTACAAAATTCTAGAAGACCAGAGCCTGGTACTTGATCTCTCTTCTGACTTAGGTTTTACAGCTCAATGGCGGGGGGGGGGGTTGTGACATTCAATACTTCCAAAACCAAGCTAGTAACGATTGATCCTCACCGAGCAAAACCTGAATTTTCTCCTCTCATGATGAATTGCTTGTCCTTTCAAGCAAACTTTGGACGTTTCTTGGAACTCCAGTTCACCTCAGACCTCCAGTGGAACTCATACACACGCTTCATCGGTAAGGATGCTGGAAAAAGGATCGGTGCTTTGTACCAAATCAGAAAGCATCTTCTCACAGGCCAAACGTCACAAGTCTCTCGCTACTCTCACAATTTTCACGTTCTTATTTTCACCAGTTCTGACCTTTACAGCTAAACGCCACCATGCCACGCACACAGGATTGCATTATCCTCATTTCCAGAGTATTCTATTGTTAAGATGGAAGTTCTATCCGGACAGCTTCTCCTCAAGAAACGCTACTTTGTGCAACAGACGTCCAAGAGGATACTTCCCAATACAAACTTAACCTCTTCAGGTCAACCGTTATCTATCCTACATATCCTCATAATCTGCACTTCTTAACTTCTCTTTTCCGTCTATACAACAATCTCTTTACCTTGAGTGGTTCTTGGGCCTTGTATTGGGTGGACAATATTAAAAAGAAATCCGAGAACAGCAAAATCCAAAATGGATGAATCAATCGACCAAACGTGCTTGGTAAAGGAATTTGTCAACCTTACTATCCGGTGTATACTGATAAAATGTATGAACAAATTTTTAAAGAAACTAACCATTTAGATAATACAACATCAACTTCGTATCGATTAGGAAAATTGTCTTGCTATATTGGAAATGGAATCAGCTCTAAAGATACATTAATCAATATTTCATAAGGGGTGATGTTTTATGTTATAAATATTGATTTCTTTTATATTTCTTCTTTAAGAATTTGCTCGTACAAATGTTTCAGTGCATATTTGTAGTTTTATCTATTTGCCGATTCCAACGTCTCTCTCATCCCCCTCTCTCTCCCTCTCCCTATATATATATATATATATTGTGTATATTTCGGCAGCAATTTTTCATTAATGCATGTTTCATTAAATAATATAGACAAGTTTTGTCTATTTATTTTAAATAAGTTCCTTTCGTATTGTCTGATAAGCTAAATCACATTATCGTTGAAAGACGAAAGGAAAACACCATATTGACACATGTTTGAATCCAATCTAAGCTTTCGGCTTACATAAGCCGTTATCAAAGGTTACAATTTTTATAAATCAAACAACACATATACGAAACCACAATAATGGTCCGCCGTTGCTGTTTGAATAAGCTCAAAGTAACGACAAACTCTTATTTACGAGCCAAAGAAGCGAAAACGCATCGTAGCTCGTGACGTCACACATGACCACGCGAGAGTGAAAACGAGAAGTATTAAGTATGGGAAGCCATTGGTATAAACCAATGGCTACTGCTATAGATTACAGGCATTTAAGAATGTTTGTGGAGATTTCATAGTTTATTTTGTTCAGATTAGGTTTCAACTGTTTTATGTATATAGCTTCAAGGAACTTACTTAAAATAAATAGACAAATCTTGTCTATATTATTTAATGAAACATGCATTTATATATATATATATATATATATATATATATATATATATATATATATATATATATATATATATAATGAGAACGATTAGAGTTCAATTCCGACGTTCGTAACATTCAAATTAAAAGAAGACTCAATATAAAAGTAGAGCAATATTCTTTATTTTAGGATATTAGATCAAAACAAGTAAAAAAAATATCGCTACACAAATGTAATCATGTTTCGATACGTATTAACACATCTCAATAACACATCTCATCAGGTGTTATTCCTGTAGTCTCTTTTATATATATATATATATATATATATATATATATATATATATATATATATATATATATATATATATATAAGGTAAATCTATTTAAACTCGGTGGGTGAAAAAACCCGGATATATATACTATATTTTAGGATATTACATCAAAACATGTAAAAAGTGCTGCACAAATGCAATCATGTTTCGATGTATATTAACACATCTCATTAGGTGTTAGTAAATAACTGGTGAGTAGACAATTTATTGAGAATTAAAAACACGATACACCCACCCACTTTTCGCGAGAAAAGCATTCAGTTTAATACATACACACACACACACACACACACACACACACACACACACATATATATATATATACATATATATATATATATATATATATATATATATAGTGGTGCAGGGTTTGAAAAATGTATGTTGTGGCTACAGGAAGAATGGTTTTCATCCTATAGATTGTACATTATTTACATTATTCGGACTATTGTCCTCAACTTTGTCGCCATATTTATTGCAACCTTTCGGCCGTTGTACGCTCCGGCCTTCTTCAGGTGGATGGAATGTCGAACTGAACCCTTTATTTCGCTCACTGGGGTAGATTGTTCTAGTTCCATGTGCCATGTTTAATGGATGTCAGTTATCAGTTATCTCCTGTTAATTTTTCCCTCTGAAAGTTCTCCACTGCCTTAACCGGGTATTGAACTCACACTCTTTGGGTCCTGTCACTGGATCTAACCAACGCCTTTATCCACTGTGTCATGTGTCCTTGATTGCTCAGCAAAGCAGATCCCTTAACAAAAAGACTGAGTCATGCTGACATATAATTAAATACCTTTTGTTTTACTTACCTCCAAATTGATGTTTGAAAAAATTATTTGTATAACAATTTTCTTTATCTATCAGTTGAAGTTATGCAATCGATAGATTAACACCTGTCAATCATATGTTTCCGCGAAAATGGTAGCAATTTCAATAGTATTTTATTTATTGCTGCTAAATTTATTATAGTTTTTTCTTTACTAAGCATGATCAGAGATCAAAAATCAAAGAGTCAGGCATAAGATATGATTAAAGTCACTACGAAACGAAAATTGGTGTGCAAAATTATATTCTTATTTTTTCTTAAGTATATTTTTATTTATTTTTTCTATATTTCAGATAATTTGACAAGAAAAAGAAGAAAATAGCCCGAAATATAGACAAATATATTTAGAAAAATGAAAAATAATGAAAAAATATATTTAAAAAATTTTAAATCCTTACCAAAATTATTTCGTCAGTCTTTAGCCAAATTTGTATAAATAGAACATTGCTTCTCAACTAAAGCGAATATATATATTGTACACCATTACTTATGAACATATATTCGTCATACATACAGATTTCTCATTTGTCCTTTATATGTATCGAGGGCATTAACATAGCAGCTTCCACTGATAAAAGCAGAAAAAGTGCACGCTGTACTCGTAGTAATACAAAAACTTGGTGATAACAAGCTTCTTGAAAGCGATCCGCTGAACAGGATGAATAATAGGCGTTTTACCATAGAACTCACGGAAGTAAACAGAATGATGCCTACGTCGTCTGTGATGGTCCTGAGGACCATGAGCAACAAGGGTCAGTTCCTGCGGCCCTACTTCTTCCCACAAGGCACCAGGAGCAATGCCAACTTTGAGATGAAGGTGCGAGACATGATAAACTCTTCTCCTATGGACATTACCCACGTGAACCAAAAGTGGCTGTCCGAGAATTTTTACGACCATTTCAAGCCCGGCATGTGATATTTTAACTCTCCTTATTTGAATCCCTTAAACTATTGTGTATAGAGTGTCGTCGAGAAGGAAACCACTTATTTATATTATTTACATGCGGACTATTGTCCTCATATCTGTTGCTATTATCACAACGTTTCGGCCGAGGTGGCTTCTAGCTTTCATCGGGTGCTTATCAATCCGGGTAAACTTCAAGGAATTTCGAAGCTCAAGGACCAAAATTATACAGAGGCCACAATCACTCCAACGTTAATGTCGGTATCCACCAACCCACCCGTTTTAGTTTATTCAGGAAAGTACTGTGGCAGGGTTGTGATCCAGGAACTAGGCAACCCTCATAAGGAGAAAAGAAACTAAACTTTCACACTAATTTAAAGTCGACACATTCCGTAAGCATTCGAATGCGTAACCACTTCGGCCACTTTATGGAATGTCAGGAGAAAAGGAACCAAGATCTTGATGCAGAGAGCCAACGCAGAGGCCTCTTTCAGGGGCCTGGGTCCATTTCCCAGGCTGCACCTTTAACATTCTACTTGGAGAGAGTCAGGATCAATCCCTGATGTCTAAAAGGTTTCAAAGGAGGAAGTAACAATAGAATTTTGGCACCACCTGCATGTACTCGTGCGAGCCACACATTAATTTTGGCCTTGTGTCACACTTACTATCGTGTTGGGTTACCGCACTTCTGTAGCACGTGGAGATATAACATTTACAGCCACACGTTTTCTTTCCCTACTGAGTGTTTTATCAATGTCATAATTTGTCAAGATAGAAAGGGATTAACGTATGTTGAAGCTTCTCTTGTGAAAAGAAAGCTAAAAAATACCATTCTGCGAATTAATTAATTAAGCTAAAAGGTCGGGTCGTCTCAAAATACCATATGGAGAACATACAGTTGATTAAAATATGAAAATAGTTTTGACATAATTAGGTGTTTGCAAAAGTTTCCAGAAAAGAACCGGTTTCATCTATGAATTCAGATAATAATAATAATAATAATAATAATAATAATAACAACAACAACAACTAGCTGAACCCAGAGAGGCTTACGGCCACATTACGATGAAACACCGGTTCCCGTAGAATCAGCGAAGTTAAACATCGAGCCTAGTCAGTACCGAGATGAGCGATCGCTTGGGAATACCAAGTGCTGTAAGCTTGGATGTGCCGATGGTGTAATGGATAATGGCTCGGAATTGTTAATCGCAGAGCCGAGTTCCAATTCCAGTTGGGTTTGTTATATTCACTTACGAGCAAATACCATTGAGAAACCTTTTCTCCCCCAAGTTATGGATTAATTAATAAAACCTGTATCAATAAATCACTATTATCTTCAAATAAAAAATTATTCCAATTTAAAACTATTTTCTGACTTTAAATAACCTGCAACGGGTTGATAAACAGTAGAAAACGAATCAATCAATTAATACAGTGTAACTCGGATATAAGAGAGTTGTCGGGACCGGAGAAGAAGTATCTTATATCCGGGTTTCTCTTATATCCGGGTTTGGTCTATTATATATACATTAACACAGGATCTAATTTGGGACCAGATAAAATATCTCTTATATCCGGGTTTCTCTTATATCCGGGTCTCTTATATCCGGGTTTGGTCTATTTTGTTTTATTAACACAGGCTCTAATTTGGGACCAGAGAAAATCTATCTTATATCCGGGTTTCTCTTATATCCGGGTCTCTTATATCCGGGTTACACTGTAAAAAAATTCTACGGTTGACAGGTTGACCCTCGACAAATTGTCTTTACATTTTGACGGGGATAAATTTCGATCATTCATTAAATACCATACATTCATATACCGTCTATCGCGTTCTTTTTTCTCTTCTTCCTGTTTATTTTACATTTAAAATATTCTTTGTCACATCTTTTATCATGCGATTTCTTGTTTGAATTATTTACCTTTTATATAGTCTGCATAACCATTTCCTGCCAAACAATATGATGTTATTTTTTTTCAAGTTAACAGTGAAAATATGTGGCCTTATTTTGTTTCAGCAATTTGTCTTAATTAAGTATAATTGATATAAAGTATTTCATGTGACTGGCGTAATTAATTATGTGCAAGCGAGAAGACAGTATCCAACCTCCGTAAGTATTTGGAACGAAATGCAACTATTTACTTAATCAAATGAAGTCATTCACAATACATGAAAGAATGATGATGAACCTAAATATATACTATTCAAAAATGTAATGAAGTGAAAAAATAAATATATATTGTATATATGATACATGTAATTTTCTTCTATATAATTCTCAAAATTATAGCATACGTACTAAGGAAGGGAATAATAATAATAATAATAATAATAATAATAATAATAATAATAATAATAATAATAATAATAATAATAATGTGACACATGGGAACATCTACAATCCCTGTTGTAGTTGGAGCCCTCGGATTGGTTGGAAAAGACCCCAGTAGACTCATTCAAGGTATTCCTGGAAGCCCATGCCTTAAAGAAATGCAAAAAATTGTTCTCACGAATACAGCCGACACCTTACGAAGGGATTTATCTATGTAAAATATGTGTGTTGTTGTTCTTTTTTTTTTTTTTAATTGGTCAGTGGAAAATGTCATGATGCCATTTCTGACCTTAGGTGTCTGGGCGGGACCCGGAAAGAAATGTGTACACACCAGAAATCAAAGGAAAAAAAAAAAAAAACAACAAAAAAAAAAAAAAAACAACAACAACAACAACAACAACAACAATAATAATAATAATAATAATAATAATAATAATAATAATAAAAAGCTGCAATTAAAAGCACATATAACAAGACGATATGAAAGCGTCGTAAGTTCTATCGACAAAATAAGGTATTCCAAACGGACCTCAAGATGTTTTACATGGAAATTGGAAAAGCAGTTATAGAAATCAAAAGGCTACCATCTATCGAAGAAGTGCAAACATTTTGGGCGAATATTTGGAGCAAGCGAAAGAAAAGTAATCTCAATCCAGAGTGGATCAAACGAGAACCAGAAAGAATGAAGGATAAACCTGTGCAAAAATGGAAAAATATAACCAAGAACAATGTTAGGCGATCTCTGACAAAATCCCCAAAATGGAAATCTCCGAGAAATGACAACGTACCCAACTTTTGGCTTCAATCCATAAACACTTGCACAAACTTTATCAATGTTAATTAATAACCTCTGTGAAATTCCAGAATAGATTACTGAAAGTATTACATATCTTCTACCAAAAACGTATGAAACAGAGTATCCAAAAGATTATACACCAATAAAAAAAGTCTGTCCACTACGTATAAAATGATCACGTCTCTACCGATAAACTGTACTTATTCTTTTCTCACTGAAAACAGCATTATTCTCCTCGAACAGACGGTATGTCGAAAAGGTCATGTGGCTTAACAGATCAACTACAAATAAATAAAATAATCCTGAAAAATTGCAGGAAAAAAGGTAGAAATCTCGGCACAGCTTGGATACCGTAAAGACTTTGATAATGTGTAATGCTCTAGGATACTTAAGTCTTTGGAAAGGCACGTCTCCTTAGTGATAGTAAATTTCTTTAAATATAGCATGGAATTGTGGAAAACCATATTATATCTAAATCACATCAAAGGTCCTGCCACTTCCAATCGTTTGAATATCCGACAAGGAATCTTTCAATGAGACCCGCTGTTTCCCCTTTGTCCTGTTTGTTCTTAATCCCCATTTCGCATGAACTAAACAATAATAACTATGGGTACAAATTAAAAAAACGAAAAGGTTTGATCATCTATTCTACATGGATGATATCAAACTCTTTACCAAAGATGACAATGAGTTGAAAGGTATCCTCAATACTGTATAATTGTTTCAGTGATAACATCGGTATGGATTTTGGATTAGATAAATGTTCAAAAATAACATTCAAGAAAGGAAGAATTACAGAAACACACTCAATAGATATAGATTTTGTCACAAGGATTTGGGAGCTGTAACAAGAAGCCTATAAATACCTAGGAGGAGATGAAATACAGTATACCCAAATGAATGAGAAAGTAAGAAAAGAATACTACAGGCGTGTGCGTTAAATACCGAGTTGAATTCACAAAACAGAAAATCGGCCATAGACACATTGATTGTCCCTGTCGTAAAATATAGTTTCGACATCCTTAATTGGACATTAAGCGAATGGATGTCAAAACTTTTCACTTGCTACCGCTTGCATCATTCTAAGGCTGATATTGATCGTCTGTATGTACCCAGATCCGAAGGAGACAGAGGATTAGTTCAACTAGAATTGTCTTACAAAACCGCAACAATCGGTCTTCAAAGATACATACAGAAGACTGGATAATGATCTGTGTCAAAGAATAAGAAACATTATTCAGTAATAAAGAAAGCCAACAAATTCAAAAGGGAATTTCAAGTGGGTGAAGAAGTGCAAATAAACCATAATACAACAACTGTAGCGGCAAAGAACCTGAAAACGAAAGCAAAGGCAAATGCAGTGTACCAAATGCAGAAACGATAGCAAGATAAATCTCTTTATGGTCAATACTCAGTCCGTACCCAACCAGCTAATGTAGACAAACCCCATACTCATCAGTGGTTACGTGGTGCAGTGTTAAAAGTTGAAACCAAAGGTTTTATTCATGCAGCACAAGATCAATGCTTGCTAAGTAGAAATTACCAAGTGCACATACTGAAAATTATGTTAACCCCAAATGTAGATTCTGTGATAAATATCTAGAAAAAATTAAGCATCTTGTATCAGGTTGAACGATGTTAGCACTCACTGAATATAAATCGGCATGATAGAGTGACCAATATCTGCATTGGAAAATATGGAACTTTTACGGGAAGGAAACTACAAGAAATTGGTATGACCATCACCCAGACCCGGTTATAGAGATAGAACCTTTAACAATTTCGTGGGATTTTACAATACACATAGATAGAACAGTCAAAACTAATAGCCCAGACATCGTGATTAAAAACCACAAAAACTTACTAATTTTTACTGATATGGAAGTCCCTGCAGATTGCAATGTATGTTTGCAGATCTTTTAAAAAAAACTATCAAAATAAAGGGATCTTGAAATGGAAATCGCAAAAATGTGGCAAATGAGGAGATTAATAATTCCACTTATAGTTGGAGCCCTCGGATTCATTGGAAAAGGTTCTGATAGACTTATTGAAGAAATTGTCCTCACAAATAAAACTCACACATTACTTAGGACTTTCGTGTTTTTTTGTTTGTTTTTTTTCTACAAAAATGACCATTGGAAAATGTCATGAAGCCATTTCTGAACTTAGGTCTCTGGTTAGGACCCGGAAGGAAATGTGTATACAACAGAAATCAAAGGAAATAATAATAATAATAATAATAATAATAATAATAATAATAGAATCATCTCACCTTAAATATGGGCATCAAAGAAGCTTCGGAATAAAAGGTCTCTTAAAAAATGAAGACGCACCCTCATAAACTCATATTAAACTCTTTTATTATGATAGCTAAAATAAACCCAATTTCTATACAATTATAGAAACCAATAGTTCGAAAGTTTTTCTTGTTCGGGTTGCAATTTTGAAACAAGTAGATTATTTTGATCCATTTAGTACGTCAATATATTTATACACTTTACGAAAATATAATTTAAACTGCAGAACATTTAATTCGTAATACTTTTTCATTCAATAAATAAAAATAGTTATCAATTAGAAACATGATTTTTTCTGTTGTTTCTTAGCGACGTTTTCTATGTTAGAACTTACATTAGACAAATATTCCTATTTCCTTCGCAATGCACAGAAGTCTTTCCCTTTATTTGACTTTAATATTAGTACGAGAAAAACAGTAGAAAATTGATCATAATAGTTAAAGTTTTTTTTTAATACACTTTTCTAAGAGAAATCGACAAAGTATCAATACGTAACGTAACTCTGCATGTTTGATTTAAGTCCATCGATCCTGGATAAAGAAGTCAATTCTTCTTCTGCACATCAGTTCAAACGAATATCAAAGGAAAAGTTTTACATTTGCCTACGCGGCGTGTGCTTCGGTGCATAGATCGGGAAGAACTGATCTAAACAATGAAACCACCCGAATAATTCCCTCTAAATTTATAATAAACGGTAAACCAAGTCTACATTAAAAGAAGCAAAATAATAATGTTTTTATGTTGATACGAAACTTATTATTATAATTCTGCTTATCTCTCCCTTAGTTATGCACGACCGTTACGCTCTGTCAATAAATCATGGACTATTCTGTTTTGATCGGATGGAAAGACTGAAAAAACATATCAGAGACGCTACCTGGTTTCAGTGAGAAAGAAAGAAAGAAAGAAGTGTTTAACGCCTCCTGCCATTACCTCATAAATAATGAACTATTCCATTTTGATAGCATGGAAAGACGAAAAATGCATATCAGAGAAAGAAAGAAAGAAAGAAAGAAAGAAAGAAAGAATGAAAGAAAGAAAGAAGTGTCTTCTGCCAATACCTCATAAATATTTGTAATGGACTGTTCTGTTTTGATCGGATGGAAAAATGGAAAAGGCATATCAGAGACGTCGTAAGAAAATAAATGGAAGAAAGAAGGGAAGATAGAAGTGATTAACGTCTGTTTCAGTGAAATGAAAAAAGCTCTTAATTTCAAACTTTTTTTTATTTGTACTCCTTTACTTTTTAATATAACGACCAGAATTCATATTTATGGTTGTTATTGCAATATTTCGTTGAAGTTCTTTAGCTCAAATATTTAACAATGCGATAGAGAAATTTCAACGCATATTTTATTCCTGTAGAACTCGCCATGAGTTTTATTCAATCATTAACTTAAGAATTAAGATTCATTAGAAAATTCAAATAGAAAAACCATGAAATTTTCACTGTTAACTGTAATTATATAAATAAGAAATCTAAAATTCTTACAATAAATACTCTTCAAACACATAAGCTTTTTTTAGTATTTTTTACTTTAAGCAATTTCACTATTATTATTTTAATACCTGTTTTACTCCGACTTATTGTTCCTGTTTCATCTGGATTGATATACTCTTCAACCGCTTAAACAAATGGCGTGAAATCGGAAATAAAGAATCGGCGAGAAAGGGGTGGCTGAATGACTACAGATTTGTGCTCCTCTAAATCATCGAAACATTTGTGGTTGGACAACGTTCATGAAAATCGAGTTCCCAACGTGTGGGATGATAGTTTATGTCTTTTGCTTAACTATTTCGAATAGTGCACTATTTGTTCAAATGGCCGAACATAGACTTGGAGTGTTGTAATAAAAAAAGTAACAAAAATCAGATAGAGTAAGCTTTGAAATAATAATAAAGGCGTAAATATTTACTAAGCTTAGCTTAGTCTGACACAGGCTTACAACAATCGAGTATTCAGGTTCAATGCGTATTACAACCAAACCAAGAGCCAGTAGAGTAACTTGATTCGGGGCCCCGAGCAGTGCTTTGCGACATTCGCTATCTAAGTATCTGTCTAGATTTCAGAGATGAGGTACTATGTACACTATTTACATTATTCGGACTATTGTCCTCATCTTTGTCGCCATATTTATTACAACGTTTTGGTCGTTGTACGCTCCGGCCTTCTTCAGTATATGTCTATATTTCTGAGATGAGGTATTATGTACACTATTTACATTATTCGGACTATTGTCCTCATCTTTGTCGCCATATTTATTACAACGTTTTGGCCGTTGTACGCTCCGGCCTTCTTCAGGTGGTTGAAATGTCGAACTGAACCCTTTATTTCTGTCACTGGGGTAGACTGCTCTAGTTCCACGTGCCATGTTTAATGGATGTCAGTTGTCAGTTATCTCCTGTTAATTCCCCTCTCCAAGTTCTTCGCTATCTTATCAACATTTGCTTTTTCTTACCTACATTTATATACACCCTTCTGCAAATTAATTGAAACAACCGCTTCAGTTACCTTTCCATCACCATACGGTCAGTTTTAGACCCACTGGAGTGACAGGGTGTAATCGATTTCTATTTTTTCCTCAGATTAGGTCATTTGCAGTGGTGTATAGTAATATGAATCTATTTTTGATGTGTATGATGAAATTTGTTTGGCTATGAAAAATATTGCGTCATCCGTGTTTACATCAGATTTTTATCACGCCCAGACACTATTGTCTCGAATGTCGATTAGTTGTCCTACGGGCATTGTCTGCGATGGAAGTTACTCTAAGGAAGCGTATGAAAATTGTAACTCTGCACGAACACACTGCAAGCCTTACCAGTGAGCAAATCAAAGTATTATAGACTGGCCAGGAAACTCTCCTGATTTAAATCCAATCGAGAATCTGTGGTCAATCTTCGTGAAATGGACATACGAAGTACTAACATGTGCACTGATTTGTGTTTCAATGGAAAAATACGAAAAATGGTAAATAATTTACGGAATTATTCGTTTTGTTTCAATTAATTTACACAAGGGTGTACGTTACAAATTAGACTCAACACAACTAATTATCATAGAATAAAACATTTTCGTGGATTTTGACGTCATTCTGGCGTCTTTTTCGTTCAAATCAATGAATTTGTTTGGCTCGTGCTAAGTTTCGGAAAAACACGATATAAAATTCACTATTTTTATCCATAGTGTTGGATGTGTTAAATTATTGTTAAATTATTCAACTTTTTAACAAGAAAAATCTCAAGTTGATGTTAAAAACTGCTGCAAAACATTGTTGATTTATTTAAAACGGAATGTTCTGTTATGACATGTCTCTAATTATTTAAGATGGAATGATCTATTATGACATGTCTCTAATTATTTAAGATGGAATGATCTATTATGACATGTCTCTAATTATTTAAGATGGAATGATCTATTATGACATGTCTCTAATTATTTAAGATGGAATGATCTATTATGACATGTCTCCAATTTGTATTTAGATACATTGTATTTATTTTCAATTTTTCCAGTTGAATTGTTCTCCTATATTTCATTATTGTATATAATTATATTACAACTGACAGCATGGCCCGGCGTTGCCCGTGCTTGATTCAAAAATCGTACGACTCATACAGCAATCGCTATCACTTGACTTAAAATATTTTTGCCCTTCCTTGCCTTTAAAGGAGTGCCCTTTGCCGTACTGATGTTGCTACATGCCTTACTTCTTGCCTAGCTCACACTGCGAATTTTTTAAGCTCTATACTAAACATTAAATCTGTTACGAAAAAAGAACTAAACAAAATGAACACAAAACGATCAGTTTTAAAAAAGGATTCGTAACTGGAAAAACCGAATGAAAAAAGAATGTTACCAACAAATATTTTTTCACGCCCAACCCAGTTCTTCGGAATCAGAATCAACGTTGAGTTTAAGCAAGCGAATGAGCCAATTGGAGTAAAGTGCCATGCAGATATAAATTTTTCCCACTTGTGACGAATGCAGCTATCGATTTTTTTTTGCATGCTAGTTAACATTCGTGTCAGTCAGCTGTTGGCTCTCACGCTGGCCAGTAGAAAATGGCCGCAAACTAAATGAAAACTGCCGTAGAAGCATGAAAAAATCGATTGTTTCCACTATCGATGGGAGTTAGGAAATGCAAAGTCGGTCTTGGCCTTCCCACTAACTTGGAGCATGTGCATGTAAATTTTGGTGAAAATCCGTCGAAAATTGCGGCCGTGCATTCGTTACACACACACATCCTGCCTTTTATAGATATTACAATAAAATTTGTATTTTATATAAATACTACCTTATGGAAATTGATATGTAACCCCGTATCATAGTAATCATTGATAATTGAACACATGCCTCTGCCAAATGTTCTGCTGGACAAGCGTGTTACAAAAAATGATTCATCTTACAGAAGGTTGCTTCAGACAATGAATTTGCTTCAGAAAGTGAGAATGCAATGCTGGCGTAGTATTAATACAGATCTTCAGCGGTGAAAGACTCAGTGAAAATCATATCCGGTAAAACTAGCAATTGACCCCCAGACAACCTAGCTAATCTTTGCTCTGCAACTGGCGCATGGGGGTGCGAATCAAGATAACGAGTCCCGTAACCCTGGGATCGGAGTGGCACCTGGCCACGGCAGCACTAGGTGTGCCTGGAGCAAGATTGCCTGACAAATCCCATCCCTCTTTATGTTGGTTTAGAATTCAGTTATCCTTCTCTCTAAACTGATCGCACTGTCAAGGCTAAAACGCCTAGTCTGCCCTACCATTTAAAATACGTCTTTATGCTAAATGTATACTTATACACTTCATGGTCTGCTACGTAGCTGAGATCATCTCCTATTGAAACCAGAGTTTGGTTTTCGAAGCCTGAGGTTCCGAAAGCTTATTTTTAAGGCAGCAGGAACTCTTTCCAATTTGACTATTGGAGAAAGACAGTTTTCTTAAGCTTCATTTCTTCTTCGTTTCTCTTTGTGCTAAGCTAAGCTTAGTAAATATAAATACTTCGCTTAGTCTTTGACGAACCAGTTTCTGAAGCTAACAGGAAAAATGGAATCCAAAATCAAAACTCACCAATCACTGTTCCGTAATAAAGAGAAAAACATGGCGAAAGAAAGATTGAAAGAAAAGAAAAGAAAAGGTGTGAGTTGTAACGAGAAAAGGGGACCAGAATGGATGGATGAAAAGGAAAAGGGTAAAATAAATCAATAAATAATGTCATGAAATATACGTGACTTGTAGACAATGAGAGAAAGGCAACAGGAGAAATCTGGTCACGTGAGTACATTTGTACCTGATTACATTTATTATATAAACCTTCCAATAAGCTTCTTATATATATATATATATATATATATATATATATATATATATATATATATATATAGTGCTGCGCAAAAGTAAGTGAACTCTAAGATAATATTTTTAAAAATTGTCTCTTTTTCCAGATAATCAACACATCTTAATTATATATATTCATTAAGAAAAATCTTTATCAAACGAATTACAACCACTTTCAAAAGATTTTATCAAAATGGAATAAAAATATTAATTAAAAATTAACATGTGCAAAAGTAAGTGAATCCTTGCATTTAATATTTACGGACTCATCCTTTTGAAGTCGCGACGTCGACCAATTTTATTCTATAATTTTAAAGAAGTTTCTGGCAGTAGCCAGCGTCAATTTTTGACTCTTCTTCCCACAATTGCTTGATATTACCTGGCTTCTTGTATTTACTGCCTTCTTTAACGTGAAGCACAGATTTTCAATTGGGTTTAGATCAGAACTTTCAGTAGGCCATTCCAAGATTCGAAATTTCATTTTTTCGAAGACATTCTTTTGTGGATTTACGTTGATGCGTTGGATCATTGTCTTGTTGGAAGACCCAGTCCCGAGCTAAACCCAACTTTCGAACCAAAGGCAAGACATTTTCATTGAAAATTTCTTGATATCTTACATCGTTCCATCATGCCTTCAGTGCGTGCTAGTTTGCCTGTTCTCGCCGTAGCAAATTATAATACTGCTGCCGCTATGTTTAACTGTTGCCACCAAATTAATCTATAAATCAACCATTCGCCCTTGCATGGAATACTGCTGCCATATATGGTGTGGTGCCCTCGCTGTTCGCCTTAAGGTCCTCGACAAAATCCAAAGACGGATATGCAATGTGATTGGTCCTGATCTGGCATCTCGTCTACAGTCGCTCTCTCACAGACATGTCGTCGCCTCCCTCTGTGCTTTCTACAGATACTTTCACGGTAACTGCTCCGACAAGCTACTTTCACTAGTTCCCAGACTGCATGAATTTAAACATGCTACTAGGCTGGCATCACGGTCCCACCCTTTCACTGTCGAAACGGTTAAATGTAGCCGTCTCTTCTACTCCAATAGCTTCATGTCTCGCACCTCCCGTCTGTGGAATTCCCTTCCTATTACTTGTTTCCCTGATAGCTATAGTCTCCAACTATTCAAATGTAATGTCAATCGACATCTCCAGATGCCTTGATCTATTCCCTATCTTTCTCTTCGTCCTTTTCTCTGTCACGCCTCTTTACTCTTGCTTCCACTCTCTGTAACCCATTGCGTGCTAGTGGCATCCCGCCTTGCTTGGGGTAAAATGCTTTAAAAAAAAGCTGTACTAGGAGCTTGCTAGATATTCCGCCTATCCTTCCTCTCAAAAAGCTCTAGTTTGGTCTAATCCGACCATAAAGCCAAAACGTTTCTAGCTTATAGATATGAGTATCGATAGAGTTGAGTCGAGCTTGTTTGCGCTTTTTCGTGAGCAGTTGATCTTTTTCTAGACATTCTGTCACGAAAACAGGCATCGTTCAGATTTTGTCGAACTGTAGCCGGATGCACATTGATTCCAACATTGGACAGGGAGTCTTGGAGAACCGCAGAGGTCCTAGCAAGAATCGCCTGGGCTTCCCGAACTAGATGTCTACTTGCTCTTGCAGTTATTTTTCGTGGACAGCCACTTCTTGATCGCGATGCCGTCATACAGGTTTCAATTTATGAATAATTTGTCGCACGGTGGAGACATGCACTCCAAATCGTTGTGATAGCTTTTTGTAGCCTAATAGGCTTCAACTATGAGATTATTATAGCTTCAAGAACTTCTTTTGATCTTGGAATATTTTTCTTTTAAATTTAGTCTCTAACTGCACCAATTTTGCATAGACAATGAGTTATATTGGTTGACTGCAGTAAACATAGCATACACGAAAATTAAACACGTGTCATTTTGATTTCTACACGTTCAAAAAAAAATATATTTGAACAGGCAACCATAAAATACAGAGTGAAAATATAAGAAATCACTTACTTTTGAACATCTTAATTTTTAATTGATATTTAATTGACAGTGGATAAAGGCGTTGGTTAGATCCAGTGACAGACCCAAAGAGTGTGAGTTCAATACACGGTCGAAACGTTGTGACAAATATGGCGACAAATATGAGGACAATAGTCCGACTAATGTAAATACTGTACATAATACCTCATCTCAGAAATATAGACAGAATCTTAATTTTTAATTGATATTTTCATTCCAGCTTAATAAATTTTTTAAAAGTCGTTGCAATTCGTTTAATAAAGATTTTTCTTAATAAATATATAGTTTAATTAAGATATGTTGATTATCTGGGAAAAAGAGACAATTTAAAAAAAATATATTATCTTAGGAGTCTACATACTTTTGCGTAGTACTGTACACACACACACACACACTTTAATACAACTGTTTCCTGGACTAATTCAACTCTGACCATTAACTTCATATATATATATATATATATATATATATATATATATATATATATATATATATATATATATATATATATATATGTGTGTGTGTGTGTGTGTGTGTGTGTGTATGTGTGTAGTCATCCACGGACAGACTGTTTCGCTGTATCATAGCTCATCAGTGTGGCTAGACATCAGATTGCTTGCCTCAAGCCAGGATCGAAACCCGACTGATTTAGCATCAGTCGGAGATTTTTCCCTAAGCTATCAGCTCTCGGGAGAGAGGAAGGTGAATTTTTACGTATTTATTTTTTAATAAACACGCCAGTCACTCAGCGTGTTCGATCCATAGAAGAGCTTTTCATTATCAGCAGTAACAGTCACTGTTTACAAATTCCCACTTTCCATCTAACGTGCTCGATATATATATATATATATATATATATATATATATATATATATATATATATATATATGTGTGTGTGTGTGTGTGTGTGTGTGTGTGTGTGTGTGTGTGTGTGAAGTAAATGGTTTAATTCAACTCTAACCGCTAACTTTATATATATATATATATGTGTGTGTGTGTGTGTGTGTTTGTGCGCCCGCACACGCTCGCGCGTGTGTGTGTGTGTGTGTGTGCGTGCGTGAAGTTAATGTTCAGAGTTGAATTAGACCACGAAAAAGTAGTATTAAAAATTGTTCAATACACATATAAAAAGATCAAAATTTAACATGTGGAGCTTTTAAGTATGGAAAATTATTAATTTTTCTACACACATATATATATATAAATATATATGGAATGGTGATTTATAAATCTTTATATGTCAAGTACAATTTTATGAAAATTTAGGATTTTAATCAATGTCGTAAATGACGAAATGTATCAAATGTATTTTTCCCGTATATATATATATATATATATATATATATATATATATATATATACTGATTTGACAAAAGTCATGGGTAGTAGTATGTAAAAGTAGCGGCATTATAGCTTGACATCATGGAAATACCAAAAACCCTATACCAGTCGTGTTCTTACATTTGTTGAGTCAGTGTGCCGACACGAGCAAATCTGCTCATAACAGAACGCCGTTAAGTACCCGAGTTTGAATGAGTATGAGGGTGGATGCCAGAACATGTCATTTCTTAAAATTGTGTGAAGATTTGGCATCCCTCGATCTACGCTTTCACTTGAGTACCGAGAATGCTTGATGGAAGGCATTAACGCGCACCATGTAAAAGTGCAATGTTCTCCTCCTCCTCCTCCTCCTCCTCCTCCTCCTCCTCCTCCATCTTCTTCTTCTTCATTATGTTTCCCAAAACGTGGACGATTATGGCTCTCAACAACTTCCCCTTGTTGCTCTTAATAAATTGTGTCTCTCTGTTATTTCTCCTAAACTCACTTCCGCCATTCGTTTACTCAAACTCACTATTTTATGCGTTGTTTTCCTCTGTTCCTCTTGCCTTCAATCTGTCCTGTGAGTATCATATTTTCCAAGTCCTCTTCCCTCATTATGTGCCCTAGCAATTTTAACTGTCTCTTCCTGATGTTAAGTATAAGTTTTATTTTTATTTTCATTTTCTTCAAAACTTCGTCGTTGCTCACATGTACGGTCCATCGTAAACCTGGTATCCTTCTGTTCATCGTAGAGGAGATTGTCCAGCACGTGCTGCCATATATCACGTAGCAGGACATATATCACGTAGCAATTTAGTTTCCTATTTCTTAGTACTCTGCTTACCTTTTGGAAGTCATCTTTGGCTATCTCAATACTCATTCCGATTTGAGTGTCGTACTCCGTGTCCTCTGTCAAAACACTTCCTATATATTTAACTTTTTGTACGTGCTTGATTTTGGTATCTCCGATTTGCAATTTTCAATTCGCACATTGACTCCGTCCTTTTGCTAACAACGATGCGTTCTATCTTCTTGCAGTTCATCCTTTCTTCTCGTTTTCTTACACTACCTTTTGTAGGTTTTTTTTGTAGTTCTCTTTCCGTGTTTGCTATCTACACTGTGTCATCTGCATGTTTCATATTGTTAAGATTTTGGCCACCAATAATGAATCCTGGATTCTCTTAGAATCACCTCACTGTATAGGTTGAATAAGTCTGGTGAGAAGACACATCCTTGTCTTACTTCCTTTCTTTTTGGATATCTGCTGAATTCATTTTCTATCCATATTCAGGCGGTTTGCTGCCAGTATAGGTTCTTGATTATTCTGATATCCTTTCCAAATATGTCAAGGTTGCTGAAAAGTTTCAACAGATCTTTGTGGCGTACTTTATCGAGCGTAATCTAAAAAAAAACAGGTACACGTCCTTCTGCATTTGTATTGTCCTTTCTGATAACATTTTGAGCATAAATATTGCATCTTTTGTTCCCGTGTTTTTGTACGACCACATCCTATTCCCAGTCCTATTTCCCGTCTAATTCTGCTGCGTGTTTGTTCGCCAGAATTTGGATAAGTTTTATTTTTTTATATGGCTCATTAGGCTGATTGCCCGATGGCCTTTACATTCGTTTGTACCTGGCTTCTTAAGCAGCGCTATGAAAATAGAACTACTTATGTCTTCCGGTATATCACCATTGTTGTTGATTTCATTTATAATTATCGTGATCACTGGCATCTGGCTAGAATTGTGATTCTAGCCAGATGCAGGTTTAAATCGCAAACAAATTCAATGCAAACAAATTCAATACAGAAAGTGCTAGACACAAGTACCAGTCGGTGGGCTCAGCGTTCTTTAGCCTTCATGGGATATAGGAGCAGAAGGCCCGCCAGATCGGATACAAATTTCGGGTCGTAACATCACTAACTGGACCTTGGAGGAATGGCAGATGTTTCGGGCTGATGGTAGGATTCTAACATTGCACAGGCCCCAAAGTTGTCAAAAAGGCATCGTGCAGACTGATTGTGGTTTCGAAATGTATATACTTTAGTCCAGTACAAAGCCAAACGAGAGTAAATTATGATAGATTGTGATGTGTCAATTTTCGATTTGTAAGGAGCCAGGCTACCTACCATAAAAATCAATATTCAAATACCTGGGATCGAACGCCGAAAACCGTCCCTAGAATGATATACGCAACTATTTAACTCCCTTGGGTTAGGTATCGATGTATATTACTGTTAGATACATCTTGTAGAAAGGTAAATAGAAGAAAAATTGGTGTCGAAAAGCTGTGTTGCGCTTATCTTCAAGGCCATTCTGCCATCAAAATCAGCATTTATAACCGAATTAGTTGTACTAGCTGGAAATATGCAAATATTTCTAATTCCGTTGACATGCTTGAGTTGCGTTCCACACGTGAGTCCACGATACAGTGTTTATTATCTTACGTAATGTGCAAATATATATTTACTAAGTTTAGATTGGTTTGTTTAAGGGCTACAAGAGTTGAGTACCCTATGAGGATCAAACTCGCTACATGAGCGAATGGTTTAGTAGTTACCTTGCGAGCCATCATTCTACGCTATCCTCCCGATGTAATATGCAAATACGTGCCTATGAATTTAAACTTTATATTTACGTGTAGGTTTATTGCTTACTACCTATACGAGGCAGTGCTATTGATGAGTGTATGTGCGACAATTATTGTTAGCATTAGTGCAGAATTTTCGAAAAGTTGGAAGACAGACACAAACGATCTCACTTGCTTTATTGCAACGAATTGTTTCCGTCTTTTATCGTCTGCCTTCAAGCAATAAATGAATTCGAACGCTGTGCAAAGAATCCTATCTATATTTTCTTATTATTTGTCTTCCTGTCGCCCTCGTTTACCTTCGTCTTCTTCTCCTTCTCCTTCTTCTTCTTCTTCTTCTTCTTTTGCTGCTGCTTCTGCTACTTTTTTCACGCGTCTATCTATTTTTTTCTCTCTCGATTATTATCACCCTCATATTTTCATTGCATTTTTCCCCTCTTCTTCCCTCCTTCTTTTTCCCTATTTCCTCCGTTATCTGTCTTAATTCCTCTCGATTTCTCTTCTCTTTTTTCTTCCTCTTCCCTATCTTTATCCTTTATTTATTCCTCCGTATTTCCCTTCTTTCTTCTTTCTCGTCCCAATTTTTCTCGTTATTCTCCCCATCTTCCTCTTCCGCTTTCTTCTTTTTTTTTCTCACCCTCTTTACTTACTGTCTCTCGCCACTTTGATCATACTCCTATTCATTTTTGTGTTTCTTTCCTTTTCTTCATTTTCTCGTCCCCTTCTTTACATACAAAGCTTGTCCTTTTCTCTCCCTTTCTGTTCCTTTTTTTTTTCTCCTTTCTGTCCTTTCCTTTCTGGTTCTTCTAATCCTGACATAATGAACACGTCATCATTTTTTAATAATATGTATGTATTTACGTGTATTTACAGACGGTGAAAATCAGGCTCCAATGCTTGATATCATCATTTATATGCGTTACAGTTTTACTCAGTGCGTCACGTTCACACTTAAATGTAATAGCTCATGGAACAAGTAACCTTCAGATAACCCCGATAATAGTTGATCTATATAATTTGAGCCTCAATTCTTGGTGTTTATAGCTATAGAGATGGAACAGTTACCATTATTTGACAGGAAATGAATTCTTGGCTTGAGTTGGAAATTAAGACGTCTCTGTTCGACAGTCATTTTCGGCGTATCGCCCGCGCGTCACTGACTTGTCGAGGTCATGAGATAGAAATTATTATTATTATTATTATTATTATTATATAGGTACCTCCAAAGAAAAGCGATACTTAAGGTTTTTTGAAAAATAAAAAATATTTCTTGAAACTTTTATTTTAGTTTTAATTTCAAGCTAATTTAAATTTAATATTTCTAATAAGTAAAATACTTTACTGTATTTCAAAACGAATTTAAGTTGATTGTAATTATTTTTTTAAATCGTTAAAATCGCTAAAAATCAGCCATATTGACGAATATATCAGCATAACATGATTCTGTTTATTAAAACATCTTTCAAAAATAAAATTTACTTTTGCAGAAAGCATTTTTTTTTAACTCGGAGGTGTATGCTTTTATGAGGTGCTGACATCTTTTTTGATAAACTTATGTTTGGGAATTTTTTCTACTGTAACACTTACTTGATGAATATAATGTGAATGCTTTCTTATAATTTTATCTACCCAGTAATATTAGAAATATAGGAAAGTATTCTAAATAATCTAATATTTTATTGGATTTTAGACACTTTGGCTTTATAGTCTTACTTACGTAGACACTCGTTGGGAAAATATTAGAAAATAACCAATAAATTTATATTAACTATGGTTACCGCTCTTATCTTCTGATAATGTCATGTATTGACGTCCGTATTTATAAAAATCATTATTTATACACACGCAAAACAATTCAAAATTCTTTTTAAAATACTAGGCTCGCTGAATTGTTGTAAGCTTTTCCAGTTACATTTGATAAATATAGTTTTTACTTCAACTAACCGTTACAAATTAATATAAAATTTTAAAAGCTTAAAACTTCATAAATTATTCTAAATGAATAAAAATGAAAACAATTCTTGTAAAAATTCATTATTTATCGAATTTCTTAAGAGAAGACAATAATGTCCATAATATATCTTATTTATAAAAGCAATTAAAAGTTTTTCTAATTAAATAAAGTCTTAGTTTTATTGCATTTTTATTTTACGAATCAGAGCTGATTTTTTTTTTTTGTAACTGAGGGTCAGGTTCTACAAAAAAGTTGATGATTTAAATTCTCCTAGGATTGTGCTTATAACTAATATAAACATTAAGCTCTACATAAATTAATTTCTAAAAATTTCATAAAATTAAATAAATGGTGCTAACATATATATATATATATATATATATATATATATATATATATATATATATATATATGAATTGCCAAGATTTTCTAAAACGAAACATTTCTAAAATAATTTGATTCATTTGTAAAAAGTCCTGAAAGTTTCATTAAATCCGACAACTATTTGATTTTTGCCAGGATTTGCAAATGAATGTGTTTTTCACGGTAAAAAGACGCCGCTAAAATTTCCCCTACTAATTTATGGTCTCCCGCTGACACAAGAAAAACAAAATTTGTAAACAAACTTTTGAAGGTTCTAAAAAGGATTAAAAATTATAATTTAATAATAAAAAAAATTCCCTGGTTTTTCTTCTAAATAATAACATACAAATGTTGACGATAAACCTTTGTTTTTATTAAGTTTAGGGCATTTTTTCATCATGTGTATGCTAATTTTTTGCGAATCTTTGGCAGTACCTGTATTTATTTAACATATATTAGCACTAACAAATACGTCAAAACTTTCATTCAACTTACCGGTAATTATTTTGCTATTAAGACAGCAAGTTCTAGCTATAATAGAGGAAGATAAAGCAATAATTCAGTAATTTTTGTGACGATTGTATTTCAACTTGGTATATAGAGTTATAATTTTTTGCTTTTCTTATCACTACTCTTTATTTTACAATGACTCGGCAAATACCCTGCTTCACTTAGACATTTTCTCCACAAACTATCTATATGGCAGTAGAAAAAATGTGAGAAATAAACACCGTATTTAACTGTTTCGGGGTTTGTTTGTTTTTTTTTTTAGTTTAATATTAGCACTCAATCTGTATTTTGTGTATTGAGAATGAAGAAAAAGGGATTGTCAGTGGTTAGGAATTAAGCCTAGCGTTACCGATAGAATAGGGCCATTATATGTATGACAAAATTATTATACACGCAATTGTCGGATATTTATAATTATGCGTCGATAGTGTAGTGGACCGTGGGGTGAAGATGTGAAGAGATATCAGAAGGTTAAAATTTCCTGCTAGCCGGTCCAGCTACATGAGAATGTTGGACTTAAATTAAGTCCAAAGAAGACAAAGAAAACAAACAAGACCGATATATATGTGTAAACAAATATATATTAATAACAAGTTAAACAAAGACATGGACAGTTACATAGTGTGTGTGTGGTGAAATAATCTGTGTGTGGTGTGGTGAGTGTTCGTACGTACGTGTATTGTTCTTAGCGTGTTCCCAGAATTTGGGAAAAATGTATCTCTGAGAGGTCACATATTGGTGTTAGTTGAAAAGAGAGATTTACCTCACCTCCACGCGAGGTGGCGGCCCAAGGCCTAAATGGAAAAGAGAGATCGAGGCGAAGGGTCTGCCAGTATTTATAGCCAGGGGAGAGAGACCCCTGTTGAAGGATTAAGGAACTGAGGAGGAGCTCACTCCGACAATAGCAAACACTGAAAATCTTAGAAGTAAGTTTGAAATTTTTACGCTTTAAATTATTTTTTTTTAGACGTGTCTAGACATGTAGTCTAAACCAGATGTTCCCAACCGTTTTTGCGTCATCGCCCACTTTCACATGCAAAATTTTTCCACCGCCCACCTGTATAGTAAATTTTCAAAAACAAACCAAAATTGTTTGGTAAGAATTTGATAAGTGCCATGCGTGATACATGCTTGGCTGATCATGAATCTTTCGATACATAACTGACGACGTATATCTTTTCCTGCAGTAGGTTGCCATTTCTTCTGCGGTAAACTGGTTGGCAACCAAGGCTAAAGAACCTGCTATTCAACCCATTGCTGGGGGAGAAGAAATGGATTCATACCTTTCCCAAGGCCATTTGTGCGCAAGTGAATCTAACGAACTCGACTGGAATTCGAACTCAGCTCTCTGAGTTATCACTTCGAGCCGATATATATTAAACCACAGTTCATAAACTGACTTTGATGCAGTAAAATATTTCAAAGGGAGGTAAGAAATAACGCTGACTTAAGCGGTTGGTGCTGCTGCTGCTATTACCGTATCAAAGAACAAATGAAAGCAAACTTGACCATTGAAAACTATATATATATATATGTGATGAAGATGTGGAAAAGACAAAGCAAAATCCGAATATGTGAGTTTACTGTTTTTATTTTGTTTTTGTTATTCTGTCGACGTCAGACCTTCTTCAGGACATGGTTAATGGAGACATATTTATATTATATTTATGAAGAGACGATATATACAGGACTGGTCAGAAACAGCAAAACTGAAATTCTAAAGTCAGAGTATTCTTTCTTGGAGTCGGATACGCTGGCGTCGCGTGGGCGGCGCTACGAAAACCTGCTCACAGGGAAAAGATTGTATCCTAAGAGGAAGATGGGGGGACGTATTTAAAACTATAGCTTATCGGTACGTTTGTCAAGCATTAATCTTGCTAGAAAACTTGATATATGAAAGAAACCTTGTCGGGTGCTTATTGTGTGTGAGGTGGCTATCATGCCAGCCTCGTAAATCTGCCTAATGTTTTTATTGTGGATATATTTTAAAATCTTCACAGAGTCGAAATCAAAATTGTGATCAGATTTGGCTATGTGTACAACCAAAGCACTGCTTAGATTACCGAGGCGAATATCTCATTTATGTTCGGAAATGCGGGATTTCAATGACCTACCTGTCTCGCCTACATAACTCAAGTTGCAGTCTCTACAAGGCACCTGATAGACGCAAACATCGGATGTAATATGCTGTCTGCTGGTGTTCTTTAATATATTACGGATGGTTTTAGTGGGTAATGTGGTAGTTTTAATTTTTAGCGCGTTTAGATTGTTGGAGATGTGTTCGGTCAGAGGGTTATTCGGTAGAAAGATGCGGCCAATAGGATTATCAGGGGCAACTGAAAGTGTGCCTCTCTCCACCTTTGATGTAGTAGTAGTAGTCGGTATGTTGTTATGTACTGATGAACGAACTCTGTGAATTTTCAAGGCTTTATGTTTAGCGCCGAGTATTAATTGTCTCGGATACGAAAGGCTCGAGAAGGTATCCTCGATATAACTAAATTCGTCATCTAAATATTTTGCTGAACAGATTCGCAGAGCTCTCAAGTAAAATCCAATAATAACACCTCTCTTAGTCCTAGTATCATTGTCAAAGTAAAAGTGTAAATAGTTGTTTTTGCATGTGGGTTTACGATATACTTTGAATTCTAGTTTGTTATTATTTCTAGTAAGTAGTATGTCTAGAAAAGGTAGAGAATTATTCGATTCAAGTTCGTGGGTAAATTTTATAGTAGGTTCTACTCTATTCAATCTATCAGTGATTTTGTTTAAATCATGTTTCTGTGGGTAAATGAATAAAATGTCATCGATGTAACGGAAGTAATGTGTATCATCAGGGATTATATATTTGAAAGGTCCAGACTCGAGAAATTCTAGAAATATGCATGCTAGGAATCCAGAGAGAGGACTACCCATTGGTAAGCCAAATTTTTGTTTATAGTAGATGTCGTTATGCTGGAAGTAACAGTGAGATGTGCATAGGGTGCATAATTTGATGCATACTGAGATGGGGATAGGTAGCTTAAATCAGTTTTCTTAAGGTGGTTCTCTAACCGTTTAATGCATTTATCCACAGGTACATTAGTGAATAGGGATTTAACGTCTAAGCTGGCTAGGGATTTGTTTCCTATGTCAATATTGCTTAACTTATTGAGAAGAGCGCCTGAATTCTTTATATGCGCGTGACTTATGGTGCCCAGAATTGGGGTAAGAAATTTAGTTAGAAACCTAGCAATGTTATGAGGGGCTGAGCCTATGCCCGAAATAATGGGCTTTAGAGGAATGTCAGGTTTATGGGTTTTGGGGAGCCCGTAGATTTTAGAGATGGTGGGGTGGTAATTGATAAGGGAAAGCCAAATCTTATCTTCATTATGAATCAGACTCTTATAGGACATTGAATTCTTTAAGATTTTTAGAAACTTGTAGAGGAGAGATCTGTTCATACGTGTCTAATTTAGTTTTATGGTCAAGGTTAGTTTTATGGTTGACAAAAATTAAACGATTTTTTCATAATTAGATTTAATCAAAATTTTAAAAAATATACACTATTAGCAGCTAATAAAAATTCAGCGAATATTTTTTGTTCTTGGTCTACCCTTATTTGATTTATATATGAAAATCTATTTGAATGTTAATGACCCTTCTCAAAACTATAGAAAATACCAAAATATTCGTTCATTTCGAGGATATTTATATCTTATCTAATGACCCAATTATTTCCAATTAGCCCCCTATTTTGTTATGTTTTCTTTTTATACAGATTCTTTTCGTATCTCTTTTGAATATTTTTTTCCGAATAGGATATAATGAAATACCTTTTTAATACTCAAAAGCCTACATCATCCACCAAAATTTCCAATCGCCCTCCATTTTCTGTTCAAATGCTTATCGCCTACCTCGGCCATCGGTGGGCGGCATCGCCCAGGTTAGGAAACCCTCGTCTAGCCAATTTCATTCAGTTTCCTTGGGCTTTTGTTTTTATCTTTTCTTTTCTTTTTATGTGCCGTGTCCCTTCAGGACGTAGGCGATCATTGATCTACACTTCCCCTATCCTTAGTAGCTCTCAATAATTTTTGTCCCTCTGCCGCCTCCCCCAGACCACGTTCTGTCATCCACTTGCTTACGCCCGCCAGGTATGTCATGCGTTGCTTTCCCTTGTCTCTCTTTCCCTCTATTCGACCTGTGAGTATCAGATTCTCCAAGCTATCCTTCCTCATTACGTGTCCCAGAAATTTCAGCTGCCTCTTCCTGATGTTAAGTATAAGCTTCTTCCTTGTTTGCATCCTCTTCAAAACCTCATCCTTGCTCACACACTCGGTCCATGATATCCTTAGCATCCTTCTGTAGAACCATATCTCCGTTGCCTCGAGTCTCTTCTTCATCTTTGAGGAGACCATTCAACATTCGTTGCCGTACAGGAGGACAGATGTCACGTAGCAGCTCAGGACGCTTTTCTTGGCTTTTTCCAAAGAAATCCTCCTGTCTCGTAATACTCTGCCTAACTTTCGGAATGCGTTCTTGGCCATCCTAATACGTCTGAGGATCTCAGAGTCGCACTTGCCAGATATTTAAACTTCTGCACCTGCTTGATCTTAGTGTCACCGACCTGTAAATCGCATTTCGGGCTCATCTCTTTACTGATGACCATACATTCTGTCTTTTTGTAGTTTATGCTTAGTCCCTTCTTCTTGCTCTCCTTCGATACCTTCTGTAGGAGGTTTTGTAATTTCTTTTCTGTCTCTGCTATCAACACTGTGTTATCTGCGTATCACTTTTACAATATTCTATAGTAGTAAGTATCGCATATTGGGATAATAGAAGATCTGGTAATCTGATGTCCGTTATTATTTAATTATAGTTAAGTTAATAGTAGAAGCATATAACACACTATTCCTGTTGCGTTCAATCTGTCCTGTGAGTATCAGTCTTTCAAAGCCTTCTTTCCTCATTATGTGACCTAGAAATTTCAACTGTCTCTTTCTGATGTCATATATAAGTGACTTTTGCTTTCCATTTTCTCTAAAACTTCGTTGCACACAAACTCAGTCCATGGTATTCTCAGCATTCATCTGTAGAAACCCTTAATCAAATCCTAAGAATCTGACCTAGCATCTCGGCTTCAGTCACTTTAACTTCCGCCTCAATGTAGCTTCCCTATGCCTTTCTCTATAAATACTTTCTTGGTAATTGTTCTGATGAACTCTACTGTACCTAGACTCGATGAATTAAGGCGCAGTACTAGATTGGCGGCAAGAGCTCATCATTTTACAATTGAATTGGCTAGATGCAACCGTAAGTTCTATTATAATAATTCCTTCTCCCACATTTCACGCTTATGGAACTCTCTTACGGATTCTTGCTCCTGAATAATGCTTTTCTAATAGTCTTTCACATCAGTACCCCCACCCCACCGTCCTGGGGATGACGATAAACTAAATCCGTGTCCTGGGTAAAACAATAAACTACATGCCTTTGATTAGGTTTTGAGGAGTGTGGAACCATCTCTTAATTACTGGTGTTCCCAGGTCCGACCTGACCCGGGGTGGTAGCACCTGTTAGGGCCCAAGCCATGGGTAAATACTTAACCCTCAAACTGGGGTCAAAACACCATGAAAGTGTAAAAATAGGTTTTAATACCAGAAATACTTTGTAAAATATTATTATCAGCAATGAATTTTTGAAGAAAAAATATTACCAGCAATACATATTTGAAAATAAAAATATTATCAGCAATAAAAATGTTGTCCGCATTAAATAAGCCATTGAGCTTGATGTGCTGTGGAGCAAACCAAACCAAACCAAACCAAACCAAACCAAACCATATATTTCTGAAAAAAGAAAAAAATAATAATAATAATATTTCCAGCTATACATTTCTGAAAAAAATTACCAATTATACATTTTTTGAAAAAATATTACCAGCGATACATTTTTGTTGTCTTACTGATATTATGTAACAGTTCAGTACTTTTTTGTTTCTAACAAAATTTTCCTGTTTCTTAATACCTAAAACTACTTTATTTTAGTTGAGTCAAGGTGGCATTACTCCACTGATTTCCCTTACCCGCTGGGTATTAGTGGTGAACCCATGTTTCATCCCTTGTGAATATAGTATTCAAGAAGATGCTTTTTATTTTGTGCAACAACAGGAGCTCTTGGGCCACAACTACTCTTTGCACCTTTATAGAATCTGTCAGCATTATTGGAATATTATTAATAATAATGGAAATACTATTAAAAATATGAAAATATTATTAATAATATAAAAATACTAATAATAATATGAAGTAATCGTGCGTGATATTTCTGGTGCGTTTAACAGTACAGTGATTGGAATCTTTGATTCGAGTTCAAATTCCAGGTGGAACAGTTTGCGTTCACTTTGTATAAACACCCTTGGAGAAATGCATGATTCCGCTTCTCTCTCCATACTACAGCAGTTAGAGTCCATTGACCCTGCTAGGCATTCCATTTTGAGCATCAGACTAGTATTCCACTTGCTAATATATAGAAATCACAGTAACATCGTTTGTTATTGGGGCGCCTCGTCGTTGGCTAATCAGTAACATTTCTTCCTAACACCGTTCCTAAACTTAACAAATAACATCATGGTATGATGATTTTCTAAACATAGTTTAGATGTCGCACAAGACCGAATGTATGGAGCACCCAGTGAGGATCGAACTTACTATTCAGTTATAATTTATCTAGCGAGAGAGGCTTGCTAACCATTACATCACGTCGAGGTGCCCAAATATCACTTCCTTTGGTTGTGCACCAATGTCCTACAAATAGAAAAATAGTCTGATATTTATTAAATGTAATAAAATCGTTTCTAGAATAATAATAATAATAATAATAATAATAATAATAATGGAGTCAATGAGCTGATGAAATGCTAACACGTAAACACTAATGACTTGAATCTTTCATACTTAACTTTACATTTTATTTCATTCCAATAACGACAGAGCCCCTGGTCCAATACGTGGATCTTACATTCTCGTATGCGATATCTGAGAGACCACCCAACTCTTATCTAAAGCGATTGTTTATATAACTGCGTCTGTCATATATCTCGCTACCACGTTTACAAAAGCGGGTGCATTTGTGAAGGTATGTACTTCTGCATTCGGCGGCCAGGAGTAACCCCCTGACTTCCTTTGTCTAGTGTGAAATTGAGTGCAAAGCTTATTCCGGTATAATACTGTATAAGCTGAGTATGCCACAAGGGTGTGGAGCCCGATGGGGATCGAAATCCCTACAGTAGTTCTGGCATGAGAAACGAAATTGATAGCCATTGCTCTACGGGGAGGCACCTTCTTTATATCTACTAAGCTTAGCTTATTGCGATACAAATTCATCCAATGAAGTTTCAACTTATTATAAGCCCTTGTATCTTAGGGTCTTTATTGTCTTGCTTGGGGTTAAATGATTAAAAAACAATTACAACAACAATGAGCGGTGAAAATAGCTCGTTAAAAACTGCTCCACGGAAAGACAGCCTGATACTACGAAAAGGTGCTGAAAAGTTCACGGCTCGGACCAATTCCTGAAATGAATGACTGAACATATAAAAGGCCATGAGCTTTACTGCATCCCTCTGTACTAAGTTTAGCAAGAGGTGACAAGTTGGGGTGAGAATCGAAGTAGTGTCAGCGAGACGAGCTTTTTAACGACTGCTAGACTAAACACCCAACGCGCATGCGCGTCTGCGTACGCTCACGCGCGAATTTCTTAAAACTTGAAAATTAATCTTTTCATTAGTTCAAATGATCTGGATCCTGATATTTCAAAAACCTGTCATCTTTCAACTTGAAAAGTGCCAGTGAAATGGTTGCCTTCGTCCGCAGTTTTGAATGCAGAGTTTTCCTTCACTTATACTGAATCCAAGGATAGCCCAGTTTTATCTGTTATTTAACCTATAACTGGGAGGGGAGAAATTGTCTTATGCCTTTCTCAAGCGCATCAGTTTCAACGTAAACGCAACTGACTAGGACAAAAGTTCCACTTTTCGCACCTATAACCGTTCCACTAATCGCACACCCTTTCAGTAATAATGGTTTCAAGAATGCTAAAGATCTGGTTAAAATTTAGACATGCATTGCATAAGATACAAGCACAAACAAATGCTAAGTATACAGCTATACCTGCCATCAAGCAAGTCAACCGAGTTGAAAATATATATTTTACAAACATTCGACTGGCCGCTGTTTCCTTTTGGTTTAAATTTATGATTTTTCATATTTGATCGGTGTTACAAAATATCGGATGCCGAATCACAGATGGTGAGGACGAGTACTAATTCAAACCAATCTGTTCTCAAATAATACATTTATAAGCATAAATATTAGTGAGAATATGTCAGTTTTCGGTTTGTAAAATCTCAGCTGTTCGAGCGATATGGCTAATCAGTTTAGCATCACAGCTTCCCTGACAAATACAGAACTGTTCTCACAAATGTAATCCAAGTTTGCATAACAGGCATGCTGTAAATATAATGAAATAAACTGAAAACATACGGCTTCGTATCTCAGACGGATGCGATTCATAAAGCCTGTATTAAACAATGTTTTAACGGAACGAATATTGACTTGTTATGCACTTGCTGCATTTTCACGTCACCGTCAAACATCCATAAATGATTTCTACTTTTACATAAAATATTAATAAAAAAAGGACAATCACCAAAGAATTAAGTAAAAAAGAGAACAAAACAATGAAAAGAATGATGAGTCTTCTAATGAAACTAAATATCGATCCAATTGATTCTTCGAAACAGAGAACAAGACGAGCCAGTCTGGGAAAAGAATATGTCAGTCAAATAGATCCATTGTTTAATATTTTTGGCAGCCATATTGTTCGTACGTATCAAACAGAAGAAAAGAGATTATTAAGAAGGAAAAAATGTATCATGAAATTACTTAGTAAAATCGGATAAAAGTTTGTTTCTAGGACGAATGAAGATCTTGCTTCAATTTTTATGGATTAATAGGAATAAAGTCGATAATAATGATTGCAAAATCATTCAGAAGGCAATGATGATTGTAATAAAATAAAATTTGCAATTGTTTTGATAATATTACTAAACGTATTTAGAAAATCATGACAAACCATAGTTGCGATGTCAGTTATTATTAAAGAGAGGAGTACGGGTATAAATATTTGTGACAAACAGTAAAGGAAGAGGGGAAGAAAGGACTAACAATCATCACTAGACACACACACATATATATATATAGAGAGAGACAATGTGTATGTGTGTGTGTGTGTGTGCAAAAACGAAAATCAGTACTGTAGGCGCTTCATTTTCGTACCTTAAGTGATCATCAAGCACATGGTCTGATGATCGCTTAGGAAGTTTTATATATATATATATATATATATATATATATATATATATATATATGTGTGTGTGTGTGTGTGTGTGTGTGTGTGTGTGTGTGTGTGTGTGTGTAGCGGGACGTGCGGTGAAGATGTGAAGAGATATCAGAAGGTTAAAATTTCCTGCTAGCCGGTCCAGCTACATGAGAATGTTGGACTTTAATTAAGTCCAAAGAAGACAAAGAAAACAAACAAGACCGATATATATGGGTAAACAAATATATATTAATAACAAGTTACACAAAGACATGAACAGTTACATAGAGTTTGTAGGGAGACATTATGTGTGTGTGTTGTGAGTGTTCGTGCTTACGTGTATTGTTCTTAGCGTGTTCCCAGAATTTGGGAAACGCTGTATCTGTGAGAGGTCACATATTGGCCTAAGTGGAAAAAGAGAGATTTTACCTCGTCTTCACGCACCGTGGCGGCCCAAGGCGAAAAAGAGGTCGAAGCGAAGGGTCAGCCCGTATTTATAGCCAGGGGAGAGAGACCCCTGTTGAAGGATTAAGGGACTGAGGAGGAGCAGCTAACTGCGACATATATATATATATATATATATATATATATATATATATATAGTAAAGGCAATAAATCCGTTAGTATATAATCCAAGTGGATCCTAGTAATATAAAATGTTAAAACTGATCGTCGATTTGAAATAAGCCTAAGCCTATTCCCCATATCAGGTAATTTTGGATTTTATTGTGTCCTATATATATATATATATTATATATATATATATATGAAGAAATATAGTCTTAAAGTGTGCTATATTTATGGGATAAACTGCTCAATATCAGAGATAGAGCGTGTGTAAATATAAAAGTGAACATAAAAATCAACACTTAGAGGCGACAGTCTGTTTCATGCTAGATGCAATCATCGGGCCATATATATATATATATATATATATATATATATATATATATATATATATCATGTGTGTGTGTGGTCATAGGAAATAAACACTGTCTGATGACTGTCAGTTTCACGTTTCAATGCGATCTTCAGAACATATGTTACCCAAGGCAAATATAAGCACCCTAAATAGCAGAACACAAAATGAATCTTTAAGCCAAAGAAATCGCATAAACTGCCTCGCTAATCTTAAGCGTTTATCACACTAAGAAGCACAAAGAAAATCTCAGAGTTAATCCAACGCGCAGACTTATAAATCCGAATTTATAAAAATAATTTAATAACATTGTTTATATCAATATATATATTAAGAACAGTTTTAGAGGAAAGATGTATGACAAAATGAAAAACGTTTTCGTGTGATCTGTTTCGTCCTTTTTGTTCTCGAGATACACCTTAAACTATACATAATTCAGTCAGTTATGTGCCATACGTATTACACGAAAGATACATGACTGACGAGGCAGATTTTTTTTTCTCGCAGTAGGTTGTCATTTCTTTCTGCAGTAGACCAGTTGCCATCCAAGGCTATAGAAACCGGTCTGTCTTGCTATTTACCCATAGCTGGAGGGAGAAGAAGAGGATTCATACCTTTCCCATGAGTATTAGCATGTAAGTGAATGTAATGGATTCGACTGGAATTCGAACTCGGCTCTCCGATTCCTCAATAATACATAATTACCCAACCAATTTAGCAAATTGTACCGTGAAACTCTGTCGAGATGTGGCGCCAAATCTCATCAAAATTAGAAAAGGTGTTATTTTGCTAGGACCATTTTTCTGTTTTTGCGTCATTTTAAAAAGGAAATCACTATTTGATTTCAATATACATTTTTATATCAATCCACGTATATAAACAAATACTTGCATATTATATTTCAACTGTTATGTATGGGAAATATAATAAGCATTCATAATACATGATAACAACATTATCAAATAAATTTAAATATTCATAAGGAACGTCGAGCCTGGTCATTACCTAGATGGGTGACCGCTTGGGAATATCAAGTGCTGTAAGCTTGGATGTGCAGGTGATGTAAGAGATAATGGCTCAGAATTGTTAATTGGAGAGCCGTGTTCCAATTCCCGTTAAGTTCATTATATTCACTTACGCGCAAATATGTATGAATCCACCTCTTCTCCCCCAGCTATGGGTTAATTAGTAAGACTCGTATCCCTAAATCATTAATAAATTCTTACAATCTAAAAATATTTTCTGGTTTTAAATAAGCATAATGGGTTGGTAACTTGTAGAAAAGGAATCAATAAAAAAATCGTCTTCAATTAGAAAAAACATTATGGATCTGTATGTCAAAATTAAGATTTTTAGGCAAATGAATCACCCCCGAGGAAAACTGACGTACGCATTGGATGAAATGTTCTGGCAAAAATAACAAATAAGAGGATATTAATCCAAATAATAATTAATTGATAATTGTTAACCACCATAGTGAAGACCTAAAAAACACCAACTGAAAGTTTTGTCATTTATCCATCAGCTTGGATCCACGTCAGCTTGATAAGAATGGACAATTTCACCAGAAAAGATACAACGCTCAAACCCGAGTGTTATATTTCAGAGTTTGTGTGCAGTTAGCTGCAATTTTTAAGACAAGGACGGTTTCTCTGTCCTTGAAGCTGAGGCCTCGTGACTTTGATATCTTGAGCTATAAATGTTGAGCCTCTTTTTGATGGATGCATGTTAAAAGTACGGTTCCAAAACGAGACTATGCAGTTTCACTGATACCAGCACTTCGCTTCGCTTCCAAGGGATGACGAGTTTTTCAAGCTTTGATAGATAGATAAAAAGAAATGGGGGAAAAAAATAAAATAAACAAAAAGCAAAAAAAAAAAAAAAAGAAGAGTATAATCTGCTATTTATCTCCCATTTTATACGAAGTGATAACAACAGAGATTTGAAGGCACTGCCAGTCACGTTACGTAATATGAAAGGAACAGCCAACGTTACCTCCTTCCTGATCTATATTTTTACGCCCCACTCTGCAGGGTCTGGTGAGGCGAGGTTCCCAATGCGCACGCGCCAGACCTGGACTATGTCGCGTCTCTTATCGTATAAATGAAGATAAGTACGGCGTATACACGCGGGCACGGCACATTTTTTTAGAGCAAATAACAGCAGGGTCATATATACGAAGCTCGAGCGATGCTACTCATAGTAAATAAGTTTTCGTAGGACAAGGAAACTAACTTCAGATCAATAGCCGACGGAAAACGCGACACGGAAATCCGAAGGCGCGTCAGAATAGCGAAAGGTGCCTTTGAAAAGCTAAACAAAATATTAAGAAACAGGAAAATTTCATTAGAAAAGAAGAAAAGAATACTGAACAGAATGGGCGGTGAAATTTTAAACTTTTAAATTTCATTTGTGTGTGTGTGTGTGTGTGTGTGTGTGTGTGTGTGTGTGTGTGTGTGTGTGTGTGTGTGTGTGTGTGTGCGTGTGTGTGTGGAGAGAGAGAGAGAGTCTCGCCAATTTCATTTAAGCTTACGGCCATAATGCACCATATAACAAAACTTATCCAAATTCTGATGAATAGATCGCACAGAAAAAATTAAACCGAAAAAAAGGACAAGAAAATTGAGGGTTCGTTAAATACACTGGAACAAGGAATGTAATATTTATACTCAGAATGATATCAGAAAGAGCAATAGAAATGCAAAAGGATGTGTACCTGTGTTTTATAGATTATACAAAAGTGTTTGATAAAGAATGTCACAAAGAATATTGGAATTGCTAATTAACCTTGACATATTTGGGAAGGATAATAGAATAATCCAGAACATAACTAAACCGCCTGCTTACGATAAAAAAATGAATTCAGTAAATACGAAGGAAAAAAAAGGGTGTAAGATATTGATGTGACTTGAGGTAATTCTAAGAGAATTAGAAATCCTAACAGGGTTGATATTGGCGGCCACAATCTCAAACGCATAAGATATGCAGTTGATACAGTGTTGATAGCAGACACAGAAATGAAATTACAAGAACTCCTACAGAAGGCAGTGAAGGAAAGCGAGGACTAAAAATCAATTGCAAGAAGTGAGAAATGCATAGATGGTCAGTAAAACAAAAAGAGCCCAACATGCAAATTACAAATTGGAGATACCAAAATCAAACAAGTACAACAATTTAAATATCTGGGAAGTGTTTTAACAGAGGACGGAAAGTGCGACACCGAAATCCGAAGGAGCATTGGGATAGCGAAAGATATTTTACAAAATCTAAGCAAAGTATTAAGAAATAGGATAATTTCATGGAGAAACAAAGAAAAAAGTACTGAACATTTATGTAATATCATTCTACCTTTATGGCAATGAATGCTGGACCATCTCCGTACAGATGAAGAAGAAAGTTGAAATTTGTAGGGCACATAATGAGGAAAGATGGCTTGGAAAAATTAATACTTACAAGACATAATGAAGGCGAGAAGGACAGAGGAAAACAGCGCATATCCTACCTAACGAGTTTGTGTAAAAGGATGGCGGAACAGGGTTTAGGAGACATAACAAAAAGACAAAATTTATTAAGAGCTACAAAGTAGTGGAAAGCCACAATCACCAACGTCCTGAAGTGACACGGTGCATAGAAGAAGAAGAAGAAGAAGAAGAAGAAGAAGAAGAAGAAGAAGAAGAAGAAGAAGAAGAAGAAGAAAGAGGAGGAGTTTGCCTCCAGTTTCGTCATTTAGAAGATAATTTAGAAGTTAAACCTGGTAGGAGAGATAGAGGAAAAGCAAAATTTACTAAGGACAGTAAATTATGGAGAACCATGATCGCCAACGTCCTGAAAAGACACGTCACATAGAAGAATATATATATATATGTGTGTGTGTGTGTGTGTGTGTGCACGCATGCACGTTAGCCTGCTTTGTTTGAATTGTATTTCAGTTGTATTTCAGTTGAATATTTAACAGTTTATATATTATTAGACTAAACATTATTTTGTGAAGAAGTAGAAAATAATAAAATAATGTCAAATAAAAAATACATATATATATATGCGTGTGTATATGTGTGTGTGTGTGTGTGTGTGTGTGTGTGTGTGTGTGTGTGTGTGTACTGAATGCGACAAACAAGGATTAGTTAAATTTATGTAATTTTTTTCTTGATTTCCAACAAAGGGAAGTAATAATTATTTCAAGATTTCAACATGTAGAAATTGTTTATAGTTTGTTTGTTTTTTTTTTGGTTCTAGCGTTTTTTACCTTTCCTTGGTCACCCTCATTCAATTTATAAACGAAATTGTTAAATATACTTTACAACGAAAGAAAAAAAGAAAGAAAGAAAGAAAGAAAGAGAAAAGAAAGGAAGAAAAACACAACACCAATAATTGACCTGTGAAGACGCAATACTTTAAAACAAAAGAACGACATAAGACCCACTGACGCTTGAAGATTCAAAGACCATCAAAAGGTTCAACGGCTTTATAGACACAATGTAGCAACCTAGAACAAATTCTTTGTTAATGGCTTACGAAAGAGAAAGACATTGGATATTTTTTGTTCAAATTCTCCTGAAACCAGAAAAATGACCCAAACCGATAAAAAATGTAAATAAAAAGATTTTCAAGAAAGAATTTTCGTTGCTCTTCAACCAAACCTGCATAAATGATTGTATGGTAATAAATAAAATTGAATGTTCATTTATCTTATCCCTACACTGAAAAGCAGTGTGTCGGACGTGCAATGTTTTTATTCAGTGGTTATTTTCAACAAAATAAAGCAAAATTATGTCTCTTCTACAAAGAATCCTTTAAAAAAAGAGTATGTATTTATATATATACAGACAATAAGGAAAACACTTCTAACAATATATAAGTTATTTTGCAATGTCTACTAAAAGACTTTAAAAAAATATTTATTTCTACAAAAGAAGTGAGACAATAAAAGCTACGTAAATATGACATTTGTGTGTGAGCTGATTATGGAAAGAGGTCACAACTGGAAAAAAATGTTGCTCATAATTTGGAAAGAGAGAAAGAATCTATTATTGTCATTGATTTTAAAAAAAGCTTCAGTTCACTATTGACGGTTTTCTTCTATTGAAATATTTTCTTTAACTATTTCTCACTTGTATCCATTTTGTTCCTTTTTTTACAATGTAAACAAAAAAAATTCTTCATCGTTTTTGATTTATTAGAAAAAAAGGTATGCAGTAAATATGGCATACCGTTAGTCCACAAAGTAATCTCCATCGGCATCCAGAACCTTTTACCAACGTGCCTCCAGCTGCACAATGCCTTGGCGGTAAAAATCGGATGTCTTGGGCTCAAAGAAGTCTGTGGGTGCCTGCTGCAAGTCAGCCTCATTTGTAAGAATTTCCCGCGAAGGTGGTTGCCTAGAGAATTGAAAAGGTGGTAATCTGTTGGCGCAAGGTCCGGGGAGTAAAGTGGATGGTATAGTGTCTCCCGGTCGCCATATGGTATACCTGGCCACCCTCGTAACATAAGGCCAGGCATTTTCATGGAGGAACAGAACACTCTTGCAATTAAACAATACTGGCCACTTCTGCTTCAGTACCTGTAGTACACGTCCCAAATGCTGCAAGTACAGATCTGCAGTGATAGTTTGACCCATTAGTAGCAGCTCATAGTGCAACACTTTTCGACTAGTCTAACAGATACAAAGATCTTGTGTGGGTGTAGAGGTAGCCGTGGCGTGAGGCTTAGAGTCCCGTGGTAATAACCAATGTCTTCACTTTTCATCACTCGATCAAATATAGTTACGTTGCAGTGCCACGAAAACAAGAAGAAACAGGCTGTCACTCGTTGTTGCTTGTTAGCTTCCAACAGTGTGTAAGAGTACCCAGTTGCTAAAATAATATGCCTACCCTATGCGGTGCAGTAAAGTCTGACAGTCTCATCAGAAACCTGGAAGCATTCGGCAAGTTCACCATAGGTTTGGTTATTATCCTTCTCTATGGCTACACCTTCAAGGCCTCGTCACAAAGGAAGAGATCACCCTACCAGAACTTCTGGAATCAGTGCATGGTAGTGTGTTCACTCAGAGCATTATCCCAAAAGGCTTGACGTATTCGGCGACTTGATGCGGCTGCGGACAAGCCCACAAATTATAAGTCAGACAACTCCATACGAGCTGTTTCGACACCGCCATGTTTCCTCGCCGCTGCTCAAGCTATGACTACAACGCACCTGCATTGGTCAAGAGCAATCCACCCCACCGCTTTCCCGACACGTGACGCACTCATTTGCGTATCAGTGATCACTTCTTTCCACACGACGTAAAAACGGCAAGGACTTTTTTGGTTACCTTATACAATGATGTTCATCTTGTACAAATCCCAAGAGCCACTCGAGGTAGAGAGTTACAAAGTAAAAGCAACACCCCCAAGCAAGGTGATAATGCCACTAAGATGCAAGATACCACCGGAAGTGAAAGAGAAGGAAAACACTTCAGATTGGAACCGGAAACCCAATCCTAAACAGGAAACAAAAGATGAATATCTACTCTTGTTCAAAATGCCGGGGATAAACTATAAGCAAAACAACGTAGTAGTAGTAGTAGTAGTAGTAGTAGTAGTAGTTTCTAGCATGAGGATTTCACTTCCTCCTCTGTTTGAAAATCTGTCACCTGACTACAGATCTATAACTATGAAATCCTGACGATACTCTAGAGAAGAGGAGGTATTTATAAGGAAGGAAAAGTACATGTTAGATTTAGATATCATTGAATCACGTAGGTCTCCGTGGAGAGTGCAGTTAGTGGTAATTAAGAACGAGAAACGCAAAAAAAAGGTTACTCATAGATTAACAAACGATAAATCGTTTTATCTTAAAAGAAACCTCTCCTTTACCGACGATTACAACGATAGTTTCGGAAATAGCAAAGTATAGTCTGTGCACTAAACTAAACCAAAAAAGTGCGTTATCATCAAATTCCCCTACGTAAAGCAGACCGCCTTCACACGGATTTTGAAGCCCGTGGAAAATTGTATAATTTCAAAATGATGCCGTTTGGAATCACAAATGGAGTGGCTGGGTTTCAAAGAATTTTGGATTAAATAATCGGAAAGGAAAGCCTAAAGGGAACATTCACGTATATAGATGGCGTGACCATTTGTAACATTAATAAAAGAGAACGTCACACTAACTTGGCAAGATTCAAAGAACTGACTGACACGTACAGTCCCACTTTAAATGAGAATAAATGTGTCTACAGAGTAACGAAAATAAAACTCCTGGGCTATGAAGTAAAAGGACCGTTAGATCACACCCTGAAAGGATGAGGCCTTTACGAAAACTCCCTCCTCTGGGCAATATGAAAGCTCATAGGATAATCATCGGAATGTTCGTTTACTACAGTATTTGGATTCCAAACTATTCACTAAAAATTCACGCGCTAAAATAATGTTGCGTTTTAACGCAACTATTTGTATTGGGTGGTTACCCGCGGTTGACCGGCGATAGCGACTGAATACAGAACTGGTAATTTAGAGTTGCGACAAAGTCCGCTGTTGAGGTTTATCGACGAGTAGACGAAGTTAACCGTAAAGTTTACAAAAAGTCTATGGTTCGACAGAAGCAATACTCATTGGGTAGATCCACCCTCCTCCTTTAGTACGCACAACACTCGTTCCCGCCATTGCTAACAGGTAGTGTCTTTTATACCTAACGAGGGGAGGGATTTTAGTATCCCCGTATCTATAAAAGACACATGGTAATTACTCTTCTTTTTTTTTCTGGATTTTTACAATGTCGCCGTCGGTTGGCCGCCAGATAAACGAACAAATTAATTTTAACATCCTCGGGACAGAGAGAGAAAGAAAAATGTTTTTTTTTTATTTCAAAAAGTCAAATCAAACTTTTTGATCCGACACAGGACAACATACACAAAAAGAGGGGTTGATGTTTTTGGTTTTTCTTATTTTTAGTAATGCAAGGTTGTAAATTAATGCACAAACAACAGTATTTTCCTTTCTATAAATATACAATTAAACATTTGTTTGCAGTAAGACGGTAATCAAAACACACCGTCAACATTTCTTAATTAAAGTAGTCACAAAAACAGAATAAGGTAACATTAAAAAATAGGTTACACATTTAAATGCAAGTGAATTTTAGAAATTCCAGTAAAGGACAAGTAAAACAAGTTTTAAACTGTAGTTTAGGCAAGAAATCAGATCAAAGTCGAACACATTTTTAAAGCGGAGGGTGAATATCAATAATAACCCCTTGATTAATCTCAGAAGGGAGTCCACATGAGCTACTCCTTTCCCAAAGGTGCCAAGGAGATAACAGAAGTTAGGGGTACCCTTATTTAGTCTCCTATTCATAAACTTCACTGTCGGTTGTAGTTTAAAGTCATACCCAAGACTGATGATTGGACCTCTCAACAGGCTACTACTTCTTCAGTGTTCACACAAGTCAAACAAAACCCTTGATCCTCATCAGAGGAGGGGCTGTGGAAATATTAGCACAGGCTCAATGATAGCACTCATGGCAGCCATCACAACATATCAAGAGTCGGTCATCACCTTGACGGCCACATCCTGGACAAATCGCCAGTTCATTTTCTAAATTAGTTGGGTGATCAATTTCTTGAGATTTAAGTGGCCATTCATTGTCCTCATACATTACGTCCAACTCCAAGGGGAATAGGCGCTTAATAGAGTGTGTTTGAACACTGCCTTCCCCTGTTTAAAGGCTCACGGATCAAACTAACCTATCTTCGCCGTGAATGAGATTCAAGTTTCGTCCCAACATACAAAGGGGCCTTGATTTATTGTGCCCTTTCATCAATACGATATCTCCAGTTTTGATTTTATTCTCAAACAAAGACTTCAATAGAACCCTTGAAGAGGGGATATTCCTCGTACCACAACTTTTCGAATTTTTCAAGCATCTGATCTCACTTACGGACGCTTTCACCAATCCACGTCCGGTCAGGAGGTTCAGTACTTCATATGTCAATATTCAGTTTCCTTATCATGTTCTCTACATTTTTGCCAGATCGCATAATGTTGTTGGGAGATATAATATCCAACCTCGAATCTGAAGAATATCTATATGTCAATGGTCGATTATTTATGGCGTTCTGAATATCGGACAAAATAGTCAATAAATAAAAATAATCCACACTAGAACGTCAAAGAGACTGATACAGGCACGATTTCACTGTATGAATAAGACGCTCTCAAACACTGCCAAACCAAGCAGAGTACATGGGAATAGTCAGGTGTTTTATTTGATAAGATCCAAACCATGTGGTGTACTCATTCGAAATAAAACTTCTTTGGGGAGCTTTACAGCGGATAGAAATGCCCTGGCACTATAACTATAAATGTGAGTTGGAATGCCGTACAATTTGGTAAATCGTATAAAATCCAACACGAATGACTGTACCGTCATATCTTCCATCAACTTTATGTGTAAAGTACGAATATTTAAACAGGTGAGTATTAATAGGAACCTTTTACATCTCCCTCTAGCCATGAGTGATAGTTTATGGTATACGGACGTCCCAAACTCTAACTCTGATTGAGTCTCCGATCTTGTTTTCTCCCAGCTTCCTGTAGTCTCGAGACAAACAGTAGTTATCTCCCTTTCTGTCTAGGCGGCATAAGCAGCTTTTGATAGTATCCCTATGTTCCATGAATACACCCTTACTCAGGTTTCTGAAAGTTTTCGATCTCTCTCCCTGCGAACCTTTGGCTTAAATCCGGTTTGTTGCTGTAGAAACTTTTCGATAATTTTCAATTCTTCTGACTGACATAATTGTCTTTGTTGCAAGATGTTGCGTTTTCACGCAAATATTGGTAACAGGTGGTTACCTGCGGTCGGACCCCAGGTAAACGAACACATTAATTACAACAATAACAACACTATATTTTCCTTGTTGACCATGTTCACCATAGTCTATGATTATAGAATACAGCGCAGTACGCAATCTGTTCAATGAAACAACGTTAAAGATTAACACTCAAGAGTCAGACACTCTACTGAATCTGACTATATCGCCAATACCACCAGCAGCTGTTCCGTAATTCTTCAGTCTTTGATATCAAAGGCTGGCAGTAATATTTAGACACCCCCACACGAGGGTTACATGTGGCACAAGGCCGGGTTTAACCTGGGTTTTCGGAGCCCGTAGGCTCGGCCAAAAATATTCCCTATTGGAACCCGTAAAAACGGGTTCAGGGACAGTCTACCACACCGAACAAGAGACTGCCCCTCGGCTGAGTCTCGTCTGGGTTCCTCTCTGTCAGAAGGCAGAGAGTTCGACTGTTCAGCCATCAAAGTCTGACAGTGCATATTTGGGAAAAACATGGCCGCCTTTATACACGTCTCATTGAATATTTTGAGTCTTCTGAATAGTTATCTTTCTATTGGTGAACTATAAAATGAGTCAGCTCATTTTGCTGGCTCACTAGTACACCAAGGTACCCAAAAACTCCAACATTCCTTACCTGCAAAAATTAGAGATTCCTTTGAATATTTGAAAGGGAAATAGAAAGAGCTGTAGTACACACTATAGACGAGGGAAAATCCTTTTAAATTGAAACTGATGCTAGCTAAGTGAGCTTAGCAGCGACGTTAAATCAAGGAGGCAGGACTGTTGCATTCTGGTCCAGAACTCTAAACCCAAAAGGTCTATCCTACATTTTCGATATGCATAAAGCTTCGACGACTAACAACAACAAAATTCATCGCTGGTGAATTGAACTTTCGATTTACAAATATGATATCAGATATCGACCGGGCATCAAAAAAGCATGCGAGAGTACATTGCGCTTCCGTTGTAAATATCGACCTTAAAGAATGACCTAATAATCTATGTCATCTTGGAGTATCAATAATGGCGCACTTTATCAGGTCGAGAAATTTGCTCTGCTCAACAGAGGAAGTTATAGGGGAAGTCTATCCAGATTTTAGGTGGAAAAATAAAATCCGAGTGCCATGTTCACAAATTACAATACAAAATTATAAACAACGCAAAGAAATGGTTTTCGCAGAAAAGGAAGAAGACCAAGCGAAATATGACAGTGACATTTATGCAGTAGATACATGCATTTACATATTAGAATTCAATTGTCTTAGCTGTGGCCATGACGAGACCAATAGTTCGAGTGTTCAAAGTGAATTGTTGCAAGAGAGTTTGCCAAGTTTGAAATTATATGTACGCCAGTATATGTGTGTGTGCGTGTGAAGCACACGCTAACGGAGTACGTGTGTGACTGCTGACTTCTTGTATGCAATAGCTGTGATTTCAAAACATAGTGAACAAAGAAAAGGGGACCTAGAAATGAATTTCGTCGAGGCTTTGTATGTAGACTGACGCGTTGTCGTGGTAACGTGTGTCGCGGCTGGGCCTTGTTTAGTGACTGTTTCTTTTCGCAAATCTGACCTGACTGTCGCTGACAAGTCGTTTTTACGGCTTATGGCGAGTTGGTGATTCTATCTTATTTTTGCGCGGGAATGTACTCAGTAACCGATCCCTGACCTATTTCCAGATCATTTTTAGTTCAACTGCGCATATGACATAATCTGTCATATCTAATCAGGTTCCAAAAACCACTTATTTAATTTTGGAGCCGTATTTGTACGGAATTGTAAAAGTTTTTCGTATCTATTGATTTTAGTAGGATTTATTTGTAGGCGTCTCCTACTTATTTCTGCTTCACTTATTGGCCGTAAAATATAGGAGTTTATATTCTATAACGTAAAGAGAATAACTGAAAAATATAATGTGTGCGTCGTAGAAAATACAAGATTTGTGAAAAGAGGGGGAGGAAAATTAATCAAAGCCACTCAACTCTTCGAAAGATTGAATATAGATTTCAACGTACCGCTTCCTTCAAATCGAGGAGCAAACAAAATATTGAGTATCATTGATGAATATAGTCGTTTCCCTTTCCCTATTGCGTGTAGGGACATGATCACTACAACTTTATTGACTTGCTTAAGTAAATTATTTTGTATATTTAGTATGCCAAGTTATAGAGGTATAGTCCTCTGATAGAGAACCTAGTTTTATGTCGGAGGAGTTAAGAAAAAATTTTCAAGAGAAAGGAATATCTACTAGTAGATCTACTGCATACAACCCACGGGGAAACGGTCAAGTGGAGAGACTGAACGGAACACTGTGGAGAACAATCAACTTAGCCTTAAAATTGAGACGTTTAGATGTGCATCAATGGGAAACCGTTTTATTTGACGCTCTCAGCTCGATTCGCTCCAATTCCAAGAATTGTACTCTTCATGAAAATTTACCTCCGGAAGATCTGTTCCTTCGTGGTTGACGATTCCTGGGAAACTAATCTACTGTGCGAGAAGTTGAGCTGATTCAGGCGAATTCTGATTACGCTCTTGTTAGGTTACCAAACGGAAAAGAAATTAATGTTTTTCTACGTCATCTCGCTCCTGTTGAGGTGTGAACGACAATTTCCGAACCTGAAGCAGTTACAATAGTCTCAAATAGACCTTTACCAGATGGAAATAGCATGTCAAAATCAGAAGATACTGTACAACAGCCAGTGTCCAGTGATTCAACTGAAGGGGCAGAACCCGGAACTAGTAACTTTCGAGCCCAAACACTTCAAAATTGTCTTCCACCAAATCCTCTAAGGCGCTCTAAGCGTATCACCAAAGAACATAAACGACTCGGTATCGGACACTAAGAAAAAAAAAAAAAGAAAAATTTAATTAAATTGGTTGTTTTGGAAACTGCATTCCGAAATAACATATTCCAAATTTACATTGTCAAAAAAAAAAAAAAAAAATTCGGGGAGAATGTTGTATTCATATGCATATCCCCACCATATAAATAGCAGTTGATGCAACTCGAGGCTGAACTTTGAAGACTAGACGATTAGAGAAATAGTAGTGAATACTTCTAGCTAATTATAGCTTACGACGCATACATTTGTGATTGAAAGATACTGCACACACTGAAGAGAAAATACACTTGTTTTGCATACCAAAAATGGTTAGCTTCATTCCCTTATTACACCATATGATGTTTATTTGACCGTGTCAAAAATGTATTAACGCCTAGTTTCCACCATCTCCTTCGAAAAAGGTTTCTTATGAATGTAGCAATCCTGGCGATTTTTCCAAGTCTACATTCGTGGAAGGTAATAGTTAGAATTATATATCGTTCGTACATGGGCAATGTTCAAATTCTCCGGTTGAACATCCTTTCTCTTATACACTGCAAATCAATGTTTTCACAATAATATTTTTAAGATATACCTATATACTAAACAAGCCGGGCGAATTTCATCTTGTAATATCTGTTTTTATTAGAAATATCTTTAATAACTGATTTATTTATTCTATTATGCAACTCATAAAACTCATTTTGTTGGTGTTTTTTCCATGTCTCCTGAAATGCCCACAACAAACATGACAGACTCGGAATATGAGTTCAGGTAAAGAAATGTAGGGAACGACAAGAACCAATATATATATGTACAAACAAATAATAATGTAAAATGGAAAAAAACACCAACAAAATCCTTGGCAATATCAAGATATAAGAAATCCAGAAGAAGGTTCTTCCCCTGTATTTTTCACATATTAAGGAGGAGGCTATCCAACAAATAAATCTGTTGCCTGTCGGTGTATATGCTGAGAGATAAAAACGTGTGTCTCCTGAAATGCCCACAACAAACATGACAGACTCGGAATATGAGTCCACGTAAGGAACGACAAGAACGAATATAATATATATATATATATATATATATATATATATATATATATATATATATATATATATATATATATATGTATGTAGCGTAAATCATTCATACGAAAAACAAATAATGAAGTTAATTATATGGCAAGAATCACTCTCGCAAACAATATTTAATAATAAAATACAATCAACCTCGAATCCGTTAATGAATGGTATGATCCTTGTTTATAAATTCCGGTTTTATCAGGTCTTATTTTTGCTATTAGCTCGGCTTTCAATCGTTTCATTCGACCATCATCAGGTAGGAAATTAGGTAAGTTTTTAAATCCAGGTAATAACGAGACATCGAAAGATAGTGCAAACCGAAAGAAGTGTTTTTTTAGAAATGTGATATTGTTAACTGTAAGAATAATTTTGGAGCGTGCAGTCATATAAATTATATAATTATATAAATTGGACACGCACCACATAATTGATATATATATATATATATATATATATATACAAACAAATGATAATGTAGATATTAAAAAAACAAGGCTATACATAAACAATAGAATATTATTGTGTGTTAATGAACAATGAACATGGATAAAGAAAACATTTAAACTAGTGAATTGTTTGTGTGTGTGTAGTTTGGTGTAGGAGAAAGTCCTAGAGAAAATGAAGTGAAAGGTGCGTGCGTGCAGGTGCGTTCCTCAGTGAGAAAGCGTTGTCCTCATTCGACCTACATCTTGCCGTCCTTGAGTGAAAAAGGAAAAAGAAGCGGACAGAGAAGGTCACTGCCTATTTATAGTCCTGAGAGCGTCTCCTAGGAGCGGTTTCGAAAATTAGGAAGAGGTAACCAGACAAATCCAAGGGATAGACTCGGCTCCATAAGAGAACAAGAAGAAGAAGAAGATGATCATCATGCTATAAGCAGATTTAAAAAGTTATACTCTTGTAAGCATCAAATTTATCGTATCTAATATTTTTGTTGCGGTATATGTTAACACTTTCAAGACGAAGGCTAGTAATAAAGAAAAAAGACTATTAGGATTAAAAAAATCATCCTATTCAAAATATCTCTTGTGAAACTGAAACATAAAATAAAATTAAAATGATGTTTTTCTTACTCTTATACACTTTCACATAATCAAATATATATTTAAAATAAAATAATAATAATTTATTCAGTGGTTGTTAGCGAACGTTGTCTGGTTGACCTAGGCTGGTTGACAATGACAACGAAACATTGAATTTAAACCTAACAATAAATAAGGTTTGACATATCGTAAAATTAACCACGATGAAAAACATGGAGCTAACACGTCACTTCCTGTTTCAGTTATGTAATGACAATTTCATCGTGGGTCTCATACTATGAAGACGTCATTGCTCACGGTTGTAAAAACCGGATAGTCTCAGTTTTCGTAGCACATACACTACAGAAGACTTTCAAAAGAGCTCTATGCGATATTAGGGCAGGTTGAGTTTTCACTTTTTTTTCTTCAGAAAACCAACGTTGCACCCGGTGCGAAATCTAGGGTTTGATGTAATAGGTACTGACACCAAAAATTAAATACACATCTTTTAAGAATTTTTGAGCATTTAGTTTTAAAGATTGTCCGTGACTCGTAAGCAACACGCAGTCCCTGATCAGAGAGCGACATTTTTTATTTTTATTTTGTGGCGTTCACATCATTTTGATGTTGAGTGAATCAGAAAGAGGTTCAATTTGAAGCAGAGCATAATACTGATCTTAACGTTTTCAACCAATAAAAATATGGCACAAAAATGACGAGAGATATTGAAGATTAAGAAGGTTACTAAACAGACAACACCAACTATTAACTCTTAAAAGGAAACAATGCAAAGAAAAATTAGTAGATGTTTTCTTGAATAAAGATTTTCTTTGAACTTCAAAATTTAACACTAACAACATATTTACTTAATATCTGCAACATTTCGCAAAAGAAGTAAAAATAAACTATTTAATTTAAAGATTAAATTGTGGAATCATCCACGTTATCCTTCACCCCTACTAACAGAACAATCCATTTTACACCCACACACACCTGTTATCCAATCACAACACTAATTTCAACAACTCAGTTTCTTATTGGTTAACAGCCTAAAATGCACGTGAAAAATCTCTTTGGCGCTCACATTTCTTGAGCCTATTTTTCTAGCTAAAAACATATAAAAAGAAAAAAACTCAACTGCTTAGTTAGTCAGATTCCAGCATCCAGAGAGACGCCTAAACATATTCACGCAATTCAAAATCTTGATCTTCCCGCGCAAATCAAACTCTGACTAAACAACTATTTGGCATAATCTTTCTCTCTCTGTCAAACCAAAAAACTTTACAAACTTCATTATTATACTTCAAAAGTGACATTTTCCATCACTACAAAACTATTATTAATAATTCAAAACATTTCATACAAACACAACTAAGGGTACGCAACTTCGGTTGACTAAAATACCATTTGTACATGAACACTTGCACAAAACAACAACTGTTTATTTTTCTAACAAAACCTTATTGACACATTCAAAAAAAGTTTCTAACGTGCTAAAATCAACACACCAGATATAATACATCAGCCCAAAACATTTAAGTTTTTAACTCATTTGTATATATTCTAATTGTATATAAACCATTATTGTTTGCATTCAATTTGCCTTGATTTTCTTAAACTTTGTTTTTACATGTCTTGTTCAAAATGAATGAATATTGTTGAGGATTGAATTTTATTGAACACGCCTTCACAAATATTTTTCCTTCTGATTTTCAACATACATATTCACTAATCCCCAACAAAATGAACGAAACGCGTAAATAAATGTGTATGCAGTGAATGTCGTAAAATGAAGTCTTTACATATAGTCTTCTTACATAACAAAAATTAACTTATTTCATTGACGAACAGAAGTGAATAAGTGGGTTGATTAGATCGCTGATCATTTAAGTGCTCGTTACACGGACTTAGTTCCACTTAATAAGTGTATTATTTGGTGCGGCTTTAATTAAAATAAAAAAGCCATTGTGTAAATTAATTACACAGTCTACATATTTGAAATCTGACAGGAATGTGTCTCGAAACTTGTGCCTAAAAATACTGGTCGCAAATCACAAAATATCAACATTGCTTATTTCCCTTTACTCTCAAGATGTGATGTAAGATGATTGCCACTCTAATGGCAGAAAATGATTCTCTTTGAATAACTTAACAGTTTAATTATAAAGACATTAACATAACAATCGCTAATTTATAAAAATTGCAAAATAATTATTAGAAATGGATAACAAAAACTCTATTTAAAATTTTATAGTTGAATATGCAAATTAGTTATCCCCGTTAAGTAATAACTGTTACATTCGATGAGCTATAAATCATCTGCTAGTATAATAAAACTACATTTAGATGACGTTACAGTTTTAAGCAATATTTAATAATCATCATCCTCTTGACTTTTGTAATCGTAGGGGGGATCCGAATGCAGAAGCCACAGTGAATCTCCTCTACAACGGTCTATCAACGGCAGTCATCAGCAATTCTTGTATAGTAATATTTATACACACACAAAAATATATATTTAATTTTCCGGGTTTCGAGTGAGTGTGCAACCGATTAAAATTTAAAGGAAATAATTAACTTAAAAGAAAATATAACCAAAATTGTTCTGTCTCATGCGCTTCTTGCACATTTAAATTCTTAATAAAACCAAGAGAGAGAAAAAAATTACGATCAAAGGGAGGTCACTCCCACTGCTCAATAAATCCCCTTAGATATTTTAATTCAAGATCAGATTTCAGACCGCTTGTTTTTTCCCCGTTATTTTCACACATTATATATATATATATATATATTATATATACATATATATATATGTATGTATGTATGTATGTATGTATGTATGTTTCGCTTATCTTAGTTTAATCTGACCAATAAATAAATATATTATACATGTTGATATGTATATTTGCTCTGCTGTTTGAATCGATGTTGAATATATAAATTGCGTATTTGGGCAGCAACTCCTCTTTTATACAAGTATCATTAAAGACGACCAACAAGGTAGTGAAATTAAGCTTTTTATTCCATAATATTAATAGATACACATATATATGAATCTACATATTCAGCTAAAAATCAAATCTTTGATAATGGCTAACAGAATAACCAAAAGCACTCTGATCTACAGAACATTTTGGATAATTTTTACACACTTTATGTCCAGAAAAGAAACGCTTATACTAACACAGACAAAAAAAAAAAAAAAGAATAAAAAGCTCAATTGCAGTACTTTGTCAGTCGTCTTTAATGAAATATATTAAACACACAGACCTGGATATGAAACTTATCTAAGTGGCATCTTTGACTATAGATACTTGTGTGTATATATATATATATATATATATATATATATATATATATATATATATATTATTGTCATCTCAAGCAAGGGAGTATACTAACATGCAAGGGGTTACAATTTATGGAGAAATTAGATGCAGAAACATAAGTAATGAGTAGAAAGAGAAAAGAGCATTCAGATGGACAGTAGATAGAAATTGACACCAAATTTGCATTTTTGCAGATAAAAGTTGTCTGGAAAGCATGAAGACAGAATGTAGTTCCACTCATGATAAGAAAATGTTCGCATAGAAGTTACAGCTACATCTTGCTGTCAGTCTAGTATTATGCTTAAATTCGTAGAGTCTAGGTACCATAGCAAAGCGTTCGTCCAAACAATTACAATGAAAGCATTGATAAAAAAAGGCACAGAGAGGTGACCTTACGACAATGGGCAAGTAACTGAAGTCGAGCTGTCAGATCAGGACCAATAATATTGCTGGTTTTTCTTTGGATAGAGTGCATCAGGTAAGATGGGAGTGAATTGTTCCCACACCTCTGGGCTTGATTGGTGCTGACCACCAGGCAGATTGTTTCCTCTTGATGAACGGGCAGTTTGAGGAAAATCAGGACTGATTAGATCAGATAGCACTATTGATGCATCTAAACAGCAGTAGTTGTATTGGATACCAAGTACCAAATAGAGAATGCTGGCAGTGTTGTGATTGTTATTTCAGGAAGGTGGGGGTCAGTTTGAAGAGCCCTGTCAATCTGGACAATTGTAACATTTTGCCTGAAACTTTATATGCGTTAAAAAAAAGCAACACAAGGATGTAGATTTGTAGCTTTTCCCAATGGTGTTACTACCAAATAATGTGGACAATTGTAACAACAGATTTTGCTTTGGACTTAAGAAGGCAATGTTTAAACTTTGTGCCTGCAAAAAAATGGTGTTCCAAAAGGATGTTTATTCCTTTGACACCGCTATGCACTTTTGAGAATATTTATTTGCAATATTATAAAAATATGTGAACCAAGTACAATGCAATATTTATTATTTATCATTTTATAAAGAAATAAATTTGAATAGAAATCTGTTTATTCAAAAATTTATAAAAAGATTACAAAATGATTTCTTTTTATATGCTGAGCAAATGAAAGAGGTGCCCTGGGAAAATGTATTTAAAAAAAAAAAAAAAAAAAAAAAGCAAACATTTTTATAAATTTATGAATAGAAAATTTTTTCTTCATATTTATTTCTTTATAAAATGGTAAATAATATTTCATTATAGTTGGTCCACATATTTTTATAATCTTGTAAATACAAATCTAATAAATAAGCAATTGTGTTGTCAATTCTCAAGAATAAAGAAAATCTATAAATTCACTTTCATCAGTCTGGGTTTTATTAAAATTCTAATCATCACTTTTTTAAAACAATAAAAATTGCTGAGGGAGTCAAAAGTGTATACAGTAATAGCAGTGATGAGGGAATAACCATTTTGATGCATCGTTTTTTGTTTTTTTTGTGGGTATGAAGGTCAAACATAGCTGAACTTTATATGTAAAAAAAAGAAAAACATGAAACCAAATAACCAGAAGAGACTCATTGAATTTTAAATATAGATTTTCCTGCCATTTAAGTAATGAATGAAGGTGCATTATCACACTTTTGTTATGAAATTTAATACACATACCATTTTATTAATCATGAGTAACTTTCCCAGATTCAGTCACCCAAATCACAACTACAGTTCTATTTTATTTTTAAAACTTAATCCTAATATATAGCCATTTTCTGTAAATTGAACATAAAATAAAGGAGATAATTCATTTTAAAATCCATTTTCATTAAATTCAATAAAAGGCAATTAAATCATAACAAAATGTACTTAATTGCTTAATAGATATTCAAATAATATTTTACAAAGAAAAATATATAAGATTATAAAATTGCATCACCAAATTTCTCAACAGATTTAATTAAAGTGAAGGTTAGACTTATTACACTCAAGCAATGTTTAAATTTGATTATTTACATTTGAAAATATATCATTCTTCTTTTTAAATGTTTAATAATTCAGAATGATACTTGAAATTATTTTTTGAAATCAATATTGCTGTGAAATCTCAGAATATTTGGATAGATTTAGATTAAACTTTGGGTATTACCTTGAGCAAGAATTTTTGGATGCAAAATAAAATCACTTTCTTTCCAATTAAATCTTTTATGGAATTAATACCTAAAATTTTAATAAAATCAAGCAAGATATCTGAAAGGAAAAAATGAGATACAAATAAACTTTTTATATAGAAAAACTGTCAAACAGAAAATTTATTTTTAAAAGGTTGATTGTTTTTTTTTATATAAAAAAAAAATGAACTTGGCAGATTGTGAATGAAAATAAATATCTATTTTTTTTTTTTGATGTCTGTTTTTTTTTAAGAAACAAAACAGATTATTTTTGTCATCTGGCCATTTCCCAGACAAAAATCTCATTGGCTGCAGCTGTGAAGAGTAGGCAACCATCAGGGGAAAATTTGACTGTGTGTAGAGAATCATTATGGCCAAGGAAATCCTGAAAGCTGCCCTCATAAAAATCCATCAACTGAATATTGAAGCCTATAAGCAAAAAAGGGGGAAAAAAAATAAGTAATTTATCTGATGATTCTCTCTCTCTCTCTCATTATATATATATATATATATATATATATATATATATATATATATATATATAGAGAGAGAGAGAGAGAGAGAGAGAGAGAGAGAGAGAGATACATATTGTAGAAAAATTCAATAGATTTAAGTAATATCACTAAAAATTTCAATTGACTCATTTTTGTGCAAAAGTAGGCTCCAATTTAAATTCCCACATTAGCATTTATCAATCGATCAATCAGCAACATTATGTCAAACACTCTTAAGGCTTTGAAATTTCAGATGGTCATGTTTGTTGTCTGCTATGAAATTTGAGAAATCACTCCAGACATATGATTCACAATATTTTCCTAATTTTTAAATATCTATTTTTAGGAGGGAAAAGTTTTTATTAACCAATAAACATTTGAGTTTAATAAATCTAACTTCTAGCTTCCTGGAGCCTATACTTTGTTATAAATATTGTTGCATAAATGCACAAAGTCAGTTTTTCAGTTTACAATTTTTTGGAAAACCTTTGACCAGAGTTGTCACTGTGTACAAACTGATTACTCACATCTTTCATATAATTAATTACTTCTTGCAATGGCATTGTAATTTTAATATAAATTAAGCAACATGTAAAACATACAAATGGAGTTATGTAAACAAAATATTAGTAGTAGTAATAACACAGCTCTCCTTTGGTAACTGTTGGAAAATTACATGCATTCATAAAACAAAGTAAATATGTGACTCTCTCATTAAGTCGGCATTAAGTAGGCACATTCTGCTTTTCTATCATACTAATGGAAATAATTCTGTTGTAAAAACAAAATCAAAATATTTTGTGGGACTTTGTTTTGCAAGGATCTTTGTAAATTGTTTCTTTTAACTTGAAAGAAAACAAATACTCAATGATAAAATTTTTTAACTTTGCAGAGCTATGTTTGAAGATTTCTTCACTTTTCACCTGCTTTTCCTCTATCATATATATATATAAAAACAATATAAAATAAATATAACAGACAATGAATATCTATTATGTTTGATCATGAGCCATTCTAAACTCTGTATATTTGCTTTCATTTTGGGTGAAAATAAAAACAAAAATTTGGGTATTATTTTTATTAAGCTGTTCCTTGATCTAAGCTTTCGGCTCACATGAGCCATCTTCAGAGTGGTTATGCACACATTTAAACAAAGATATTCACCATCAAAGATGATATTCTGTTATGTTGACATAGAAGATTGTTATGCGATGATAACAGTTGCGGAATAGCAGACACAGGTCATAAATTCATGATGCGGTTCTATGATGTCATACCACATGAGTGATCGAAATATTAACAACAGAACCATATGTCTAGATGCAATGTAATGTGTTGTGACTAGTTTGAAATGTAATTTTGTTGAGTGTGGGTTGCTTTGTTTTAATGTAGATGTCCTCTAATATCTGAAGGTTCTTTTTACTGTGTGTATGTGTGAGAATTGTCTAATATTATGTACATGGCTAGGAAATGTTATATATATATATATATATATATATATATATATATATATACACACACACACACACACACACACACACACACACACAAATAAATAAATTTACAGTCTAATAGATGACCAAAAGCATTTGTTTTACATAAAAGATTTTTCAACATAATCTCTTCCTTTTCACATACATTGAGCATTATACAGTGAATATTTCAGATCAAGTAATGGGTATCACTTATTGACCCACTCTAAAATACTAAATTTATGTAAGAACTTCTAGTTGATTTCATTAAATTCACTTATGTGCTAATACCATTGGGAAAGGTATGAATCCAACTCTTCTCCCCCCAGCTATGGGTAAAATAGCAGCACAGACTGAGTTCTACAGTCTTGGATGGCAACTGGCCTAGGAGAAAGAAAACCCTAAATTCAAAACTGTATGTAGCCCTGGTGAAGCATATACTATGCAGCTACAGAAAGGATCATTCACAGTGACTCGATGATCCTGACCACGGGCCACTCCTTTAAGTAGGAACTTAGCAGTTATCAAAATACATTCAACTTATGAACAAATAAAATAAACACAAATTCAAAAAGTTGACTATTTTATACTTATCTGGTTTCTGTAATTCACACAAAAAAATAATTTTAGTGGCATGTCGAGAGAATAGACAGGATACATTCTGACACCCACTCTTTGTAGAAGAATTTCTTTTCACCCATCTTTAATAATTCATAAAATGTTGTTATTATCCAGTAATGATAGTTCACAAATTTAGCAATTAATAACAATCAGTATAATAATAATAATAATTGGAAGCATAAAATTATAATTATCCCTTTTGTGATGGAGGCATTGGGTATGATAAAGAAGGGTACTGAAAATCATGTGAGTAAAATTCCTGGACACATCAGCATTTTTTTGTGCAGAATATCAGCTGCAAAACCTCTCCATCTAAATGAAACGACCCCAAATGTGCATAGATAACTCTCCTACAGTGCCCCTTTTTCACGCATAAACCCTGGATTGGACTTGGTAATCAGGCTCTTAAAATTACTCTCTGGTAAAATAATACCACACATAATAATATAAATAAAAATAGTTTTTGAAAAATTAAGCAAAGACATGAAGATGAAAATAGAAAAAAAAAAAAAATGAGGCACTTAAAAACTAAAACTGTTCTGGTTGGAAATTTGAATCTGATAAATGAAAGGAACTCAACAATTCAATTCAAGGAAACTGTTCTAACAAGCACATCTCATATGCCGTGAAGAGCTTTTTGTTAATAGATATCTTGTTTAATTAAGTGGAAACAACAAAAAAAAATAAAATCTGTCACTTGCCCTTAAATTATATATATATATATATATATATATATAATAAAAAGACTTAAACACTAATATTCCATGGTCATAATTTATTCCATTGGAATCGTAAAAACGACCCAATTCATCAGACCTACAGATTCAAAATTAAAATGGAAAAACGACTCCGGGAGAAATTGGTGAGAGTATGTGTGATAGTGTGGGGGGACCCGTGATCTATATAGAGGGGTAATAGACGAGAAAGACGGGGCAGACTTTAGGTGGAGAGGGCACTAAAATTTAACTGAGGGAAGATTTAAAAAGGGATTTCAGTGATAAAAGGGTGCGTATTTTCAAAGATATACCGGAAGAGTGTACATTTCTTGGTGACACTCACACCCCTTAGGCGATACAATCTTATGCTCCCGCCCAGACCCCTACAATGCATACGTACACACACTAATAAGATAAAGGGAGAGTTTAGATAATCTAACCGTAGAAGGGTTTTTAGAATTCCCTAAAGTTAAGTAGGGACGGCGTTCTGAAACGTATTGTCTAGCCGTTTCAAGTCATAAACTAACAATCTCTGCCCCCATAAATTTATCGGACTGGCCAAATGATTCTCGGGCGGCCTGTTTTCATCCCGCCCCCATCCCAAACGAGACCGTTTGACCAACACAAGGAATTTTGGGGAAATCCCGCTGACAAGATAAAGGCTGATGAAAACTCGTAGACAAAATTCCATTTTCATTCTTCATACCTCCGGTTGATTATATATACCTGCGTACATTTACACCCATATACCGCTATATGATTACATATATATATAGATATTTAGAAATATGCACACACACGCATAAATACATCTGCATATATATCTCTCTACCTACGTATCCACACGTTCATACATGTAGGTGTACACACGCACACACACACACATATATATATATTCATACGCATAGATATATGTATATATGGGTGTATGTAGGTAAGTACATGAATATATATATATGTGTGTGTGTGTGTGCATGTGTACACCTACATGTATGAACGTGTGGATACGTAGGTAGAGAGATATATATGCAGATGTATTTATGTGTGTGTGCGCATATTTCGAAATATCTATATATATATATATATGTAATCATATAGCGGTATATGGGTGTAAATGTACGCAGGTATGTATAATCAACCGGAGGTACGAAGAGTGAAAATGGAAATTTTGTCTACGAGTTTTCATCATTAAATGACCCATGTTCTTTATGCATACATGAGAAACTATATATTACTAAGTTTATAAAAAATAAAAATTTACTTAATCAGAGAAATGAAATAGCTATTTTGTGCTGTCATTGTCAAAAATTTTCTTTAAATAATATTTAAAAAAAAAAAATTTGACCTGATAATATACATACTCATATTTGAAGTAAATAAATAATTTTAAATACTGTAACTAATTCTATTACATTTACTTGTTTTATAAAATATAGCCGATTAAATTTAAAAGTTAAATTTAAAAGTAGAATTTTTTAAAATTGGTTTTAAAATTGTAATTAAATAAAACATACTCTAAACTTAATACCTCTCTCAAAGCAATTCAAACACTTAAAAGAATCCAATAGAACATCTAAAGTCAAATGTAATTAATATAAGTTAGAATATATTGGACATTAAATGACCCATGTCCTTTGTACATACATGGGAAAATTTATATTACTAAATTTATAAAAAATAAAAGTTTACTGAATTAGTGAAATAATTTAGCTATCTTTGCCGTCATTGTCATAAAGTTTACAAAAAAAAAAAATTATATATATATATATCTGGCAATATACATACTTATACTTGATAAGAAAAAATAATTTTACATACTGTAAGTAATTCTAATACATTTACTTGGTTTTAAAAAGAAATATAGTATATTAAATATTAAAAATTAATTTTTTTTAGAAATGTGGTTAAAACATATTCTAGCATAAACAGCCCCCCCAAATTTTTAAATATACAAATAGAAAAAATACCGTAAGAATTTTTGCTGTTAAAAATATGATTAAAAGAAAAAAAACCCAGACGACCTGTATTTAGCGGATGTCAGAATTTGTTGAAAAATACATCTCTACCCATCCCTAAACATAACCCCACTTTTGAATGTAACTATTAACTGATACAACAAAAATTAAAAAATTGAACACCCTACCACCCCTTGTCTAGATGAATGGATTTCTCGGTATCCTTGGAAACCCTCAATTATGAATCTTTGCCGTGCCTTTAATAACCGTAAATTAAAAAAATAAATTACTCCAAAATTCGCTTGACGAGGAAATGGAACTAATGTCTGGTTTAATAACAAAATTAAATTCGAAGGCTTTAGCTTCCATTTTTGAAACATGGTTAACACTGTGTAGCGAAAAACCCATATTTTAAATCATTTAATTTATAATATATATATATATATATATATATATATATATATAAAATTAAATAAGGAACAAAGAAGAAAATGTTTATGAATTTAACATGTTTTGCTTTTATTCTAGTATCATTAGAAATTTCTGTGGAAATTTTTTATGGAGCTAGAATACAAGCAAAGCATTAAATTTATAAACATTTTCCTATTTGTTCCATTCTGTTGTATTTAATCTATATTTTTTCAATTCATTACACACACATATATATATATATATATATATATATATATATGTATATTTGTGTGTGTGTGTGTGTGTGTGTGTGTGTGTGTGTGTGTGATATGGATCAAAATCCAACAAAATCCTAAGATAAAAAAAAAAACAGAAAATGTATATCAATCTAACATGTTTCACTTTTATTAAAGCTTCATCAGATATTGGTATTTTCAATTTTGTTTGGATCAATTCTCATTGGTCAGTCATGTATCACATGCATGAAAACTATAGATAATTCTATATGTATGTAAATTTGTAAAGATTTTTGTATGTCTATGCAGGCATCAGATGGTAATGTGTCTTTGTAATTGTGTATGTGTGCCTGTCTAGTAGGAGTAATTCTAATGTCTTCACCTTTGTGCGATCTGCCAGTGCAGTGGGGTGGAATTCTACTCAGATCTGGGACTAGTATTAAGTATTTCCTATTAGATAGATTCTTTAAGAATGGATTTAAAGAAAGATGGCAATGTAATGTTTTAGGTGGTGTTTATAGTTGGTAATAATGTTATTAGTAAGTTTTCAAAGTATTTTCTCCTTGAAGAATTGACCTTTTTTAATTAGGGTGGCATTAGTGAAATCAAAGTCATGTCCCGTATCATTTCTAGGCAATATGAGAGAGATCATTTGTCTAAATATATGTCTAACTGATATTCTATTGCTTTCTACATAAAATTATTGCTATTTACATGAAATAAGAAACAAAGTACTTACCACTTCCCCCTCCAAGTACAATAAAAGGATCAGTAGGTGAAAGATCCAGGCACTGACTCCAGTTACTGAGTGGATGAGAGAATTTCACCTGAAATATAAAAGTAGAATGCAATAAGAATACATATTTGTATGACGTCTGACAATTTAATTCCTGCAATGACCACAGCATGTTGCTGGAGTAATGAGTCAGGCAAACATTTGTACCTGGGCATATTCCAACTTCCACTTTTTTAGATGCAGACCAGATGAGTCATTCATTGCTGAGCAGTAGAGGAAATTGTATGTGTTCATGGTATACTGTTAGTAAAAAATGTTTAGTACACTCAGATCAAAGATTAAGTGTGCAGCTGATAGCAGAAATGAATATGAATAGGAAAACAGCATAATAGATTCTAACAGTGGATTTGGGAAATGAGAAAAATTTCCTCAAATCTTGAAGTATCATTTTGCACCTCTCTCTTCCTTGAATTACTGTACAACACAAAGACACACAAATTCTTCATGGCATGTTCTCCATAAGCGATTTTTAATTCATTAGCATTTTCACCAATCTTTATACGAATATTGATATTAATCTACTGCTTGAGATTCATTTTCCACTAACAATATAACATGAATACATATAACTTCCACTACTGCTTGCTAATTTTGTCGGCATCTCAAGAAAGCAGAAACTAGAATTCCTGGACATGCTTGAGTAGTAATGCTTGTGTAACTCATTACCTTAGTAACACACTGAGATAATTCCAGGAATTGTCACATCTAGTGTGTGTTCCCCTTTGTCATGTGATCCAAAGCCACATGAAACACATTTTAAATGGTCAGAAGTCATAAAAGATGGTCAAATTCATTCAGTGGGTTCAGAAAATCACCAACCATGACCCCAAGAAACCAATGAGAGTTAACATTACCACCTAAATGAAGGTTCTAGACAATGTGGCCAAGCCTTGGATGATTGAAATGATCCAAGGAAGACTAAGCATTCCTATCATGTTTCTCTCAACAATTCCTAATTCTCTTGATTTTAATCTCCTATATTTGAGATGACATCAAGAGAGGAGCGCAAATAGCAGCCCCCCACCCCACACAATACCAAATCAAGGATTCGTTGAAGGCCAGCATTGTGAACATGATGGCCAATATGATCACCTGTTTTAGGTATACAACAATGTCTGGTGCTGCATCAAGACAAATCTCAAGGCTAAAGGTGATTTTATTGAATAACTTTTCCTCCTGTCAAATCTGTACAATTTTTTTCTACTGAATATCTTTGTTTTTATTCACACTATTTACATTCAGACTATCGTCCTCACCTTTGTTGCTGTCACAATGTTTTAGCTGTTGTGCCCTCCAGCCTTCATCAGGTATATATTAATTCAGGTAACTTACAGGAAGTTTCAAACTGAATCCATTATTTAATCTATGGGGGTAGATTATTCTCATTCCACTGCCCATGTCTACGGATAACTAATCTAATTATGTTTTTAGTACTGCTCAGTTATTGCTCGCCCATTTCCAAGAACACACTGTTCAGCCCAGGGATTGAACTAACAATTCCTATGTCACTGTTATGGCCAATTACCGCAGAGTATAAAGTTTAAAAAGAAAAGACAAAAAAAAATGCTGCCTAGAAGGCGCCAGGTTTACCACTCTATAGTGGACGGATTCTTCACAGGGTCATATAATCAAATTCAGAACCTCTGTATCCTTAAAGAGGTTACAAACAGACAAACGTGGTACTTGAGTGAAGGAACAGCAACATGCAATGTAAATGAAAGGTTTATTGTAAAAGAGCCTACACTACTGAAAGACAGGGAATTGGGTAGCAGGCCTGTAATTCCTGAAGGAAGCCCAGGGTATATCCTATGCTCACTATATATAGCCACTGATATAGTCAGTCCACGTAGGTGATAGGGAGGGTGGGACATTCCATTACGACAGGAACGACAACCAACAGTAATGGACAACAAATACCAATATACAAATTGACAAAATTTAATTATAACTAGACAATACCGAAAACATTTAGGCAAGAGAATGCATGGAAAGATGTTATATTCCAGGGTTAAAAGTTGAAACAAAAAAACTTAGCTCCAGTCTTTCTTCTGAAATAAAATAAGGTTTTCTCTTTTCCTCTCTCTTTCTCTTATGTTTCTCTTTGTCCTTTTTACTTTCAACTCAATTTGTTCACTCGAATAACAGTGTCTTTTGATCTTCTATTCTTTCTTCAATGTAGCATTCATTAATCTGTTGCAGAGATTTGGTGCTGTATAAATCGTATATTCAGTTAGGCAGATTTGGCGCTGTACAAGTCATATATTCAGGAGTGCAGAATTCATTGTTCGCATCCTGCGTCCAATTGTGTCACATATGCCTTCCTTAGGTATCTTTCAGGTTTCGTCATTCACCTATGGATTTAATGTAAGCAGTGTAATGTTTTGAGTCATATTAGAGTTAATCTTATATGATCTCTCTTGCTTGACCGTAAAAAGTGAAAGGAGAATTATTCACACAAAACTCCTTTCCACTTGATTTTGTGCTTAGAATTTATGTGAGCTGCGAACATCATTCTTTCTCTTCAGTTTGGAGAATCCATTTGCATGAGGTCTTAATGGATGGCCCGACTCATTCGAGTTTCCTCACCCAACTAGTTTCTGCCAATCTTTTCCCACTCAACATCCGTACTTGGTCAGCTGAGTCTGCACAATTGTGAGAATCTATTTTTGTCTACGGTTCAAACCTATTGCTGTGGTCGACAGCCTATTTGACTTAATTGTATTTTTGTAGTCAGCGACTAATATTACATATTTAAAGAGAGAGAGGAAGTTCACTATTAGAAAGATGGGAAAGAGAGATGGGTTGCAAAATGTAAAGTTTGTGTGGTTATGGGTTTTGAAGCTGTGTACAGACATAATAGTCAACAAATTCACAAAGTAACACTTTAATCCACTAAGCTATCATCTATAGGACCGAATAGGCTATTGTTTCATAGATGGGAAAAATAATCCAAATGTAAATAGTGTAAATAATGATACTAAACATACATTACTGATTAATTAATCACCTTTTATATTTATTAAAAACATATAATAGTATCTTTAAATTGTGATACCAGTTTTGAGCAATGTTTTACCTTCTTAGAGACAAGATCATAAAATTGGAGAATTTTCCCATTTCCACAACCAGCATAAACAACAATCTCTGGGTTTTCAGGAGCAAATCTTGCCAAAGATGGTGGGAAGAACCCTAGAGAAGGATCCTGCATAGAAAAAAAAAAAAAAAAAAACTAAAATTAACTATAAATTATATTTAGTCAATGATCGGAGACCAATTAAAAAATCTGCTTATTTCTATTAAAAAGAAGAAGAAAGAGAATACATCACATTCACACAAAACTAATATGCCAAAGGTTGATCCAGGTAAAAGATCCAAGTCATGACTAAGAAAATGTTACAGGCCAAGACAAAGCCATGACTGGGACAATGTTACAGGCCAAGACAAAGCCATGACTGGGACAATGTCACAGGCCAAGACAAAGCCATGACTGGGACAATGTCACAGGCCAAGACAAAGCCATGACTGGGACAATGTCACAAGCCAAGACAAAGCCATGACTGGGACAATGTCACAGGCCAAGACAAAGCCATGACTGGGACAATGTCACAGGCCAAGACAAAGCCATGACTGGGACAATGTCACAGGCCAAGACAAAGCCATGACTGGGACAATGTCACAGGCCAAGACAAAGCCATGACTGGGACAATGTCACAGGCCAAGACAAAGCTGTGACCAGGACAATATCATGAGCCAAAACAAACCTGTAACCAGGACAATGTCACAGGTCATGAAGAAGCTCTGACCAGACCGTGCTAACAGCTCAAAACATAACTTAAAAGATAGACAGAAATGTTTGAAGACTGTTTTCACAATTCTGACATATCTTGATTATTTTTATTTTGATGTAAAATGTCAGTATCATATTTGATAGATTCTTCTTACAGGCATTTAATAACTAAAAAAGCAATTATGTTTTTACAGGCACTATTTCCATTTATGTGTAAACCAGAATAATCTAAGAAAGAATGAAATTGTTATGGTGGATACTGATAGCATCAAAACGCTGAATACAGTTAGAAACTGTTGATAGGAGGTAATACAGAGATTCCATAAGGATCTTTGTAAATCTTTATTCCGTACCCCCTCCCCTCCCACACAACATACATTCAAATTCCACTCTTGCATTAATGGTAGATAAGAAATAAAAATGCTTCCAAACATTTTGTAAACTGAATTCAGAATGTGTCTCCTTTCATATGTAAGGGAAATTATTAATAAATTCCCACAGATTAATACAGAGAATATTGATTTCCAAAGTTGTCATTACATACCGTATTCAAATCTTCTCTTTGCTGGTCAGTTCCATTGGTTGTGGCAGGGAATGTGAGCCAATCAACAGGTTCACAGATGTCTTGACCCCAATTAGAGGCCCAGACACTCACTCTTCGGTCAGCAGAAGTGATCAACCAAAGGATATTAGCAGGAAAACCAACATCCACAGTCTGAAATAAAAAATCATTTTACTTAGTTTTGTTTTGCTTTTTTTTTAAATAAGTAATATTTTCTTTACGTCTTCATTATTAAAAAAAACGATTACTATACATTGATCTTTTTTTATAAATGAGTTATTGTCATTTTAATTCTTATAGTCACAACGTTTCAGGTATGGTACTCTTCATGTACCTCTTATATTTTTTAATGTTCTAAAAAATTTGAAGAAAACCCTTTATTCAATCCATGTGGTAGACTGTTCTCATTCTGTTGCCCATAGAGAATATCATGCATTATTTAATTCTTCTGTTAATTCACCCTTTTGATGCTGATTGTTCTGCTGAATAAGAGTAAATGGAAGCAACTGCCTGACTCCCAGCCACCAGGTAAGTTACAACACTCAACCAATGTGCATATCCACTAAGTTATTGTTCTGTAAAAAATTTAAATACTTAAACTTTATGCCTGTTCTTTCTTGATCAAAGAATCCCATATAGTATTCAATTTTCTGCTAGGCCTACTTAGCAGGTTATTATGAGTGCAGAACAAATTTTAGTTAAGTTTTGATTTAAATATTATATAAAAATATGATATCCAAATTGAATATATATATATATATATATATACACACATATATATACATACACACACACATACATATATCTCCACACACATCCACTCTTACATATATACACATTTACGTACATACATACATACACATACATAAACAATGTATATATGTATATGTATGTGTGTGTGTGTGTGTGTATGTATATATATATATATATATATATATATATATAAAATTTGAAATTATTAGGAGAAATTGATAATTATATTTAATGATTCATCGAGTCTGAAACTTCTACAGAATGCAGAAAGCACTGGACGGCCGTTTTGTCCTATATTTTGGGACTCATCAGCAGTGCGCATCCACTACCGAGAATTGAAACCCTGACAGTTAGGTTGTGAAGCAAACACCATACCAACTGCTCCAACGGGCCTCGGTGACGAAGAGGTAGCAAATCAGACTCAATATAGCGCCGCTCACTCACAAATTCCTTGGTGGAACTCTACTGAGATTCACTTTAACCATAGGACGGTGTCCCCTGGAGCCACGACTACTATCACCAAGCCGCTCACTCCAGAGCATTAGAAGCCGGTTCAAGCAATGATATACAATTTGAAAATGAGTTCCAAAATATAGGACGTTAACGGCCGTCCAGTGCTTTCTGCATTCTGTAGAGGTTTCAGACTCGATGAATCATTAAATATAATTATCAATTTCTCCTAATAATTTCAAATTGTATATCATTGCTTGAACCGGCTTCTAATGCTCTGGAGTGAGCGGCTTGGTGATAGTAGTCGTGGCTCTGGGAGACACCATCCTATGGTTAAAGTGAATCTCAGTAGAGTTCCACCAAGGAATTTGTGAGTGAGCGGCGCTATATTGAGTCTGATTTGCTACCTCTTCGTCACCGAGGCCCGTTGGAGCAGTTGGTATGGTGTTTGCTTCACAACCTAACTGTCAGGGTTTCAACTCTCGGTAGTGGATGCGCACTGCTGATGAGTCCCAAAATATAGGACAAAACGGCCGTCCAGTGCTTTCTGCATTCTGTAGAGGTTTCAAACTCGATGAATCATTAAATATATATATATATATATATATATATATATATATATATATATATATGTATGTATGTATGTATGTATGTATGTATGTATGTATGTATATGTTATAGATTTTTACATGTGGACAAAAACAATTGCCCACTACAAAGATGCATTCTTGCTTTGATGCCTTATTTGCATTCTGGTGGGAACCAGTCATTTTTCATATGACCCCAATTTAATGTCATAAGGTTAATATTTGGGTTTAATTTTATAAAACCTATTCTCTTTAAGACAAATACCTTCTACCCTCCGCTGACCACTGTCTCATGCCTTTCGTCTGACTGAAATATTGAAATGGATAAATTCTGTATTAGTTTTTTGACAAGTTTTTTTTTTTATAGCTTTCACAGTTAAATTTCTATTTGACATGAACTCAGTCTATACCAGGGTTGAATAAGACTGATGAATTATATTTTCGTCAGTCAAAATAAACTTATTCCCTATATGATGTTATTTTGGATTTTATTGTATATTAATATATATCTTAGTTAACATTAAATTCATTAATTCACTAATTTCGAGTGAGTAGTACGTGATTCACACCAGGAAATACTAAAGGTCTGAATCAAAATTAATGTCATCAAGAACCTTTAATCTAAAAAGAATTGGTCTGTGGTGACCCCAAAATGTACTGGGTTCTCCCTAAGAGATACCAAAGTAAGTTTTGTACTCAGTATCACAATAGAAGGTCAAAAGAGCTATGTGACTAGAAGGTAACCTCATAGCCATAAAGCATAGATTCAGGCTTCAAAATATGTCAGAGGCTACAAGGACATAAAGACAAAGTCAACCAAGCTAAATGTAGGAGACACACACACACACACACACACAAGACAATTGGATGACAAGAAATGTTAAATAAATACCTGCATATTTGCAAGAACTCAGTCATGGATAGCTACACATAGTTTTTGCCTTACCAGGAAATGGCTACATCAGAAGGCAGTTAAGTTTTATGAAGCTGGCATATATGCCCTCATTCGTAGGTGGAACACTGCCACTGAAGGAGGTGGTGACTATGTTGAGAAGTAAGGATGTGAACCTGTGATGTATATAGCTATATCTTGATGTATGATATGTTTGATTGTGTTCCTTATTTCTTATACCAGGTGTAACATAAAAATTGTCCAAATCGTGTAACAGCAAAATTGTTTAATTGTTAAATTAAGAACTGTTATATCTTAGAAAAGATATTTTACTGGAATTCTCCAAGGTTTTTATAACACTATTGGGCTCTACTTTGAGCAGTAAGAATATATAATTATTCTCCAAGATTAACAGCAGAATCATAAACGAAAATGACATGTTCATCATTAATTAATCATAGCTAAGGATTGAAATAAAGTTCAAATATATATATATATATATATATATATATATATATTCCAGGATCATTCTCCAATTTATTCAAGATGATCCTCACCCTCTTTATCCTTCTAATGTTCTGTCCTGGAGTAACAAGGCACCCCACAGGTTTCATGTACGATTTCATTTTCAAGTATTTTTTCACTGCTCTTTGGACTGTCATAGCTGAAACTCCTCTCTCATGTGCCAGCCCTCTAATGGTTTGAGTTGAATCTTTTCTCATTGATCTCTTTATCTCTAAGTTGAAATGATGATCCCTCTTCCTGTTGTGACCTCCTGATCCAGTTTTCCTCTCTACTGTTCCCTCTTTTTTAAACTCATTCACTATTCTTTTGATGGTTCTTGAATAAACTTTGAAGATGGAAGCCAGAGTATGAATCTTGGTACCGTTAATGAAAGACCGAATGATTTTTTTTTCCTCTCACCATTGCTCATTTGGGAAGACAGTGGGGCTGACAAAAAATGATTTTAACCTGTTCTCTTCCTAGCTGAATAACTCAAAAGATTTCAAGATGGCTAAATGTCTTATCTGAAAACCTGGAAAAAAGAAACTCAATTAGGTTAGGGTTTTTTTTTGTTTTTTTTAGATATTAAACATTTTGTGGGATGCTGTAACATAATTTGGATAAATTTGCTGTTACACCTGGTATAATAAAACAATCTGCATTACTTTCTGACTCACCTTTGTGGGTGTGTGTGGGTGGGTGTAAGGAGAGTTTAAGAGAGATCAGTGGCAATATTACAATAAAGAGTGACATGATAGTGAAAAGCTAACCTCAGGACGAAAGACAGCATCAATGCTTGTGATAGTAGCACCTTGCTGAGCAGTGATCACTCGGATGGTCATCCCTGTTCTTGGGTTACTAATGGCAACAAGACCATCAACTGCTCCAGACAAAATTGTGTGACCTTGAAAAAAATAAAAAATTATTTATATAGATAGAACTTAACAAGAATCAGTAATCTCCAGTAGTCTATATGTCAATTTATTAAAACCAATAGTACACATTTCAGTTTTGCTATTTGAATTTTCTGTTGAATTGTAATTCTTATTGAATAAACTCCTTGCAAGTTCTAAGATTATAAAAAAAAAATAATTCCCATATTGCATTGTTAAATATTTGAGCTTAACAACTTTAACAAAATATTGTATTACAATCATAAATATGAATTCAGGCCAAGAAGTAAGAGGATACAAATGAAAAGATTTGAAATTGACAAGATCTTTCATTTCACATGAAATCACTATCACCTGCTCTTCTTTCTCTCACTGAAATCAAACAGCATCTATAATATATCTATTCTGTTTATCAACTCAATCAAAACAGAATATCCCATTTTTTGGTGAGGTATTGGCAGGGCGTAACGGTCGTGCTGAGAAACAAAAGCACAAGCAGAATTATATGATGTATGCATATTTGTCTATTTTTCTAATTAAATTCTATTCAGGTCCTGTTAGTAATAAATCATTAACTTTAAAAACTTGTTTGTCTTCCATTTTATTTAACCTGAGAATTTAAGAATTGTTTTCTTTATTTCTATGCATTATTTTTATTACAGAGTGAAAATCTAGTGGTAGCAATTGTAACTCAGTAAGCCTGAACTATCCATCAAATATAACAACAAATCAATCGGATACATTAACCTATGCAAAAAGGACAGGATCATAAAATAAACTCTTACTGTCAGGTGAAAAAGTAATGGCTGTCACTGAGGAGGCATGTGGATGCATAAGAAAGAGTTGCTCCATATTGTTAATATCAAACAATCGAATCACACCATTGCTATAACCAGCTGCCACAAGAGATGTACTGTTCTTGGAGTCGGTTCCTTTCTCATTTGCAGGCCTCATATCCTCTTCAAAAAGACTTGAATCAGAAATCATGCTGGGGGAAACGGATACACAAGTACAGGCCTGCAATTAAGAACATTGATAAAACAAATGATAAAATAGGAAGGAATAAAATAAACAATTTAAGTGCTTACTGATTCCTCTTTGAAGTCAAGATTTTCAAAGTATGAAAAATAGATTAAATAGTGACTATAACAGAACATCAATCTAGTTCATTCATTAATATAAATTTTTGTATGTGTCACTGACATCAGGAATGAAGATGACAAAATCGAATGTTCGATCTTTGACAGTTCAAAAACAGCATATAGTCATTGCTTCTTTCATTTTAGTAAATGTATGACTACTAAGAAATATCACAAGGTATAGAGTAACAATTTGCAATTCAAATCACAATGATATTCACTCTGCACATTTACAAAAAAAATATTTGGTGGATTTAATATAAGAACGAATTTAATGTTGCAGAGTAGGCCATGGGGATTGTCTGAGAAATTAATTACATACACACAACAAAGTCATTTTAAAATTTGTTTTTAAATATATAGATTAAAAAAATTTATACATAAAATCCAAAGTAATCAGGAGTTAAAAACAAGAGCCACTGTTCACCATAATTTTTCCACACTTTGGACCCCAACCCTATCCAAAATGTTGAATCCATCCTTGCAAAGTCGAATCAATGTTTGCTACCCAATGTATTTTAATTTTACTAAAAAATTAAAATCTAACAACTAATACCTCATAAGATAAAACAGCTCTAATTTACAAAATAGACTAAAGACTTGAAATTTCACAGTTCAATCTTTGTTGTCCGTTTATCCTGGTATATTTAAATAGTAAATCATTTAAAATAACAATCAAATACTAAATTAGAAAAATAGCTCATATGAGATCTCTTTTTAAGCCTGTGATTTGACTGTTTTATTTTTTTGCTGTGTACTTACAAACACTATGGATCTACTAAGAAAGTAACTTAATCTGTTAGAAGCAATCTAATCTTTGCAATGGTAAAACTTTTAGAACAAAGTTCTATTGTGCAGTGGTCAATATTCAAATGAGAAGTAACACTAACTGAATATGGACAATGTTCTTTGTTCTTGTCTAGGGGAAATTATTTATAGTCTTCACTCTCCACAGATTTACATTAGATGACCATGATATGGGCCCTGCTGACAGCAAACTTCAAACACCTGTGACAGAATGACAGGGTTATGATATGCTGGATATGTGGTGTGTCTGCTGAGGATCAGATTCACTTCTTGAAAATCTAGGCTTTGATGACCTTTAATCAACGTTGCACAGCAATAGATTAGACACAGTAAGCAGAATGAGAACTAGACAAGATGTCCCTTGACATTTTTTTTTTCAAAATTGTATTTCTGGTAATAATTTTTTCTTCAAAATATTTTTTGCTGGTAATAATTTTTTCTTCAAAATATTTTTTGCTGGTAATAATTTTTTCTTCAAAAAATTAAATTCCTGGTAATAATTTTTTCTTCAAAAAATTTATTCCTGGTAATAATTTTTTTACAAAGTATTTCTGGTATGAGGACCTGTTTTTACACTTTCATAGTGTTTTGACCCCAGTTTGGGGGTTAACTATTTACCCATAGCTGGGACCTTAACAGATGCTACCACTCCAGGTCAGGGTGGACCTGGGAACACCAGCAATTAAGAGGTGGTTCCATGCTCCTCAAAGCCTCCTGATCAGAGGCCATGCTGTTGGACGAAGTTTATCGTCTTACCCAGGAGGTGGTTGTTTATCGGCATACCCAGGATGTGTACAGTAATAGACTAGACATGGTAAACAGAATGAGAACACTCTAGACCAGCAGATTAAATAAATGGCTCAATTGTAAATACCCTGAATTCCTAAATTGACAAAAACATGATGAAAGCCAGAGGATACAATGGCCGAAATGTGATAACAACAACAAAAATGAGGACAATAGTCCACATGTAAATAATGTAATTAATGATAATTCCTCATCATTCAAATAGAAATAATAATAAAAAAGAAATAAAAAGTTTAAAGAATGTATGAAAATATTTAAATATATAGTGAATCTAACTTTTGAACATTATTTTTCTAAAATTCATCAACTCAAATGATTTCTTCATTACAAAAAATATTGATAATCTGTGATAATATTTCTCATAAAAAGTTTAGAGAAGTTCTTATCATTTTTTATTCTTTCATTAAAATTCGTGGTTGCATCAAAAACTGATTGTTCTTGACCAGACTTAGTATGAATTTTTAATTAGTGTTTCAAAATAATGAACAAGATATATTTTTTTTATATTGCAAACATACATAGGCATGGTTTTTGTTGAAGCATTATTGGGATTAATTGCACACAAAGCAGGATGGGTTCTGCCTGGCAAAGGATTTGTCATAATAATTTGAGGTAAGGTTTTATAAGGCTGGATGATCTTCCTGATGCTCAACTCGGGCACTCACATTAGTCGAATCCAAGTACACCAAGTGTTTTTATCAAGACACTATCTCTAGGAATGTTGCCATTCAAGGCTTGAGACCTCATTGTAACCATATATATATATATATATATATATATATATATATATATATATATATATATTTAAAATAGGATATAGAATCCCAACAAAGTTTTTAAAAGTCACTCATTTTCTTTTTTTAATCATGAGAAATGCCAGCTTAGAGAAAAAGTATTATGAATCATTATTTCAGCATACGCACACATTTCTTTCTTTCACTTTTGGATTTGATGAATCCTAGAATGGCAAAACACAATCAAATCTATTTTCAATTAAATGTTTTCCAGTTGTCATATATATAATCATTTAATCGAAAAATTATAACATAAAAATGTTATAAAATCACTACAAAAATAGACATTTTGTTTCAATACTTCTGGTGTCTTATCAAGTTATGGTGTTGAATGCAGAATAAAGGGTTTTAAAAGGTTCAAATCAATCAAACACTCCTCACTAGGGGAAATGTGTTACATAAGCTGGAATGACCAATCAAAACACAAGAATTCAAAAACACGCATACATATGTTGGCCATTGGCTCCTATAAGAAGATCATCTGCCTTTTGACAGGTTTTGTTTTTCATCCTGTGGAGTGACATGCCATACCCCTCACCAGGAGAAAAGCCAGCCAACCACTCATCCATGCGGCAGGTTGTCATGGGTTACATGCTACCAGTAGCAGGCCTAAGTCTAACCTGACCTAAAAAAATTAGTATTTATTTACTTACTCCGCTCAGAGCACAAAACATGGCTTTCATTTCCCACGTCTCTCTGTTCCACACACGAAGAACACCATCATTACAGCTGGAGATTAAATCATTATTAGGAGATACCGCCAGGCCAGTTACCTGAAATCATAAATTATAATAAACTAGCTGTTTACATAATCAAAAGATATCCCAGGTAGGATATATCAAAGAAATACAACAACACATTCATTCACTCAAACAATTAATCTCAGTAAAACAGTAAGTGGAGTAAAAAAAACAAATGGATTTGAACCTGGGAGGTCTATCTAGCATTTCAGATATTATTGCTTGCCATTGACATTACTACTATGCCACCACTTCCATAGTTATTTTCTGCATTCACTAAATATTTCCAGTGGTAAAGGAAAAAACATTAAATGATTGCACATCAAAAATTTGTTTTAGTAAAAGCTTCAGCAGACATTCTGAGCATTGAAAATGCAGAACGAAAAGATTGCCAGTTGGCAGTAATTAAAGCAAAGCTTTTCTCGTGGAATATGGCTACTTTTTCTTTTTAGAATTCATAAAGGGTTGACATTTAAATAAAAAATGATGGCAATTATACATCTGGAAATTTTATTATAAAAGGAAAAAATCTAGTTAAATACAAATTATTTTAAAAGAAAATACTAAAATATCAAGAGAAAAATGTAAATTTTGTAGTTTACAAAAACTTGAAATGCATAAAGCTTATCTCTAAAGCATTCTATTAAAAAATAAAAAATAAAATGACTGTTCAACTTGATAGACATAGAAAAAGAAGTTAAGAGAATCAAAATGCCCAGAAAATGGTTCAGAAACCTATTTTAAATTGTAGAAGAGCATATATTCAGTTTGTTGCAGATTTGAATCAATCCACAACAAAGAAAAAGGAAAGGTGTTTAAATATAAAATATTTTTATTTTCATGTTTTTGAAGTTCTTACAGTCCTTGTTTGTAGTTGTTTGTTAAGATGAAGGGGAAAAAAGTGATTTCTCTGTGTATATGTATGAGAAAAAAAGAGGCAAAGGGGAAAGTAAAGAGAAAAGTGTAAGTGTCACATAGCTTGATGGGGAAGACAGGTGAATGAGTAAGGGAATTTCTTTTCAGACCTGGTGCCATGAATCTGTTGCTGTCCCTTACCTCCCGTTTGTCTGATCTAGAAACTTTGCTTATATACCCTTCAATGGGATCATGAAGCATATTTTTTTTTTATTGTTAGTGGGAACGCGACCTGACTCAGAAACCATTTTTTGTCATTTGGTGTTTGACTATTGACTGTTTATTTCTGTCTTTGCTACAGAAGTTTACAATATTCATTCATATACAATGCAAAAATCTGTTATCCAAATCAAAAGCTAAAATGGAGTTGGGATTACATGTTGCTGAATTAAATATTTTGGCAATGTTGTTTACTTGTATTAAACTAACAGATGTGTACAGTAGTTTCATTTTAAAATAGTCCTTCTCATAAATGGCTAACTTTCATATACGTCTGTTTATACTTGACTAGAATGACTTGTAATGTTAAGTGATTAGTTGCCATGTCTACAATCAAAGGGTGTGTTTACTTTGACAGAAACCCTTATTTTTATCTTTTTTTTTGTTGATTTCACATAAGAAGGGAACGACTGCAAAACTTTTTCCCTCCTCCTTTTTTATAGGCAAAAGTCCACAAAATCCATGCTGGGATATTTTCCTTAGCAAATAAAATGGAATGCCTTGCATTTTGACATGACTCAGTCCAGATCTGCCTTATCTACTTGACAGACATACTGCATTTGCTTGTCCAAACTTGCTTTTTGCATGCAAACACCAACTCATAGTTTGTGAACTCTTTTGCCTTCTTACCTGTTGATTTGCTTTGCATATATCGATACAATTGATACAATTTCATTTTTGCCCTTTTTTCTTTTTATTGCAAACTTTATTAATTCTGTTCATTGGTCAGTTGTATTATTTATCTTGCATTTTGACAATGGTTTCTAATTCATCACTTCTCTGAGCAAAAAATATCAAAGTCCAGGGTTTACCCTAGCTTCTAAATTCATCTTAATTATGGACCATTTCATGTGAAAAACTGATACCATCTTTGTAAAGTGAGAACCACATTATATATTGATATATGATTTCTATATATAAAAATAGGAGATCACATTGTATACATATGAATACAACATAAATCTTTGTAGTTTATTCAAACTGAAAATATAAATTTCAGAAAGATTTACTTGCTTACATTTTTCATGTGTCCAGAGACCAAATGGATGGATGATCTTTCCGTCCAGTTGACACAGAAAATAGTACCAGAATCTGTACCAACAACACCCTAAAAACAATATTAAATAATAATAAAACTGTTTACATGGAGATATCAAAAAAATAATCAATATGTCAACGTGTTCTTTGTACATTTTTTTTTAAATGTAAAGACATTCATTAAATTGAAAATGATTTTCATATTTTCTCAAGTAAAATAAATTTAAATACAAAATCCATATGAAATAAAAATAATCAAAATACTGCTGGCAGCATAAAAGCCTAGAAAAAAAAATGTTAGAAATGGGACATGCAACAGCATGGGGTGGTTTTCTTTTAATCAGGGTATTTATTTTAAACATGGAAGTTTATTTTATATATATATATATATATATATATATATATATATATATATATATATATATAATTATTTATTTGAATATTACAACATAAATATGT